>JAQPZY010000106.1:0-45760 GCA_029931535.1 Margaritifera margaritifera | reverse complement strand
CCCATGCCAGATAATACATTCCGTAATGTGTACTGACTATAGAAAAGTCAACAGTGTCACCAAAACTGATTCATTTCCAATCCCAAGAATGGACGATTGCATTGATAAAATTGGAAATGCGGAATATGTCACCAAGTTTGACCTTTTAAAAGGATTCTGGCAAATTCCACTGACGGAAAGGGCAAAAGAAATTTCAACATTTGTAACTCCAGATGGATTTTATCAATATAAAGTCATGCCGTTTGGAATGAAAAATTCGCCTGCAACGTTTCAGCGTCTGATGAACATGATAACATTTGGTCTTGATAATTGTGACGCTTATATCGATGACGTCATTATCTACAACAACACCTGGGAAGATCATTTGGAAACGATTCGAAAATTCTTTGATCGACTCAGCGATGCGAATCTGACAATTAATTTGAGCAAAAGTGAGTTTTGCCATGCTTGTGTCACATTTTTAGGACATATTGTGGGACAAGGTCAAGTTAAACCTATAGAAGCTAAGGTCAAAGCTATCTCTGAATTTCAAGTTCCAATTTGTAAAAAGCAACTGATGCGATTTCTAGGTATGGCTGGATATTATCGGAAATTTTGTTCCAATTTTTCCAAAATTGATCAACCTTTGACAAGTTTATTGAGTAAGAAAACCAAATTTCATTGGTCTGACAAGTGTCAGGAATCTTTTGACAAGTTAAAGGCCATGCTTAAGAATGCACCAGTTCTTTCTGCACCAAATTTTAGCCAATCATTTAAATTATCTGTTGATGCAAGTGATGTAGGGGTTGGTGGAGTATTGATTCAGGAAGACAAAAGTGGTGTGGATCACCCTGTGTGTTATTTTTCTAAAAAACTAAACAAGCACCAGAAAAATTATTCCACAATTGAGAAGGAATGTTTGGCTTTGATATTGGCTTTACAGCATTTTGAAGTGTATGTCACCTCAGCTCTTTCTCCAATTATTGTGTACAGTGATCACAATCCCCTTACTTTCATCAACAAAATGAAAGATAAAAATCGGAGATTGTTGAGATGGAGTTTGATATTGCAAGAATATAACATTGACATTAAACACATCAGGGGAAAAGACAATGTGATTGCAGATGCACTCTCACGTGCCTAGAAATGTAATATTGCTTGATGTAATTAAGTCCAGTATCATAAAACATGTTCTTATGTAATTTTGGTTATTATAGTATTAGATGTATATTCAAAAGAAAGCTTTATTACATAAATCTTTCTTTTTCTTTATGAGGGGAGGTGTTATGTATGATGTTTATATAATATTGTGGATATTTTGGGAAATTGTAAGTGTTTCTTCGCTTTGGTGTTTGCTTAAATCTTAATGTTTATCATGAAAAACATGTTTAACTAGTGTCCTTGAATTAGGTTGTTTTGATCAATATGTTTTCTCAATTTGAAGGTCAAGGTTGATTTTTGTTTACAAGTAAAAATTCCATTAAGATGACTCATGTTCTAGAACATTTTGTCATGTGACCAATCTTTATATATGCCATGTTTGGTGGACATTTATTCAGTTTTGACATTACCATCAGTCTTGTAAAGAGCTATTACAGTTGTGAAAATTCATTACAAATTCTAAGAGAGGAATTATTTTAAAAATTCATTGGATTATAACAGTGCTCATAAACTTTTGGATTTTGGATTTTTAATTGATGATTTTGGAATTTAAGTGAACTTCATTTTGACATCAGCACATCAAGATTTCTAGTGCATCAGGACTTTGGAGACCATAAGCACATCATAACATTCAAGGACACAGCCGTGAATTCGGAACATTCTATATTTAGGACTTGTGATTAGAACAATCATTCTTATTGGATTATTAGGATTTCAAAACACATTACTGTAAGTGACTTTTTGATTTTTTCATTTTAATTATCTAGTAATAAATTGCTTGTTGATTTTTTACTTGATTTGTTGGTTTCACTTTCTTTCTGTTACATTTTTCTTAGACCATAGAGTCGTAACAGAAATCTTTTCTCGGATTGAATTTCTTTAAAGCATATTAGAGATATTATTTATCTTTGAAATTCATATTGATTTTGTCTTGAATTTTTTTTTGTCTTTGGCAAAGATTTTAATAGAGAAATTTGGTGTGAAACCAACAAGCATTTACTATGGCATCTAATGTTCAGAATTTCATTTCAAAACCTACCCAGGATTAGAGTGCATGAGAAAGGATGAGTTGCTCGAGCTTGCCAGAAATACAGTCTATCTGATTATCATTGACAAAACAGGAGATAAAGATTATTTTGATTCAGTATTTAGTAGGAAAATTTTTGAAAATAGTGCTTTAAGTTTGAGAGAAATTTTTGGTTCTGACAGGAAATTAAGGGAATTAGAGTTAAAGAACCAGATGATTTATTCAAAGCTTCAGATTCAGAGAGAGAGAGAGAGAAAGAAGAGAGGCAGATACAGAGGAGAGAGAGAAAGAAGATACTAGATGGAGAGAGAAAGAAGAGAGACAGATGGAGAGAGAGAAAGAAGAGAGGCTTACAAATGCAGAAGGAGAGGGAAATACAAATGCAGTGCAAAGAGAAGAGGGAAATGATTTATTAAGAGATTAGAACTGGCAAGAGATTACAAGAGGTTTTGATGTAAAGAAGAGGAGAGGAAAAAAGAAGTAGATAAATACAGAGAAAAAAGCTGAAAACTTGAAATGGAGAGAGTTGAGAGATTACAAGAAGGCAGAGTGAGACAAATGTACAACAAGCAGAAGATGTGGAAGGAGAAGAAAGAGCAGAAGCAAGAGGAAGAGAAAAGAAATACAAATGCGATTGCAGAAAAAGAACAAAGAAATTTAGAGAAGAGAAATACATCGTATTAATTGAAGAGAAATAGTGATTTAAAAACTTGACGAGAATGTGAAACTGAAAGTTATGGTGATGAGTAAAATTAAGAAAACTTGATCTGGAAAAAATTTCATCTCATTCGAGTACATAGACAAATGTTGGAATAACATCTGAAAGCTGTAGAAATTACTTTCACGTGAGTACAAAGCAATGATGTAAGTTGTGAACAGAGAAAGCAACTCCAAAGCATGACAATAGTTTGAGAAAGAAACGGACAAAAATGTCATAGGTATGAACCATCAGAGAAGCAATACTTATTGGTGATCAGCATATTAAAAAAAGAATGGATCAAACTAATCAATTTCCTTTTCTGATCTTCAAGTGAAATCTTGTTATAGAGTCTAAATGCTCTAGGATTTGGATCAATGCTTGCCTTATTCTGATCTTCTTCAATTGTATTTATTCACAACATAATTTTTAATCATTTTTCTGACATGTTTTCAATTGATCTTCGATGATCCATTTCTGCAACTGTAGGAGGCTCTGATTTTGATCTATTATTCCTTTTCTGCACTTAAGGTCATGAGCACTTTTTCTGTTTTGCTATCAAGAGCCAGTGACCTCTTTTAAATTCGTCTATCAGGTCAAGTTTTGTCTTGCAAGAGTAACTTGTTTGTTGATATTGTGAAATGCATTTGTTCTTTTATGCTTATGATTGTTCTCAGTGTCTATCTTTTGTATTTGAATTATCTGACTTTGCTTTTTGGAGTGTGTTCACAAGTCTTGTTCTTTTTGATAGTGATTTCTTCTGTTTGTATTGCATTGGTATCAGAAGATGGCATCAGATATTCCTCTTTGTGACCTTTATTGGTCAGTGTTTTCTTATCAAGTGGACCTTTGTTCCACAGTGATCTTTTGGCTCTTGGTCTCTATTGTGACTTTGTGAAGACTTGTTAAGAGTGACATGATTTTTGTTGCAGTGGTATGATCATGTTATTGAAATCAAATGGTGTCTCTGAGAAATGTGACTTTGCTGTACGATTGGGATGAGTTCATTTGTTGTTGTTTTGCTGTTTTCATACCTCAGTATCCTTTTTTAGTCCCTTTAAAAATTTAGTTTTGGTCATTATACCGTTGAGTGAAGGAAAAAAAAAGTAAAAAAAGAAAGATAAAGAAATTAGATTATATTCTATTCTTAAATACTACCTGTTCAAGGTGGAAGTAGCAGAACAACAACCTTTGTCAAAGATTAAATTTTTATAAAGGAAAGGGAAAGGAGTTTGGTGACTGTGTCTTTCTTCCAATAGAAACTCTTTAGAGAAGATTTTTCAGGTCTAATTATTCAGTTAAAATGCATGACTTAATTATGTTTCTTAACACACAGAGAACAACTTTGTTCATAATGTAGTTACAACAGACAATAGTAGTGGACTCAGTATAACCAATCTTCGGAATTCTGAAAATTTGTTGAAGATATGTCTCCAGAAGAAAACTTTAACATCTACAACAACTATGGGAAAAGAATATGAACAGAGAAAACAGATAAGAAACAGTGAACTAAAACAGCTAGTTTACATGATGCTATATGGAGCACTTTGTTTCCTGATGTTCCAACACGAACAAGTAAAAATTTATAATGACGTTGACATTGTAGATTCTGCGCCTGTGAAAACGCATCCTTATAGGATGAATCCTCTCCAAACAGAAACTATCTGAAGAAAAGAAAATTCAGTATCTACTGGAGAATGTAATTCATAGAACCAAGATAATGTATACTGGAGATTCACCATGTATTCTGTTTCCCAAGCCAGATAAATACATGCCGTATGTGTACTGACTATAGAAAAGTCAACAGTGTAGCACCAAATCGACTGATTCAATTTCCAATCCCAAGATATGGACGATGTGCATTGAATAAAACATGTTGAGGAAATGACGGAATATGTCACACCAAGTTTGACTCTTTTAGAAAAAGGCGATTCTGGCTAAAAATTCCACTGAACGGAAAGGGCAAAAGAAATTTACAGCAACATTGAGTGATAACTCGCAGATGTGGACTTTATCAATATAATAGTCATGCCGTTTGGAATGAAAAATTCGCCTGCAACGTATATCAACGTCGTCTGATGAACATGATAAGTAGACATGCATTTGGTGTCTTGATAAATTGTGGAGACGCGCTTATATCTGATGACGTACAATTATCTACAAACAAGCCACCTGGGAAGATCATTTGGACACCATTCGAAGCAATTCTGTTGATCGCGAACTCAGCGATAGCGAATCTGTACAATTAATTTGAGCAAAAGTGAGTTTTGCCGATGCACTTGTGTCACACTTTTCTGTTAGGAATATTGTGGGGACACAGGTCAAGTTTAAACCTATAGCAGCTAAGGTCAAAGCTATCTCTGAATTTCAAGTTCCAATTTGTAAAACGTCACTGAATTGCGATTTTCTAGGTATAGCTGTAGTCGTATTACACTCAACGGAAATTAGTTGGTTCCAATTTTTTCCAAAATTGCTGAACACCTCCTTTGAACAAGTTTGATTGGAGTATGAGAAAACCGAAATTCATCATTTGGTCCTGACAAGTGTCTCAGGACAGGAATCTATTGACAAGTTAAAGGCCCTATGCTTAAGAATGCACCAGTTTCTGTTTTCTGCCAACCGAAATTTTTAAGCCAATTCATTTAAATTATCTGTTGATGCAAAGTGATGTAGGGGGGGTTGGTGGTGTATTGATTCCAGGAAGAGCAAAAGTGGTGTGGATCACCCAGTGTGTTATTTTTTCTATGAAAACGCGATAAACAAGTCACCAGAAAAATTATTAGCCACAATTGAGAAGGAATAGTTTTTGGCTTGTTAGATATTGGCTTTACAGCATTTTGAAAGTGTATTGTCACTCTCAGGCTTCTTTCCTCCAATATATTGTTGTACAGTGATCACAATCCCCTTACTTTCATCAACAAAATGAAAGATAAAAATCGGAGATTGTTGAGATGGAGTTAGTGATATTGCAGGCGAATATAAAAACATTGACATAAAACAACAATCAGGGGAATAGGAAAACAGACAATGTGATTGCAGATCCAAGCACTCTTCACGTGCCTAGGAAATGTAATATTTGCTTGATGTAATTAAGTCCGAGTATCATAAAACATGTTTCTTCATGTAATTCTTTGGTTTATGTATAAGTATTAGATGTATAATTCAAAAGAAAGCTTTATTCCAGTAAATCTTTCTTTTATCTTTTCTACATGAGGGAAGGTGTTAATGTATGATGTTTATATCATAAAATGATTGTGGATATTTTGGGAAATTGTAAGTGTTTTCTTCTCGCTTTGGTGTTTGCTTCAAAAATCTTAATGTCTTATCAGTGAAAAACATGTTTAAACTAGTTGTCCTTAGAATTAGGTGTACTTAGTTATTTGTTTAGATCAAATATGTTTTTCTCAATTTGAAGGTGCAAGGTAGTGAATTTTTGATTTACAAGCATAAAAAATTCCATTAGGATGACTCATGTTCCTAGAACGATGTGTTCATGTCGCTGAGACCAATCTTTATCATATGCCATGTTTTTGGTGGACAATTTATTCAGTTTTGACATTACCATCAGTCTTGTAAAGAGCTAATACAGTTGTGAAAATTCATAACAAATTCTAAGAGAGGAATTATTTTAAAATATTCATTGGATTATAACAGTGCTCATAAACTTTTGGATTTTGGATTTTTAATTGATGATTTTGGAATTTAAGTGAACTTATTCAGAGATTTTGGAATACTTCATTTTGACATCAGCACATCAAGATTTCTAGTACCTCAGGACTTTGGAGACCATAAGCACATCATAACATTCAAGGACACAGCCGTGAATTCGGAACATTCTATATTTAGGACTTGTGATTAGAACAATCATTCTTATTGGATTATTAGGATTTCAAAACACATTACTGTAAGTGACTTTTTGATTTTTTCATTTTAATTATCTAGTAATAAATTGCTTGTTGATTTTTTACTTGATTTGTTGGTTTCACTTTCTTTCTGTTACATTTTTCTTAGACCATAGAGTCGTACAGAAATTGGGGGCTCGTCTTCTCGGATCTGAATTTCTTTAAAGCATATTAGAGATATTAAATTTATCTTTGAAATTCATATTGATTTTGTCTCTGAATTTTTTTTTTGTCTTTGGCAAAGATTTTTAATAGAGAAATTTGTTTTGTGTGAAACCAACAAGCATTACTATGGCATCTAATGTTCAGAATTTCATTTCAAAACCTACCCAGGAGGGGTTAGAGTGCATGAGAAAGGATGAGTTGCTCGAGCTTGCCAGAAAATACAGTCTATCTGAGGCAAAATTATCATTGACAAAACAGGAGATAAAGATTATTTTGATTCAGTATTTAGTAGGAAAGGGAATTTTTGAAAATAGTGCTTTAAGTTTGAAGAGAAAGCCTGTATCTGGTTCTGACAGGAAATTAAGGGAATTAGAGTTAAAGAACCAGATGGATTTAGAATTGGCAAAGCTTCAGATTCAGAGAGAGAGAGAGAGAGAGAAAGAAGAGAGGCAGATACAGATGGAGAGAGAGAAAGAAGATAGGCGGATACAGATGGAGAGAGAGAAAGAAGAGAGGCAGATGGAGAGAGAGAAAGAAGAGAGGCAGCTACAAATGCAGAAGTGAAGAGAGGCAAATACAAATGCAGATGCAACGAGAAGAAAGGGAAATGCAATTTAAATTAAGAGAATTAGAACTGGCAAACAGAGCACACTCCACTCCTTTAAAACACAAGTTCAGGTTTTGATGTTACTAGGTATATTAGGTTAGTACCCCCTTTTCAGTAAAATGAAGTATATAAATACTTTCTTCATTTCGAGAAAATAGCTGAAAACTTGAAATGGCCCAGAGAGCATTGGACTTTGTTATTACAAAGTGTACTAATTGGGCAGAGCTCGTGAAGTCTACATTTCACTGTCAGTACAACAAAGCACTGATTATGATGTGGTTAAGGAGTACATCTTGAAAGCTTATGAGTTGGTACCAGAGGCATATCGACAAAGGTTTAGGAATTGTAGAAAAGAAACTGGACAAACTCATGTCGAATTTGCAAGGGATAAAGAAACAACTATTTGATAGGTGGTGCTCAGCCAAGAAAGTTGAACAAGCTTATGATAACCTCCGACAGCTCGTATTAATTGAAGAGTTCAAGAGGTGCATCCATAGTGATGTTAAAACCTACCTTGACGAGCGGAATGTGGAAACTTTGGAAAATGCTGCTCGTATGGCTGATGAGTATTCCTTGACTCACAAAATTTCATTTGGCAATAAGTCGTCCTCTCAGCAGTTTTCTGGTAAAAAACCATTTCAATCTCATTCGAGTACTTCCAAATTTCAACAACAGCAACAAACTGTTAGGAATCAAACATCTGATAAGACTGATCAGAAATCCTTATCTCTTCCTACGTCTTGATTGTAAAAAGAAGGGCACGTTTATTTCTGATTGCTCAAAGTTGAAAAATAAGCAACAGAGAAAAGACAGAGTTTTTCCAAATGCTCTTATTTCTACGAGGTCAGGTCACGAGTCTTGTATTGAAAGCAATACATTTGTTGGGTCAAAACAAACCCAGTCTGATTCTATTTTGGAGGCTTATTGAACCAGTTTCATGTCAGAAGGTTCTATATCACTTATTGGTGATTCTGCCAAGTCCTATCCCAATTAAAATATTAAGGGACACTGGAGCTGTTCTCAGAGTCTTTTATTGTCAGGTACTTTGCCTTTGTCTGAGAGTCTTCTTCAAGTGAAAGTGTTCTTGTTCAGGGAGTAGAGTGCGGCTTTGTAAATGTTCCTCTCCATTGTGTAAATTTGGCATCAGACTTAGTTTCTGGACCTGTGACTGTTGGGGCAGTGACTTCTTTACCCATAGAGGGTGTTCATTTATTACTAGGCAATGACCTAGCTGGAGATAAGGTTGTGGTTAATCCACTTGTAACTGACAAGCCTTGTTTGGATCAGAAAGTTGATCCTGTCGAAACTGAAATCCCGATTTGTACCCTGCTTGTGCAGTTACTAGAGCTATGGCAAAAAGAGCTCTTGAGATTGATGTTGATCAGGATATTATTCCTTTAGCTGACACATGTATTGGTCAGTCTTTTGATGAGGTCACTTTTTCCTCAGGTATTGATCAATCAAATGGTATTGATCACAGTGATCCTCTTTTGGCAACTCATTCTTTTTGTTCTAATCAGGATGACAAACGACAATCCCTTGTCGTTGAACAGGAGCAAGATCCCGAGATATCTTGTTTGTTTCAGAGGGCTATTAGTGAAACTGAAGCCACACAAGTTCCAGTGTGTTACTTTGTGAAAAATGGGGTCCTTATGAGGAAATGGAGACCACCTGATGTACCCGCTGGTGACGAGTGGTCAGTGAGCTATCAAATTGTTGTTCCTAAGTCATATCGACAGGAAATTCTTAATTTAGCCCATGAAACTCCTTTGGCTGGTCATTTAGGAGTCCGTAAGACTTATCACAAGATCTTGAATCATTTTTATTGGCCGAAACTCAAAAGTGATGTTTCTAAATACTGCAGATCTTGTCACACTTATCAAATGGTAGGAAAACCCAATCAGAAGATACCTAAGGCTCATCTGCAACCTATTCCTGCATTTGATGAACCATTTAGTAGAATAATGGTAGACTGTGTTGGTCCTTTACCTAAAACCAAGTCAGGCAACCAATACTTGTTGACCATCATGTGTACATCTACAAGATTTTCAGAGGCAATTCCTCTGAGAAATATAAAAACTAAAACTATTGTGAAAGCTTTGGTGAAGTTTTTTACACTTGTTGGCCTTCCCAAATCTGTCCAGTCGGATCAAGGGGTCAAATTTTATGTCTGGAATTTTCCAGCAAGTTATGCATGAACTAGGCATCCAACAGTTTAAATCTTCTGCCTATCACCCTGAAAGTCAAGGTGCTTTGGAAAGATTTCATCAAACTTTGAAGAATATGATTCGATCATATTGCTTTGATACAGAAAAGGATTGGGATGAGGGTGTTCATTTGTTGTTGTTTGCTGTCAGGGAATCAGTTCAAGAGTCGTTGGGTTTTAGTCCCTTTGAACTAGTTTTTGGTCATACTGTCCGTGGACCATTGAAATTATTGAAAGAGAAACTTCTTTCAAATGAAGATTCAAAGATTAATCTTCTTGATTATGTCTCTGATTTCAAATACAAGTTGTCAAAGGCCTGTGAAGTAGCAAGAACTAATCTTCACACTACCCAGTCAAAAATGAAATTAAGGTATGACAGAAATTCACAGGAAAGGAGTTTTAAACCTGGTGACAAAGTTCTGGCTCTCTTTCCCATACCTCAGAATCCTCTTCAGACTAAATTTTATGGTCCTTATACCGTTGAAAAGAAAGTAAATGACTTAAATTATATCATTAACACTCCTGGGAGACCGAAACAGAAACAACTTTGTCATATAAAATATGTTAAAGGAATATTTTGACAGAGATAGCCCAGCTAATTATTCAGTTAATTTAGTTGTACCTGTCCCACACAGTGAAGATATCAACGATGGAATACAATCAGACTATAGTGACTCTGGTATAACCAATCTTCGGAATTCAGAAATATTGAACAACCTAGACCAGAAACTTTCACATCTACAACAACAGGAAAGAAATGAACTAAAACAGCTATTACATGACTATGAGCACTTGTTTCCTGATGTTCCAACACGAACAAGTAAAATTTATCATGACGTTGACATTGTAGATTCTGCGCCTGTGAAACAGCATCCTTATAGGATGAATCCTCTCAAACAGAACTATCTGAAGAAAGAAATTCAGTATCTACTGGAGAATGATTTCATAGAACCAAGTAAAAGTAACTGGAGTTCACCATGTATTCTTGTTCCCAAGCCAGATAATACATTCCGTATGTGTACTGACTATAGAAAAGTCAACAGTGTCACCAAAACTGATTCATTTCCAATCCCAAGAATGGACGATTGCATTGATAAAATTGGAAATGCGGAATATGTCACCAAGTTTGACCTTTTAAAAGGATTCTGGCAAATTCCACTGACGGAAAGGGCAAAAGTAATTTCAGCATTTGTAACTCCAGATGGACTTTATCAATATAAAGTCATGCCGTTTGGAATGAAAAATTCACCTGCAACGTTTCAACGTCTGATGAACATGATAACATTTGGTCTTGATAATTGTGACGCTTATATCGATGACGTCATTATCTACAACAACACCTGGGAAGATCATTTGGAAACCATTCGAAAATTCTTTGATCGACTCAGCGATGCGAATCTGACAATTAATTTGAGCAAAAGTGAGTTTTGCCATGCTTGTGTCACATTTTTAGGACATATTGTGGGGACAAGGTCAAGTTAAACCTATAGAAGCTAAGGTCAAAGCTATCTCTGAATTTCAAGTTCCAATTTGTAAAAAGCAACTGATGCGATTTCTAGGTATGGCTGGATATTATCGGAAATTTTGTTCCAATTTTGCCAAAATTGCTGAACCTTTGACAAGTTTATTGAGTAAGAAAACCAAATTTCATTGGTCTGACAAGTGTCAGGAATCTTTTGACAAGTTAAAGGCCATGCTTAAGAATGCACCAGTTCTTTCTGCACCAAATTTTAGCCAATCATTTAAATTATCTGTTGATGCAAGTGATGTAGGGGTTGGTGGAGTATTGATTCAGGAAGACAAAAGTGGTGTGGATCACCCTGTGTGTTATTTTTCTAAAAAACTAAACAAGCACCAGAAAAATTATTCCACAATTGAGAAGGAATGTTTGGCTTTGATATTGGCTTTGCAGCATTTTGAAGTGTATGTCACCTCAGCTCTTTCTCCAATTATTGTGTACAGTGATCACAATCCCCTTACTTTCATCAACAAAAATGAAAGATAAAAATCGGAGATTGTTGAGATGGAGTTTGATATTGCAGGAATATAACATTGACATCAAACACATCAGGGGAAAAGACAATGTGATTGCAGATGCACTCTCACGTGCCTAGAAATGTAATATTGCTTGATGTAATTAAGTCCAGTATCATAAAACATGTTCTTATGTAATTTTGGTTATTGTAGTATTAGATGTATATTCAAAAGAAAGCTTTATTATATAAATCTTTCTTTTTCTTTATGAGGGGAGGTGTTATGTATGATGTTTATATAATATTGTGGATATTTTGGGAAATTGTAAGTGTTTCTTCGCTTTGGTGTTTGCTTAAATCTTAATGTTTATCATGAAAAACATGTTTAACTAGTGTCCCTTGAATTAGGTTGTTTTGATCAATATGTTTTCTCAATTTGAAGGTCAAGGTTGATTGTTGTTTACAAGTAAAATTCCATTAAGATGACACATGTTCTAGAACATTCTGTCATGTGACCAATCTTTATATATGCCATGTTTGGTGGACATTTATTCAGTTTTGACATTACCATCAGTCTTGTAAAGAGCTATTACAGTTGTGAAAATTCATTACAAATTCTAAGAGAGGAATTATTTTAAATATTCATTGGATTATAACAGTGCTCATAAACTTTTGGATTTTGGATTTTTAATTGATGATTTTGGAATTTATGTGAACTTATTCAGAGATTTTGGAATACTTCATTTTGACATCAGCACATCAAGATTTCTAGTACATCAGGACTTTGGAGACCATTGGCACATAATAACATTCAAGGACACAGCCGTGAATTCTAAACATTCTATATTTAGGACTTGTGATTAGAACAATCATTCTTATTGGATTATTAGGATTTCAAAACACATTACTGTAAGTGACTTTTTGATTTTTCATTTTAATATCTAGTAATAAATTGCTTGTTGATTTTTTACTTAATTTGTTGGTTTCACTTTCTTTCTGTTACATTTTTCTTAGACCATAGAGTCGTAACAGTAATTGGGGGCTCGTCCGGGATTGAATTTCTTTAAAGCATATTAGAGATATTAAATTTATCTTTGAAATTCATATTGATTTTGTCTTGGAATTTTTTTTTGTTTTTGTCTTTGGCAAAGATTTTATATAGAGAAATTTTTTTGTGTGAAACCAACAAGCATTTACTATGGCATCTAATGTTCAGAATTTCATTTCAAAACCTACCCAGGAGGGGTTAGAGTGCATGAGAAAGGATGAGTTGCTCGAGCTTGCCAGAAAATACAGTCTATCTGAGGCAAAATTATCATTGACAAAACAGGAGATAAAGATTATTTTAATTCAGTATTTAGTAGGAAAGGGAATTTTTGAAAATAGTGCTTTAAGTTTGAAGAGAAAGCCTGTATCTGGTTCTGACAGGAAATTAAGGGAATTAGAGTTAAAGAACCAGATGGATTTAGAATTGGCAAAGCTTCAGATTCAGAGAGAGAGAGAGAAAGAAGAGAGGCAGATACAGATGGAGAGAGAGAAAGAAGATAGGCGGATACAGATGGAGAGAGAGAAAGAAGAGAGGCAGATGGAGAGAGAGAAAGAAGAGAGGCAGCTACAAATGCAGAAGGAAGAGAGGCAAATACAAATGCAGATGCAAAGAGAAGAAAGGGAAATGCAATTTAAATTAAGAGAATTAGAACTGGCAAACAGAGCACACTCCACTCCTTTAAACACAAGTTCAGGTTTTGATGTTACTAGGTATATTAGGTTAGTACCCCCTTTTCAGGAAAAAGAAGTAGATAAATACTTTCTTCATTTCGAGAAAATAGCTGAAAACTTGAAATCTCCCAGAGAGCATTGGACTTTGTTATTACAAAGTGTACTAATTGGCAGAGCTCGTGAAGTCTACATTTCACTGTCAGTACAACAAAGCACTGATTATGATGTGGTTAAGGAGTACATCTTGAAAGCTAATGAGTTGGTACCAGAGGCATATCGACAAAGGTTTAGGAATTGTAGAAAAGAAACTGGACAAACTCATGTCGAATTTGCAAGGGATAAAGAACAACTATTTGATAGGTGGTGCTCAGCCAAGAAAGTTGATCAAGCTTATGATAACCTCCGACAGCTCGTATTAATTGAAGAGTTCAAGAGGTGCATCCATAGTGATGTTAAAACCTACCTTGACGAGCGGAACGTGGAAACTTTGGAAAATGCTGCTCGTATGGCTGATGATTATTCCTTGACTCACAAAATTTCATTTGGCAATAAGTCGTCCTCTCAGCAGTTTTCTGGTAAAAAAACCATTTCAATCTCATTCGAGTACTTCCAAATTTCACAACAGCACAACTGTTAGTTTCCAAATTTCACAACAGCACAACTGTTAGGAATCAAACATCTGATAAGACTGATCAGAAATCCTTATCTCTTCCTACGTGCACTTATTGTAAAAAGAAAGGGCACGTTATTTCTGATTGCTTCAAGTTGAAAAATAAGCAACAGAGAAAAGACAGAGCTTTTCCAAATGCTCTTATTTCTACGAGGTCAAGGTCACGGTCTTGTATTGAAAGCAATACATTTGTTGGGTCAAACAAACCCCAGTCTGATTCTATTTTGGAGGCTTATGAACCATTCATGTCAGAAGGTTCTATATCACTTATTGGTGATTCTGCCAAGTCTATCCCAATTAAAATATTAAGGGACACTGGAGCTTCTCAGAGTCTTTTATTGTCAGGTACTTTGCCTTTGTCTGAGGAGTCTTCTTCAAGTGAAAGTGTTCTTGTTCAGGGAGTAGAGTGCGGCTTTGTAAATGTTCCTCTCCATTGTGTAAATTTGGCATCAGACTTAGTTTCTGGACCTGTGACTGTTGGGGCAGTGACTTCTTTACCCATAGAGGGTGTTCATTTATTACTAGGCAATGACCTAGCTGGAGATAAGGTTGTGGTTAATCCACTTGTAACTGACAAGCCTTGTTTGGATCAGAAAGTTGATCCTGTCGAAACTGAAATCCCCGATTTGTACCCTGCTTGTGCAGTTACTAGAGCTATGGCAAAAAGAGCTCTTGAGATTGATGTTGATCAGGATATTATTCCTTTAGCTGACACATGTATTGGTCAGTCTTTTGATGAGGTCACTTTTTCCTCAGGTATTGATCAATCAAATGGTATTGATCACAGTGATCCTCTTTTGGCAACTCATTCTTTTTGTTCTAATCAGGATGAAAAACGACAATCCCTTGTCGTTGAACAGGAGCAAGATCCCGAGATATCTTGTTTGTTTCAGAGGGCTATTAGTGAAACTGAAGCCACACAAGTTCCAGTGTGTTACTTTGTGAAAAATGGGGTCCTTATGAGGAAATGGAGACCACCTGATGTACCCGCTGGTGACGAGTGGTCAGTGAGCTATCAAATTGTTGTTCCTAAGTCATATCGACAGGAAATTCTTAATTTAGCCCATGAAACTCCTTTGGCTGGTCATTTAGGAGTCCGTAAGACTTATCACAAGATCTTGAATCATTTTTATTGGCCGAAACTCAAAAGTGATGTTTCTAAATACTGCAGATCTTGTCACACTTATCAAATGGTAGGAAAACCCAATCAGAAGATACCTAAGGCTCATCTGCAACCTATTCCTGCATTTGATGAACCATTTAGTAGAATAATGGTAGACTGTGTTGGTCCTTTACCTAAAACCAAGTCAGGCAACCAATACTTGTTGACCATCATGTGTACATCTACAAGATTTCCAGAGGCAATTCCTCTGAGAAATATAAAAACTAAAACTATTGTGAAAGCTTTGGTGAAGTTTTTTTACACTTGTTGGCCTTCCCAAATCTGTCCAGTCGGATCAAGGGTCAAATTTTATGTCTGGAATTTTCCAGCAAGTTATGCATGAACTAGGCATCCAACAGTTTAAATCTTCTGCCTATCACCCTGAAAGTCAAGGTGCTTTGGAAAGATTTCATCAAACTTTGAAGAATATGATTCGATCATATTGCTTTGATACAGAAAAGGATTGGGATGAGGGTGTTCATTTGTTGTTGTTTGCTGTCAGGGAATCAGTTCAAGAGTCGTTGGGTTTTAGTCCCTTTGAACTAGTTTTTGGTCATACTTTCCGTGGACCATTGAAATTATTGAAAGAGAAACTTCTTTCAAATGAAGATTCAAAGATTAATCTTCTTGATTATGTCTCTGATTTCAAATACAAGTTGTCAAAGGCCTGTGAAGTAGCAAGAACTAATCTTCACACTACCCAGTCAAAAATGAAATTAAGGTATGACAGAAATTCACAGGAAAGGAGTTTTAAACCTGGTGACAAAGTTCTGGCTCTCTTTCCCATACCTCAGAATCCTCTTCAGACTAAATTTTATGGTCCTTATACCGTTGAAAAGAAAGTAAATGACTTAAATTATATCATTAACACTCCTGGGAGACCGAAACAGAAACAACTTTGTCATATAAAATATGTTAAAGGAATATTTTGACAGAGATAGCCCAGCTAATTATTCAGTTAATTTAGTTGTACCTGTCCCACACAGTGAAGATATCAACGATGGAATACAATCAGACTATAGTGACTCTGGTATAACCAATCTTCGGAATTCAGAAATATTGAACAACCTAGACCAGAAACTTTCACATCTACAACAACAGGAAAGAAATGAACTAAAACAGCTATTACATGACTATGAGCACTTGTTTCCTGATGTTCCAACACGAACAAGTAAAATTTATCATGACGTTGACATTGTAGATTCTGCGCCTGTGAAACAGCATCCTTATAGGATGAATCCTCTCAAACAGAACTATCTGAAGAAAGAAATTCAGTATCTACTGGAGAATGATTTCATAGAACCAAGTAAAAGTAACTGGAGTTCACCATGTATTCTTGTTCCCAAGCCAGATAATACATTCCGTATGTGTACTGACTATAGAAAAGTCAACAGTGTCACCAAAACTGATTCATTTCCAATCCCAAGAATGGACGATTGCATTGATAAAATTGGAAATGCGGAATATGTCACCAAGTTTGACCTTTTAAAAGGATTCTGGCAAATTCCACTGACGGAAAGGGCAAAAGTAATTTCAGCATTTGTAACTCCAGATGGACTTTATCAATATAAAGTCATGCCGTTTGGAATGAAAAATTCACCTGCAACGTTTCAACGTCTGATGAACATGATAACATTTGGTCTTGATAATTGTGACGCTTATATCGATGACGTCATTATCTACAACAACACCTGGGAAGATCATTTGGAAACCATTCGAAAATTCTTTGATCGACTCAGCGATGCGAATCTGACAATTAATTTGAGCAAAAGTGAGTTTTGCCATGCTTGTGTCACATTTTTAGGACATATTGTGGGACAAGGTCAAGTTAAACCTATAGAAGCTAAGGTCAAAGCTATCTCTGAATTTCAAGTTCCAATTTGTAAAAAGCAACTGATGCGATTTCTAGGTATAGCTGGATATTATCGGAAATTTTGTTCCAATTTTTCCAAAATTGCTGAACCTTTGACAAGTTTATTGAGTAAGAAAACCAAATTTCATTGGTCTGACAAGTGTCAGGAATCTTTTGACAAGTTAAAGGCCATGCTTAAGAATGCACCAGTTCTTTCTGCACCAAATTTTAGCCAATCATTTAAATTATCTGTTGATGCAAGTGATGTAGGGGTTGGTGGAGTATTGATTCAGGAAGACAAAAGTGGTGTGGATCACCCTGTGTGTTATTTTTCTAAAAAACTAAACAAGCACCAGAAAAATTATTCCACAATTGAGAAGGAATGTTTGGCTTTGATATTGGCTTTACAGCATTTTGAAGTGTATGTCACCTCAGCTCTTTCTCCAATTATTGTGTACAGTGATCACAATCCCCTTACTTTCATCAACAAAATGAAAGATAAAAATCGGAGATTGTTGAGATGGAGTTTGATATTGCAGGAATATAACATTGACATCAAACACATCAGGGGAAAAGACAATGTGATTGCAGATGCACTCTCACGTGCCTAGAAATGTAATATTGCTTGATGTAATTAAGTCCAGTATCATAAAACATGTTCTTATGTAATTTTGGTTATTGTAGTATTAGATGTATATTCAAAAGAAAGCTTTATTATATAAATCTTTCTTTTTCTTTATGAGGGGAGGTGTTATGTATGATGTTTATATAATATTGTGGATATTTTGGGAAATTGTAAGTGTTTCTTCGCTTTGGTGTTTGCTTAAATCTTAATGTTTATCATGAAAAACATGTTTAACTAGTGTCCTTGAATTAGGTTGTTTTGATCAATATGTTTTCTCAATTTGAAGGTCAAGGTTGATTGTTGTTTACAAGTAAAATTCCATTAAGATGACACATGTTCTAGAACATTCTGTCATGTGACCAATCTTTATATATGCCATGTTTGGTGGACATTTATTCAGTTTTGACATTACCATCAGTCTTGTAAAGAGCTATTACAGTTGTGAAAATTCATTACAAATTCTAAGAGAGGAATTATTTTAAATATTCATTGGATTATAACAGTGCTCATAAACTTTTGGATTTTGGATTTTTAATTAATGATTTTGGAATTTATGTGAACTTATTCAGAGATTTTGGAATACTTCATTTTGACATCAGCACATCAAGATTTCTAGTACATCAGGACTTTGGAGACCATTGGCACATAATAACATTCAAGGACACAGCCGTGAATTCTAAACATTCTATATTTAGGACTTGTGATTAGAACAATCATTCTTATTGGATTATTAGGATTTCAAAACACATTACTGTAAGTGACTTTTTGATTTTTCATTTTAATTATCTAGTAATAAATTGCTTGTTGATTTTTTACTTGATTTGTTGGTTTCACTTTCTTTCTGTTACATTTTTCTTAGACCATAGAGTCGTAACAGTAATTGGGGGCTCGTCCAGGATTGAATTTCTTTAAAGCATATTAGAGATATTAAATTTATCTTTGAAATTCATGTTGATTTTGTCTTGGAATTTTTTTTGTTTTTGTCTTTGGCAAAGATTTTATATAGAGAAATTTTTTTGTGTGAAACCAACAAGCATTTACTATGGCATCTAATGTTCAGAATTTCATTTCAAAACCTACCCAGGAGGGGTTAGAGTGCATGAGAAAGGATGAGTTGCTCGAGCTTGCCAGAAAATACAGTCTATCTGAGGCAAAATTATCATTGACAAAACAGGAGATAAAGATTATTTTAATTCAGTATTTAGTAGGAAAGGGAATTTTTGAAAATAGTGCTTTAAGTTTGAAGAGAAAGCCTGTATCTGGTTCTGACAGGAAATTAAGGGAATTAGAGTTAAAGAACCAGATGGATTTAGAATTGGCAAAGCTTCAGATTCAGAGAGAGAGAGAGAAAGAAGAGAGGCAGATACAGATGGAGAGAGAGAAAGAAGATAGGCGGATACAGATGGAGAGAGAGAAAGAAGAGAGGCAGATGGAGAGAGAGAAAGAAGAGAGGCAGCTACAAATGCAGAAGGAAGAGAGGCAAATACAAATGCAGATGCAAAGAGAAGAAAGGGAAATGCAATTTAAATTAAGAGAATTAGAACTGGCAAACAGAGCACACTCCACTCCTTTAAACACAAGTTCAGGTTTTGATGTTACTAGGTATATTAGGTTAGTACCCCCCTTTTCAGGAAAAAGAAGTAGATAAATACTTTCTTCATTTCGAGAAAATAGCTGAAAACTTGAAATGGCCCAGAGAGCATTGGACTTTGTTATTACAAAGTGTACTAATTGGCAGAGCTCGTGAAGTCTACATTTCACTGTCAGTACAACAAAGCACTGATTATGATGTGGTTAAGGAGTACATCTTGAAAGCTAATGAGTTGGTACCAGAGGCATATCGACAAAGGTTTAGGAATTGTAGAAAAGAAACTGGACAAACTCATGTCGAATTTGCAAGGGATAAAGAACAACTATTTGATAGGTGGTGCTCAGCCAAGAAAGTTGATCAAGCTTATGATAACCTTCGACAGCTCGTATTAATTGAAGAGTTCAAGAGGTGCATCCATAGTGATGTTAAAACCTACCTTGACGAGCGGAACGTGGAAACTTTGGAAAATGCTGCTCGTATGGCTGATGATTATTCCTTGACTCACAAAATTTCATTTGGCAATAAGTCGTCCTCTCAGCAGTTTTCTGGTAAAAAACCATTTCAATCTCATTCGAGTACTTCCAAATTTCACAACAGCACAACTGTTAGGAATCAAACATCTGATAAGACTGATCAGAAATCCTTATCTCTTCCTACGTGCACTTATTGTAAAAAGAAAGGGCACGTTATTTCTGATTGCTTCAAGTTGAAAAATAAGCAACAGAGAAAAGACAGAGCTTTTCCAAATGCTCTTATTTCTACGAGGTCAAGGTCACGGTCTTGTATTGAAAGCAATACATTTGTTGGGTCAAACAAACCCCAGTCTGATTCTATTTTGGAGGCTTATGAACCATTCATGTCAGAAGGTTCTATATCACTTATTGGTGATTCTGCCAAGTCTATCCCAATTAAAATATTAAGGGACACTGGAGCTTCTCAGAGTCTTTCATTGTCAGGTACTTTGCCTTTGTCTGAGGAGTCTTCTTCAAGTGAAAGTGTTCTTGTTCAGGGAGTAGAGTGCGGCTTTGTAAATGTTCCTCTCCATTGTGTAAATTTGGCATCAGACTTAGTTTCTGGACCTGTGACTGTTGGGGCAGTGACTTCTTTACCCATAGAGGGTGTTCATTTATTACTAGGCAATGACCTAGCTGGAGATAAGGTTGTGGTTAATCCACTTGTAACTGACAAGCCTTGTTTGGATCAGAAAGTTGATCCTGTCGAAACTGAAATCCCCGATTTGTACCCTGCTTGTGCAGTTACTAGAGCTATGGCAAAAAGAGCTCTTGAGATTGATGTTGATCAGGATATTATTCCTTTAGCTGACACATGTATTGGTCAGTCTTTTGATGAGGTCACTTTTTCCTCAGGTATTGATCAATCAAATGGTATTGATCACAGTGATCCTCTTTTGGCAACTCATTCTTTTTGTTCTAATCAGGATGACAAACGACAATCCCTTGTCGTTGAACAGGAGCAAGATCCCGAGATATCTTGTTTGTTTCAGAGGGCTATTAGTGAAACTGAAGCCACACAAGTTCCAGTGTGTTACTTTGTGAAAAATGGGGTCCTTATGAGGAAATGGAGACCACCTGATGTACCCGCTGGTGACGAGTGGTCAGTGAGCTATCAAATTGTTGTTCCTAAGTCATATCGACAGGAAATTCTTAATTTAGCCCATGAAACTCCTTTGGCTGGTCATTTAGGAGTCCGTAAGACTTATCACAAGATCTTGAATCATTTTTATTGGCCGAAACTCAAAAGTGATGTTTCTAAATACTGCAGATCTTGTCACACTTATCAAATGGTAGGAAAACCCAATCAGAAGATACCTAAGGCTCATCTGCAACCTATTCCTGCATTTGATGAACCATTTAGTAGAATAATGGTAGACTGTGTTGGTCCTTTACCTAAAACCAAGTCAGGCAACCAATACTTGTTGACCATCATGTGTACATCTACAAGATTTTCAGAGGCAATTCCTCTGAGAAATATAAAAACTAAAACTATTGTGAAAGCTTTGGTGAAGTTTTTTACACTTGTTGGCCTTCCCAAATCTGTCCAGTCGGATCAAGGGTCAAATTTTATGTCTGGAATTTTCCAGCAAGTTATGCATGAACTAGGCATCCAACAGTTTAAATCTTCTGCCTATCACCCTGAAAGTCAAGGTGCTTTGGAAAGATTTCATCAAACTTTGAAGAATATGATTCGATCATATTGCTTTGATACAGAAAAGGATTGGGATGAGGGTGTTCATTTGTTGTTGTTTGCTGTCAGGGAATCAGTTCAAGAGTCGTTGGGTTTTAGTCCCTTTGAACTAGTTTTTGGTCATACTTTCCGTGGACCATTGAAATTATTGAAAGAGAAACTTCTTTCAAATGAAGATTCAAAGATTAATCTTCTTGATTATGTCTCTGATTTCAAATACAAGTTGTCAAAGGCCTGTGAAGTAGCAAGAACTAATCTTCACACTACCCAGTCAAAAATGAAATTAAGGTATGACAGAAATTCACAGGAAAGGAGTTTTAAACCTGGTGACAAAGTTCTGGCTCTCTTTCCCATACCTCAGAATCCTCTTCAGACTAAATTTTATGGTCCTTATACCGTTGAAAAGAAAGTAAATGACTTAAATTATATCATTAACACTCCTGGGAGACCGAAACAGAAACAACTTTGTCATATAAAATATGTTAAAGGAATATTTTGACAGAGATAGCCCAGCTAATTATTCAGTTAATTTAGTTGTACCTGTCCCACACAGTGAAGATATCAACGATGGAATACAATCAGACTATAGTGACTCTGGTATAACCAATCTTCGGAATTCAGAAATATTGAACAACCTAGACCAGAAACTTTCACATCTACAACAACAGGAAAGAAATGAACTAAAACAGCTATTACATGACTATGAGCACTTGTTTCCTGATGTTCCAACACGAACAAGTAAAATTTATCATGACGTTGACATTGTAGATTCTGCGCCTGTGAAACAGCATCCTTATAGGATGAATCCTCTCAAACAGAACTATCTGAAGAAAGAAATTCAGTATCTACTGGAGAATGATTTCATAGAACCAAGTAAAAGTAACTGGAGTTCACCATGTATTCTTGTTCCCAAGCCAGATAATACATTCCGTATGTGTACTGACTATAGAAAAGTCAACAGTGTCACCAAAACTGATTCATTTCCAATCCCAAGAATGGATGATTGCATTGATAAAATTGGAAATGCGGAATATGTCACCAAGTTTGACCTTTTAAAAGGATTCTGGCAAATTCCACTGACGGAAAGGGCAAAAGTAATTTCAGCATTTGTAACTCCAGATGGACTTTATCAATATAAAGTCATGCCGTTTGGAATGAAAAATTCACCTGCAACGTTTCAACGTCTGATGAACATGATAACATTTGGTCTTGATAATTGTGACGCTTATATCGATGACGTCATTATCTACAACAACACCTGGGAAGATCATTTGGAAACCATTCGAAAATTCTTTGATCGACTCAGCGATGCGAATCTGACAATTAATTTGAGCAAAAGTGAGTTTTGCCATGCTTGTGTCACATTTTTAGGACATATTGTGGGACAAGGTCAAGTTAAACCTATAGAAGCTAAGGTCAAAGCTATCTCTGAATTTCAAGTTCCAATTTGTAAAAAGCAACTGATGCGATTTCTAGGTATGGCTGGATATTATCGGAAATTTTGTTCCAATTTTTCCAAAATTGCTGAACCTTTGACAAGTTTATTGAGTAAGAAAACCAAATTTCATTGGTCTGACAAGTGTCAGGAATCTTTTGACAAGTTAAAGGCCATGCTTAAGAATGCACCAGTTCTTTCTGCACCAAATTTTAGCCAATCATTTAAATTATCTGTTGATGCAAGTGATGTAGGGGTTGGTGGAGTATTGATTCAGGAAGACAAAAGTGGTGTGGATCACCCTGTGTGTTATTTTTCTAAAAAACTAAACAAGCACCAGAAAAAATATTCCACAATTGAGAAGGAATGTTTGGCTTTGATATTGGCTTTACAGCATTTTGAAGTGTATGTCACCTCAGCTCTTTCTCCAATTATTGTGTACAGTGATCACAATCCCCTTACTTTCATCAACAAAATGAAAGATAAAAATCGGAGATTGTTGAGATGGAGTTTGATATTGCAGGAATATAACATTGACATCAAACACATCAGGGGAAAAGACAATGTGATTGCAGATGCACTCTCACGTGCCTAGAAATGTAATATTGCTTGATGTAATTAAGTCCAGTATCATAAAACATGTTCTTATGTAATTTTGGTTATTGTAGTATTAGATGTATATTCAAAAGAAAGCTTTATTATATAAATCTTTCTTTTTCTTTATGAGGGGAGGTGTTATGTATGATGTTTATATAATATTGTGGATATTTTGGGAAATTGTAAGTGTTTCTTCGCTTTGGTGTTTGCTTAAATCTTAATGTTTATCATGAAAAACATGTTTAACTAGTGTCCTTGAATTAGGTTGTTTTGATCAATATGTTTTCTCAATTTGAAGGTCAAGGTTGATTGTTGTTTACAAGTAAAATTCCATTAAGATGACACATGTTCTAGAACATTCTGTCATGTGACCAATCTTTATATATGCCATGTTTGGTGGACATTTATTCAGTTTTGACATTACCATCAGTCTTGTAAAGAGCTATTACAGTTGTGAAAATTCATTACAAATTCTAAGAGAGGAATTATTTTAAATATTCATTGGATTATAACAGTGCTCATAAACTTTTGGATTTTGGATTTTTAATTGATGATTTTGGAATTTATGTGAACTTATTCAGAGATTTTGGAATACTTCATTTTGACATCAGCACATCAAGATTTCTAGTACATCAGGACTTTGGAGACCATTGGCACATAATAACATTCAAGGACACAGCCGTGAATTCTAAACATTCTATATTTAGGACTTGTGATTAGAACAATCATTCTTATTGGATTATTAGGATTTCAAAACACATTACTGTAAGTGACTTTTTGATTTTTCATTTTAATTATCTAGTAATAAATTGCTTGTTGATTTTTTACTTGATTTGTTGGTTTCACTTTCTTTCTGTTACATTTTTCTTAGACCATAGAGTCGTAACAGTAATTGGGGGCTCGTCCAGGATTGAATTTCTTTAAAGCATATTAGAGATATTAAATTTATCTTTGAAATTCATGTTGATTTTGTCTTGGAATTTTTTTTGTTTTTGTCTTTGGCAAAGATTTTATATAGAGAAATTTTTTTGTGTGAAACCAACAAGCATTTACTATGGCATCTAATGTTTAGAATTTCATTTCAAAACCTACCCAGGAGGGGTTAGAGTGCATGAGAAAGGATGAGTTGCTCGAGCTTGCCAGAAAATACAGTCTATCTGAGGCAAAATTATCATTGACAAAACAGGAGATAAAGATTATTTTAATTCAGTATTTAGTAGGAAAGGGAATTTTTGAAAATAGTGCTTTAAGTTTGAAGAGAAAGCCTGTATCTGGTTCTGACAGGAAATTAAGGGAATTAGAGTTAAAGAACCAGATGGATTTAGAATTGGCAAAGCTTCAGATTCAGAGAGAGAGAGAAAGAAGAGAGGCAGATACAGATGGAGAGAGAGAAAGAAGATAGGCGGATACAGATGGAGAGAGAGAAAGAAGAGAGGCAGATGGAGAGAGAGAAAGAAGAGAGGCAGCTACAAATGCAGAAGGAAGAGAGGCAAATACAAATGCAGATGCAAAGAGAAGAAAGGGAAATGCAATTTAAATTAAGAGAATTAGAACTGGCAAACAGAGCACACTCCACTCCTTTAAACACAAGTTCAGGTTTTGATGTTACTAGGTATATTAGGTTAGTACCCCCTTTTCAGGAAAAAGAAGTAGATAAATACTTTCTTCATTTCGAGAAAATAGCTGAAAACTTGAAATCTCCCAGAGAGCATTGGACTTTGTTATTACAAAGTGTACTAATTGGCAGAGCTCGTGAAGTCTACATTTCACTGTCAGTACAACAAAGCACTGATTATGATGTGGTTAAGGAGTACATCTTGAAAGCTAATGAGTTGGTACCAGAGGCATATCGACAAAGGTTTAGGAATTGTAGAAAAGAAACTGGACAAACTCATGTCGAATTTGCAAGGGATAAAGAACAACTATTTGATAGGTGGTGCTCAGCCAAGAAAGTTGATCAAGCTTATGATAACCTTCGACAGCTCGTATTAATTGAAGAGTTCAAGAGGTGCATCCATAGTGATGTTAAAACCTACCTTGACGAGCGGAACGTGGAAACTTTGGAAAATGCTGCTCGTATGGCTGATGATTATTCCTTGACTCACAAAATTTCATTTGGCAATAAGTCGTCCTCTCAGCAGTTTTCTGGTAAAAAACCATTTCAATCTCATTCGAGTACTTCCAAATTTCACAACAGCACAACTGTTAGGAATCAAACATCTGATAAGACTGATCAGAAATCCTTATCTCTTCCTACGTGCACTTATTGTAAAAAGAAAGGGCACGTTATTTCTGATTGCTTCAAGTTGAAAAATAAGCAACAGAGAAAAGACAGAGCTTTTCCAAATGCTCTTATTTCTACGAGGTCAAGGTCACGGTCTTGTATTGAAAGCAATACATTTGTTGGGTCAAACAAACCCCAGTCTGATTCTATTTTGGAGGCTTATGAACCATTCATGTCAGAAGGTTCTATATCACTTATTGGTGATTCTGCCAAGCCTATCCCAATTAAAATATTAAGGGACACTGGAGCTTCTCAGAGTCTTTCATTGTCAGGTACTTTGCCTTTGTCTGAGGAGTCTTCTTCAAGTGAAAGTGTTCTTGTTCAGGGAGTAGAGTGCGGCTTTGTAAATGTTCCTCTCCATTGTGTAAATTTGGCATCAGACTTAGTTTCTGGACCTGTGACTGTTGGGGCAGTGACTTCTTTACCCATAGAGGGTGTTCATTTATTACTAGGCAATGACCTAGCTGGAGATAAGGTTGTGGTTAATCCACTTGTAACTGACAAGCCTTGTTTGGATCAGAAAGTTGATCCTGTCGAAACTGAAATCCCCGATTTGTACCCTGCTTGTGCAGTTACTAGAGCTATGGCAAAAAGAGCTCTTGAGATTGATGTTGATCAGGATATTATTCCTTTAGCTGACACATGTATTGGTCAGTCTTTTGATGAGGTCACTTTTTCCTTAGGTATTGATCAATCAAATGGTATTGATCACAGTGATCCTCTTTTGGCAACTCATTCTTTTTGTTCTAATCAGGATGACAAACGACAATCCCTTGTCGTTGAACAGGAGCAAGATCCCGAGATATCTTGTTTGTTTCAGAGGGCTATTAGTGAAACTGAAGCCACACAAGTTCCAGTGTGTTACTTTGTGAAAAATGGGGTCCTTATGAGGAAATGGAGACCACCTGATGTACCCGCTGGTGACGAGTGGTCAGTGAGCTATCAAATTGTTGTTCCTAAGTCATATCGACAGGAAATTCTTAATTTAGCCCATGAAACTCCTTTGGCTGGTCATTTAGGAGTCCGTAAGACTTATCACAAGATCTTGAATCATTTTTATTGGCCGAAACTCAAAAGTGATGTTTCTAAATACTGCAGATCTTGTCACACTTATCAAATGGTAGGAAAACCCAATCAGAAGATACCTAAGGCTCATCTGCAACCTATTCCTGCATTTGATGAACCATTTAGTAGAATAATGGTAGACTGTGTTGGTCCTTTACCTAAAACCAAGTCAGGCAACCAATACTTGTTGACCATCATGTGTACATCTACAAGATTTTCAGAGGCAATTCCTCTGAGAAATATAAAAACTAAAACTATTGTGAAAGCTTTGGTGAAGTTTTTTACACTTGTTGGCCTTCCCAAATCTGTCCAGTCGGATCAAGGGTCAAATTTTATGTCTGGAATTTTCCAGCAAGTTATGCATGAACTAGGCATCCAACAGTTTAAATCTTCTGCCTATCACCCTGAAAGTCAAGGTGCTTTGGAAAGATTTCATCAAACTTTGAAGAATATGATTCGATCATATTGCTTTGATACAGAAAAGGATTGGGATGAGGGTGTTCATTTGTTGTTGTTTGCTGTCAGGGAATCAGTTCAAGAGTCGTTGGGTTTTAGTCCCTTTGAACTAGTTTTTGGTCATACTGTCCGTGGACCATTGAAATTATTGAAAGAGAAACTTCTTTCAAATGAAGATTCAAAGATTAATCTTCTTGATTATGTCTCTGATTTCAAATACAAGTTGTCAAAGGCCTGTGAAGTAGCAAGAACTAATCTTCACACTACCCAGTCAAAAATGAAATTAAGGTATGACAGAAATTCACAGGAAAGGAGTTTTAAACCTGGTGACAAAGTTCTGGCTCTCTTTCCCATACCTCAGAATCCTCTTCAGACTAAATTTTATGGTCCTTATACCGTTGAAAAGAAAGTAAATGACTTAAATTATATCATTAACACTCCTGGGAGACCGAAACAGAAACAACTTTGTCATATAAAATATGTTAAAGGAATATTTTGACAGAGATAGCCCAGCTAATTATTCAGTTAATTTAGTTGTACCTGTCCCACACAGTGAAGATATCAACGATGGAATACAATCAGACTATAGTGACTCTGGTATAACCAATCTTCGGAATTCAGAAATATTGAACAACCTAGACCAGAAACTTTCACATCTACAACAACAGGAAAGAAATGAACTAAAACAGCTATTACATGACTATGAGCACTTGTTTCCTGATGTTCCAACACGAACAAGTAAAATTTATCATGACGTTGACATTGTAGATTCTGCGCCTGTGAAACAGCATCCTTATAGGATGAATCCTCTCAAACAGAACTATCTGAAGAAAGAAATTCAGTATCTACTGGAGAATGATTTCATAGAACCAAGTAAAAGTAACTGGAGTTCACCATGTATTCTTGTTCCCAAGCCAGATAATACATTCCGTATGTGTACTGACTATAGAAAAGTCAACAGTGTCACCAAAACTGATTCATTTCCAATCCCAAGAATGGACGATTGCATTGATAAAATTGGAAATGCGGAATATGTCACCAAGTTTGACCTTTTAAAAGGATTCTGGCAAATTCCACTGACGGAAAGGGCAAAAGTAATTTCAGCATTTGTAACTCCAGATGGACTTTATCAATATAAAGTCATGCCGTTTGGAATGAAAAATTCACCTGCAACGTTTCAACGTCTGATGAACATGATAACATTTGGTCTTGATAATTGTGACGCTTATATCGATGACGTCATTATCTACAACAACACCTGGGAAGATCATTTGGAAACCATTCGAAAATTCTTTGATCGACTCAGCGATGCGAATCTGACAATTAATTTGAGCAAAAGTGAGTTTTGCCATGCTTGTGTCACATTTTTAGGACATATTGTGGGACAAGGTCAAGTTAAACCTATAGAAGCAAAGGTCAAAGCTATCTCTGAATTTCAAGTTCCAATTTGTAAAAAGCAACTGATGCGATTTCTAGGTATGGCTGGATATTATCGGAAATTTTGTTCCAATTTTTCCAAAATTGCTGAACCTTTGACAAGTTTATTGAGTAAGAAAACCAAATTTCATTGGTCTGACAAGTGTCAGGAATCTTTTGACAAGTTAAAGGCCATGCTTAAGAATGCACCAGTTCTTTCTGCACCAAATTTTAGCCAATCATTTAAATTATCTGTTGATGCAAGTGATGTAGGGGTTGGTGGAGTATTGATTCAGGAAGACAAAAGTGGTGTGGATCACCCTGTGTGTTATTTTTCTAAAAAACTAAACAAGCACCAGAAAAATTATTCCACAATTGAGAAGGAATGTTTGGCTTTGATATTGGCTTTACAGCATTTTGAAGTGTATGTCACCTCAGCTCTTTCTCCAATTATTGTGTACAGTGATCACAATCCCCTTACTTTCATCAACAAAATGAAAGATAAAAATCGGAGATTGTTGAGATGGAGTTTGATATTGCAGGAATATAACATTGACATCAAACACATCAGGGGAAAAGACAATGTGATTGCAGATGCACTCTCACGTGCCTAGAAATGTAATATTGCTTGATGTAATTAAGTCCAGTATCATAAAACATGTTCTTATGTAATTTTGGTTATTGTAGTATTAGATGTATATTCAAAAGAAAGCTTTATTATATAAATCTTTCTTTTTCTTTATGAGGGGAGGTGTTATGTATGATGTTTATATAATATTGTGGATATTTTGGGAAATTGTAAGTGTTTCTTCGCTTTGGTGTTTGCTTAAATCTTAATGTTTATCATGAAAAACATGTTTAACTAGTGTCCTTGAATTAGGTTGTTTTGATCAATATGTTTTCTCAATTTGAAGGTCAAGGTTGATTGTTGTTTACAAGTAAAATTCCATTAAGATGACACATGTTCTAGAACATTCTGTCATGTGACCAATCTTTATATATGCCATGTTTGGTGGACATTTATTCAGTTTTGACATTACCATCAGTCTTGTAAAGAGCTATTACAGTTGTGAAAATTCATTACAAATTCTAAGAGAGGAATTATTTTAAATATTCATTGGATTATAACAGTGCTCATAAACTTTTGGATTTTGGATTTTTAATTGATGATTTTGGAATTTATGTGAACTTATTCAGAGATTTTGGAATACTTCATTTTGACATCAGCGCATCAAGATTTCTAGTACATCAGGACTTTGGAGACCATTGGCACATAATAACATTCAAGGACACAGCCGTGAATTCTAAACATTCTATATTTAGGACTTGTGATTAGAACAATCATTCTTATTGGATTATTAGGATTTCAAAACACATTACTGTAAGTGACTTTTTGATTTTTCATTTTAATTATCTAGTAATAAATTGCTTGTTGATTTTTTACTTGATTTGTTGGTTTCACTTTCTTTCTGTTACATTTTTCTTAGACCATAGAGTCGTAACAATAGATACATACATACATACATACATACATACATACATACATACATACATACATACATACATACATACATACATACATACATACATACATAGTATGCAATGTTTCAACATTTGGTAGTGAAAGGCGTCATATCAGCAAGGGAAAAAGAAATTAAATAGGTAGATACAATATGTTCAACGTTCCTGATGATAAATACGTTTTGAAGTTGAAATTTAAAATTCCTAACATATGACTAGCTATTTCAATAACTATCCCCCCCCCCCTACAGCAGTGAAACTAGTTACCAACGAAAATGATGTATCTCCCCTACAAAAAAAAATTAAAGAAGAGATGAATAGCCCTATGCCAACTGTTGTTGCTTACACGTGCACTTAAAAGCGAGTGCATAATTCATTGGCGGTATTGTCAGCTTTACCCTCTATTAGGCTTGAAATTAAAAACAGTAGATCCAGTAATACATTTTACTCAGCAACTTTGACGGATGTCATACACCGAGTTAAATACCTGTCCGCTGCTCACAATTTTGAGAAAAACTTCTTTAAGTTGAAGAAGAACGCTGTATGTGGCCAACAAATGGATAACCTTTGAAAAAGGACAAAGTTGAAACTATCTATCGACGAACTGAAATATAAAAATTATCAAAGGATATATTATTCGCAAAAATAACAATCATACGAATATATATGAACATAGCTTTGCTGATGAAAATAAAGGTTTATTTATCAATGCAGATTAAAGGAACCAATTTTAAATTCGGCTAAATAAAAAGTAAATACCTCAAGAAGAACAAATAGAGTTCCCAAAGATGTTTCGCGGAATTTATGATCAGCTTGCTGGAAACTCAGGAGTAGTTCAGCATGAGAATAAAATACGTAAAGCAAGAGGAAGAAAAACAAACGAAGAAACTCCTACGATATAGTAGGAGAACGAATTTGAAACCAATACATATATTTAAATAACGTGGAACTTATGGATTAAATCATATACGTTACTGTAAGTGAAATTATTTCTGGGACATATAGAATCCCTGAGCTAGTTAAAATAGTTCCACGTGACCAAACATGTCAGCATATCCTAACGGACAAAGCTGGAGTGGAACCTAGTTAATATATTTCTTCTAACCCAGCTACAAAGTTACACACCTACGTAACGATGACATATCAGGCCTCAGTCTACAAGCATGGTTGCGAATGGTTAGATCATGCTTTGAAACAGTAAACATTCAAACCTCTGGAAAAATTCAATGAACTGACTAATAAAATACATCAAAGAAGGATACGACGAAGGGTGAACTGTGTTAACCATGGAATATCTAATTACTAGTGGTTTGCAACCTGTTATGATTCTGCTATTGTAATGTCAATAGTGTAGCTATATATCCTACCATCAAATAACTGGAGTAATAGCTATTTTCTGTCATTCTTAAAAAAAAAAAGTAATTCAAATACAACTATTTCAAAATAATGCAACATAACATATGATGAATGTTTTACATGTTTTGTCCAAGTTAGTGCTTAATATAAGCATGATAGTCATGATGTGCTTGAGCTTTTAATTAATGCACTGGATTTCATCGGAAATGTTGTTAAAAGGTAGGAAATATATAAGGAACCTAATTAGCGTTTTGATGCATTGAGATTTGCAAATACCACATCTATACCTTTCTCATATCCATGCGCCACCGGCAGTTAAAGACTATGTAACAGAAAAAGAATACAGGCTACAACAATCGCCGTTGGGAATCGAACTTGGCTCGTCAGTTTGGAAGTGATGCGCACATACCACACGATTAAAATATCTGGGTTAGCGTGGATGATTAGTTCAGTGTCCTCTTTCATCTTGCGATACACGTCTTGTTTATTTTAAGGATGTATCTGAAGATATCTGTCGCTTCATGAAATGCACGGATCCAAAAACGGACCAATGGTTGCCGAATCATTTCAATGCAGCTAGAGGAACCAATTGTGGATTAAATATGGTAATCTCTCTCTCTCTCTCTCTCTCTCTCTCTCTCTTCAGAAATATGACTGCTTTCAAACTGTAACAAGCGCATTAATCTGAGGGCATTTTCTCACAAATGTATATGCCATGACCAATATAATTTCTTACTGTTGTAATTAGTTTTTATTAGGTTTGATAAGAAAACCGTTCAGTGTGCTGTACAATATTTCACACTTAATTGTAGTAAATTAGGCAGCTACTTGCACTTGTGTTGCTATGGGTCCAAACTCTTCATTATTGCTTCTTTTTGCTTACAAATATAAATAAAGCACTTTGTTTTGCAGTGGTGCAAAGAAGGATTGTGTGTTTCAAAAGCTTCAAAATAGGTAAGTACACTCCTTAGAAGTGGAACCACGCAGCCACAGTTGATAGCCTTCAATAATCTAGATCATAAGGATGTAGGTTCTAATCCTGATCAGACCAGGCAAATTCGGCAGCCATGGTGGGTCCCTTTGCAAGGCACTTCAGTTATTGCTTATGCATGTTGTAACCCTTCATGTATAGATGTCTCTTTAAACACCAAACAAATAAACATCAGCCATTTGGAATTATTTTGTAATGAAACTTTGACTAATAATTCAATTCTTAATTATTCAAATTTTAATATTTGAAGCATATTCGATTGCAATTACGAGCATAGCTGTGATGATGATAATGATGATAATGATGATGATGTTGGTGATGACGTCGATTATTATTATTATTATCATTATTATTGTACGCTCTTGGTTATTTTTAAGCTATGAAATTGCACCTCGCTTATTTCATTCGATAAATCTAGGTGACAGTAAATTAAAGCAGACCTTGTATTTTGCAGGTTCAAACCGAAGTGTGCCACACTCAGCCAAGTATGAAATCATAACAGTTTCTGGACTTCCGAGCTGAATGATAGAATATGAAATCTCTTTGTTTTGTCGTCTCTAAGACTCTGAACTTGTATCAATGATGAATTTTATATATATATATATATATATATATATATATATATATATATATATATATATATATATATATATATATATATATATATATATATATACCCCGGTATGCTAAGTTACAATATTAGTACGCCTTAACACGCACACAATGAATTACAATCAACAACATTTTCTTAGTGTAATGCACGACAAAGTGTATCTATTCTTATGTAGTATATTTGTACGCATTTCATGCCTTAGGGATCCAATATCTTATACGATACAGAGATTAGGGTTTTTCAACAACAAGCGTGGAAGGAATATATAGTGTTGTCTTTATTTGTCATCTGTTTGACTATATATTCTTCATCAGTTCCTCTCATCTTAGTTTAATTTTGAGTTGATTTAGATCAGTTTGTCAGACACTTCAACTAATAAATCTAGTTATTCTATGTGATGAATCGAACTCCGTTATTTCTTTACCATCTCGCCCAACGTAGGTGGTTTATATCAACTCTTAATTGTCAAGGTCGAGCTAAATGGGCATTTGTCCTAAACATGTCAGTTTTTCTTACCACAAATTTAATTTCGAGGAGACCGAATGTTTTTGGAAATTTTCCATCAATTGTTACAGAATTTTTGAAAAATGACCAAAAAGTGAGAAAACAGCATGTGGTAAGTCTTTCTGTTACATTTCGTCTTTTTAGGCCAATTTCTTGACAATACATTCAAACGCACAACAAAGAGCAAGTGACCAAGTGACTATCTCCATTTCTCCAAAAAATTTAACATTATTTGTTAAACATTTTATTTTTAAAATAAACTACGGATGTATTTGGCTTTTCTGTACATGTAAAACACTAGTAGAAACTTTAAAAAAATCCCTTGGTATGTTAAGGTTAGTTCAGTGTAAAGAGTGAATCAAAAAATTAAGTCACAGGTGTCGAGTTCGAATCTCGTCGGAGTTCTTTTCTATTTGTTAATGTTATAGCTGTCATAATATACCGTTCGTTCAGAAAAGGCGATCACTTTTATTTTGATATATTAAAATTATTCATTCAACACATAAAATGGTAACGAGTACTGTAGCCATTTAATGTGTGTGTCAGACACTTCCTGGTAGTTCCGAGCTTGTGTAAACAGAGTTGTGAATATTCGATACACGTCATGTGTCTCGTTTCCTCTCTGCCGGATATTGCCAATGTCCACTTGGTTCGTAAAGGGCGAAAAACTCAACAACCATTCTTGTGAGATTATACATTTTAAGACATTGAATCCAAACACGGAGAAGTTTGTAAAATAAACAAGTAGTATGCTAGAGCTGAACCATTTCAAATCATTTCAAATAATTCAATTTTTGTTTTCGTGGACTTTCAACCAAGTAAAATAAATACAAATACAAAAATAATCCACTGATAAAGTCAAATTACAGCTCTCTCATATATACACTACTTGCAGTACAGGCTATGTATATGATAGTTTTGCAAACTTTAACAATATGTTAATTGTTTCAAATCTCATATTCTTGCATGAGAACAGTTATTGACCAATAATTTAAAGAAAATACCCTTTAGTTCATACTCTATAGTGATATTTAGACCACGCATAATTCAATAAAACATAAAATGCACTTGAGTTCCTAGACTAATATTCTAACTTCTTGATTGTGCACGGGTAAAACGATCTATTTAAAAGAGCTGTGCAACATAATAATGGCAAAAAGATAAAATGTATTGAAAACTCAGTATTTAAATTGAAGAAACAAAAAGCATAAAGTATCGTTATATCCGCATTGAAGCTTTTTATGATTTCTTTTCTATTGCGTTATCAACAATAGACTGGTTTTCGCTGTGCAGTTAGTATGATATACAGACTGCTTTCACATTCAGATTGGATGACCAACATTTGAGAGGATGTAATTTTAAAGGAGATATTTTATTTATACTGCATTACTTGATTTGGTTGTCAAGTAAAATAGAATGTATGGTATTTAGCTGACTTCTCTAACGTCAGCTAAATCGATCCTCATAAAACATTATGTCAACATCCTTAACAGTGTAAGGACATTTTATTTATAGAACAATTCGTTTCTTACCGAACGGAAAGTTGTGTGTGTGTGTGTGTAAAGGGGGGGGGGGGGGATTGAGCTAGTGTTTCGCCTGGTAAACAAGATCTGAGGGTAATGTTCAAATAAATCAAAACCTCCTGACACTCTAATGACTTTTCATTGGTAAAAAAGAAAAGAAATGTTTCTTGCAGAATAGAGTATACAACTTTGGTAAGCTTTTGCTTGGCATCTAAGAGTTCTGTGTGATTATGGAAATATGAAAATATAAACCTAAATTTAGTTGCAAGAGTCATGATGATCTTCAGTCATAACTACATGAACAGCTATTCACAATAGACGCCTGCTTAGAGTAAACACCTGCCCATAACGAACACTTGTTTAGAGAGAATACGGATGTAAAACTGATTCCTATGAAATACAAAATATTGTATTCAGTGTTTTCAATATTTTATATTGAACTAATAAGAAGCATACCTTTTAGATTGCTACACATTCCATGTAACTACAGAAGAGTTTATCTTTTTATCTGTGACATTACAGCACACGTTTAAATAGTAACACATTTCTGTCTATCTATCTATCTATATATATATATATATATATATATATATATATATATATATATATAAACAGATAGATCGATAGATAGATAAATAGATAGATAGATAGATAGAATGAAAAATTGATAGATAGTTAGTTCGATTGCTAATTAAATACATGAGAATAAAGACTACTATATTATACCAACCAATTTCAAAGGAACTCAGACGCAAACATAGCAGCTTGATTAATACGTATCTTAGCAAGAACATGATCGCGACGTATGAAAAAATAAACTGTATAAACAGAATTATCATACAATAATTGGATATTCGGTTAAAAGGAACAATTTTAAATGAGTACAGATTTTACGGTAGCAAGAATCAAGACTGATATGAATTTTTTCACAATAATCGATTAACCTTGACTTAAGGCAAAGCTTAACTTACCGATCAGGCTCATAAAACGGCCAACACAGGAAGAAAAAACAATTAGGTAAAGTGACTGGTTTTCGCTGTGCAATTAGTATGATATACAGACTGCTTTCACATTCAGATTAAATGAACTACATATGAGAGGATTTCTATTGATCTCGTTCGTAAGTTTTAAAGGAGATATTTTATGTATACTGCATTACTTGATTTGGTTGTCAAGTAAAATAGAATGCATGGTATTTATCTGATTTCTCTAACGTCAGCGAAGTCAATACTCTCCGCCTTCCTCATAAAACATTATGTCAACATTCCTGACAGAGTCATAACTACATGAACAGCTATTCATAATAGACGCCTGCTTCGAGTAAACACCTGCCAATAACGAACACTTGCTATGGTAGAATACGGATGTAAAACTGATTCCTATGAAATACAAAATATTGTATTCAGTGTTTTCAATATTTTATATTGAACTAATAAGAAGCATACCTTTTAGATTGCTACACATTCCATGTAACTACAGAAGAGTTTATCTTTTTCTCTGTGACCTTCCAGCACACATTTAAATAGTAACACATATCTATCTATCTATCTATTAATATATCTATCTAACTCTCTATGTCTATATATATATATATATATATATATATATATATATATATATATATATATATATATATACATATATATATCAATTTATCTATCTATCTCCAGTATATATATATATATATATATATATATATATAGAGAGAGAGAGAGAGAGAGAGAGAGAGAGAGAGAGAGAGAGAGACAGAGATAGATAGATAGATTGATTGATTGATTGATAGATAGTTAGATTGGATAGATGGATTGATAATTAAATACGCGAGAATAAATACTAATATATTAGACCAACCAATTTCAAAGGAACTTAGACGCAAACTTAGTAACTTGATTAATACATCTCTTAGCAAGAACATGATCACGACGTATGAATAAGTAAACTTTATAAACAGAATTATCATAAAATACTTAGATTTTCCGTTAAAAGGAACAATTTAAAATGAGTACTGATTTTACGGTAGTAAGAATCAAGACTGATATGAATTTTTTCACGATAATCGAAATTATAAAATAATGGACAAATGGGTTGTATAAAAATTAACCTTGACTAAAGGCAAAGCTTATCGTACCAATCAGGCTAATAAAACGGCCAACTCAGGAAGAAAAAAGAAGTAGGTAAAGTGACTTTTGCCATAGAAAAAGACCTCTGAACATACTGAAAAGATGTGAAATGAATAATGGAATTTAACGCCTATTTGACATTGTTTTCAGGTATTGGTTGAACGGATTGAAAATAGAGATCACTGGGAAAATTGTGAATTAATTTTATATCTCGTAAATGTATAAAATATTTGACAGAGCAGAGACCGATATTTATATAAATTATATTCCACCGGTTACGGTAACTAAAACAAAGGAAGTTGTCTAATGCTAAGAGACTGTTGCACAGCCAACAACGAAGCTTTAACCCTTGCACCTAAGATGCAATGAGGTATCTACATGGAGCAACATACACCTAAGATGCAATGAGGTATCTACATGGAGCAACATACACCTAAGATGCAATGAGGTATCTACATGGAGCAACATACACCTAAGATGCAATGAGGTATCTACATGGAGCAACATACACGTTTACATGTTGGATATATTCGCTTCAAGCTATTCTAAAAAGTAAAGAGACGAAATGTATCATTACACTGGAATAAAAGATTTATTAAATAAACACACATCATTTAAAGAAATATATCTGCAAATTATGCTTCATTAAAACTACTTACACAAAACAAAGAATATGTTAGAATCTAGACAACTTAATATAAAGGATGCCTGAAGCAATCTCACTTGCAAAATTAAAACATTTTCAACATCTATTCAAAGTTCCGTATGTTGCTTATTATGATTTTGAAAGTATCGTTATTGCAGAAAATTGTAATAGCGCTATGTATGAAACACCACACACACACACACACACACACATATATATATATATATATATATATAATATATATATATATATATATATATATAATGCTGGTCAATGTAAACAACAACATACACTCAGTCAGGGTATCTCTATCTTTCTCTCTCTCTCTGTAATATATATATATATATATATATATATATATATATATATATATATATATATATTAAGGTTGACTTCTCACAAATTGCCTAATAGAAGTTTGCGAAGGGGACTGAAGAACATTATCACCCTTGGACGCAAGCCCATCCTCTCCGCCCTTTCAATTCTCCTGCTCTCAATCTTTCTATGATTTATTGGACATTATGCTTGGTATTGGCTCCATCATGAAAATATCCTGTCACGTGCTGTTTACTAACTGTTATCTTTGCGGACAAATTCTAGAACCTAATTCTGAAGAATTATTTATTGACGCATGTAACGATATTTCCCAAAGGGCAGACAAATCAGCTGTTGAAAAAAAGGCCACAACACGTACATGTACGTTTACTACGTGAAACAGAGTTGACAAATACGTACGTGCTTGACTCACAATTATCAATAATTCCAGCACATATTTCAACGTGTATTTTGATGTCTTACGTAAGAAGGTAAGTTAATTCTCTCATATGAATGGATACATTCAAATATGCATCTCTGTGACTTGTACATACCTGCCCGTGCACCGCCATCTTTACGCACTGACCGCGCAGGACAACATTCTTGATCAACGCCACTTAGAGCTACTAGGAGCTCCAAGATAAAGTCAAACCTGACGTTCACCTGGCACAGATGATAAATTTAACATTCTTTCTACCAAATCTGTCGAAAGATTATTCATGATAAAACAGGAAATTTTAAACAATTTTGCTCACAGTCTGAAGCAGCGCAATAGAACAGTCCAAATGAGCTCTTACTTTCCTTCTGATGAAACAATTTAAATAAAATTCAAAGTTCCGGATGCCGTGACCGATATCTAGCTAGATGAATGTATGCGGGTGCAAGGATATGATGCGTAATTGAGCGTTCCCGCGGAGGAAGTTGTGCCCGGTACCCATAAACATTGTAAAGGCGATTGAAGTTTGAAATTCTTAAGGATTAATGTACAGGCAATTTACCCCGTGTGATGGAAGAACATTAGTCCCACTGGTTGTCCCCCAGAAATTCAGGTCCATGTACTCAGATGTCAGATGGCACACGAGTCAGTATGGCTGGTCATTTAGGCATAACAAAAAATAAGCGTTATGGTGTTGGTCGAATTTTAGTGGTCTGACATGAAAAGCAACGTAGCACGATTGTGTCTCTAGGGCAAGAATAATCAGAGTAGCATTAGGCCATGTACCTGAAATAGATACCCCATTTAAAAGGGTATCCGTCGATATTGTGGGACCCATATTTCCTATTACAAGCAAGACAAAACATTATATCCTTACTCTTGACGATTATGCAACTAAAGACCTCCCAAACGAACGTGTGGGCCGAGGCACTTGTTGATATGTTCAGCAGGGTAGGGTGTCAGAGGAGGTTCTCGTTAATTATGGCGGAATTAGTAGCTTCCTATCAATGAAACAGTTGAGCTCAACACCGTATCACCCCATGTGTAAATGGACGAGAAATTTAACGGGACGTTGAAACAAATGCTACGTCGGAAGTGCGCAGAGAGACCTTAAGATTGTGAACGATATTCAAACTCGATTGTGTTTGCGTATCGCGTGGTACCGCATGAAAGCTCGGGATTTTCGCAGTTCAAGTTGTTATGCGATAGGACATTTTGTGATCCTTGTGCGGATTCTACGCGACCTATGTAGTTGACAAGGAAGTAAGAACGACCTGCCAAGACGTTGGTCCACTTGCGAAACACGTTAGATAGCACGTGTCAGATGGCTCATGTCGAGCTAGGTAAAGTCGGTCGTAAATAAGCAAAACACTGCAACCTTGGAACACAAAATAGAAATGCCGACGGAGGTGACAGAGAGTGTTGGTGCTTCTTCCTACTAGCAGGAACAAGCTACTGTCCAATGGAAATTGCCTTATGAGATCAACAGGTCAAGGGCGGAATTAACTTAAGAAACAGACATGGTGGGTTAGGTTAAGACTATTCCATGCCAATATCTAAAACTGATACGTGTGATTAAACGATAGAAAATGGTTTTATTTTTTCGTAGTTTTATTTTTTATTTTCAAAGAAATAACTGAATGAAGTTTGCAACGTTTGTCGGAAAGATTTTAATTTGTCAGCCTTTATTATTATAAACATGAAGTGCAATTAAGCTTTATAAAAAATTTTACGAATCAATGAACCGACGTTTATAACCTTTCCAATACCGGAAGAATAATATCAGTTGCTGAGACTTGGATAATATTTGCGGCCTTCACTTTTTTGAACCGTCAAGGTAAGAACATTTATTACTTAATGTAAAATTCGCAATTTTAGTTGCAGAAAGAGACGTTTCGATTGTGCTAGGGAGAGGTCCTGCTTTGGCTGATTGTTCTATCATGTCTATAGGATGCTTTCTTGCTCATGAAATAGAATGATGCATTCGCGGCGGTGCCATTTTCAAACAAAGAAAAGGAGGGTCAATAGGAACAACGTGTTCAGTCTGGGCATAAAATGATATAAACCGTTGGCGTATTTCTGGGACCTTTTATCTGTCTTGCATTAAATAAATTACATTGAGACACTGGGGCTATTTTGGAGAGAAAAAGGGGAGATGGCGATGGATTTCCGTGTACAAATGCTTCGAATTAACGCTTTCTAACTGCGCATAGCGTTTTAGGGTCAAGAGCGTAAGATATATCGTTTTTAAACCAAAATAAATTTTTAAAATCATATATAATAAAATGATATAAAATTAAAAGCATAATTTAGAGGAATTATTCACGTTTAGACAGATGTATACATGCTGATATGCATTAACGTAAAAAAAGAAAAAGGGAAATGCACAGTAAAAGGGAATTAAGTTTTGCTAGTTACAAACATTCGTGGCAAATAATCCAGGCATTTTATCAGCGATAATTATGTACATGAGCTTATTGTGAGTAATTAAAAACAAGCATACCCACGAATAACATCTGTCATGAGCAATAACAATCTATATAGCAAAGTAATAACATAGGAAAAAGCAAGGGCCATGGAAGACCGATGGGGGCGGGGGGGGGGGGGATTGTTAAGATGCAGGAATTGTGGATATGACATCAGATTTCCAAGAAATTAATACAGAATATTCAACCAAATGTGCAAAAATTGCACCATCAAATTTTGCAGTCCCAATACTTTTCTTCTTTGTTTAATTTTTTCAATATTTGAAATTTTCTCTTGTTCTTCAAAAGGTTGAGGGTATGTTGTCCCCTAAAATTGTTCTTTTTTCATAATCTAGACCTATGTTAAGGACAACACTACATTTCTTTATAGTCCACGTGAAAAACAAGTGGTGGCAGAATCGCTTCCATGTTTGGAAACTACGAAAGTGTGTTTCAGGTTGTACTTCATGCACCATGATGTGTTGATGGTTCTTCTCACCTATTGGTCACTACTCCAAGCAATCAGAAAAATTACTCTCTGATCTGCCAACCTTTATATGTGCCGGAAACCATGGTTAAAATCTTTGATTTACCTTACCATTTTTGCAGGATGGGTTTTATTATAAATTAATATATTTACCGTAAATACGTTGAAACAATCTAAAGAAATGATAAATTTATAACGATGTATTTGGCATACATGGGTTTTGTTATTTTTAAACAACAAAGAAGGTCGAGGGCTTCACACATGGCGTAATGGTGGTCTCGGGAGCGATCACGCTGAGAGACAAACCTTAGATTTTAAAGTAGACCTTAAAATTAACCTCTTTTTAAAAATGTAAAAACTATAAGGCAAGAATACAACAGAAAAATAAAATAAATTATGTATTTGGCATATTTTTCAATCTGAGCATATAAAGTCAGTTGATGCTATCTAATTTAACAAATTACCAAATCTGTAAGTACTGCTCAACTTTAATTTAGCGCACAATAATCAGATTTATCCATCGAATTATGCTCCAGTATCAAGTGCTGCACATTTGACATACTACAAAAAACAAATATTTCTTTAATCATGGTTTAATTGAAATAACGAGTATATGTTTCAAACACTTCAAAACTATAATTCTTCAAAATTCGCCGCGAGCCTGAAACGAGAATGAAGAAAACAACAGATTGACTTTAGCGTCTGTCAATAATCACATGAATTATATTGCTTTGAATCTTAATAAAATACCATGAAAGTAAACAAATAAAAATAAAGTGATAGTAAAATGTATAGTTCACATGCCGTTCTTTTTTTATATCTCATGTATCTCTTCTTAAAGTACAAATGGTCTGTACTCTATCATGGGCCCTGTAAACCTTGCTAGGCAAAACTACTTGAAGCAAAGGTTTTCGTACCATCATTGGTGAATAATGTTTGCAATGTAAACCATGTTAGAAACAACTACCACATAAACTTGCTTAGAGATCTAGGCAAAAAAATTCAGGAAAGCATTTTTCCCCTATCATTACTGTAAGATGAATCTCTTAAATTGTATCCAATTTAGTGAAATTTAATTTTCTGTATTCCTCACTGTTTATCATTAAGCAGAAATTAAAAATGGGATTCCTGACCCATCATATTTGCTTGGTCAACCACCCACTTAACAGTTTTCATTAGGTTTGACTGCACAAAAAACAATTTAAGTCGGCGAAAGTATTTTTAGTTAGTAATAATATTTAGTAATTCCTACTTTCTTTGTTTTTGACGGGTGTACTTTTTTTTACACCTGGTGCTCTTTCTGCATAGTGTTTGGAAGTTATGAAAGATACTAGCATATATATATATATATATATATATCTAAAGTAATAATTAATTATATATATATATATATACATAAGTATATCAATATGTTGGGGGGGGGGGGGTGGGGGAGTGGTGGAACTCGGGGGGTTGTGTGTGTGTGTTTTTCTATCTCTCTTTCTTATATAGGGCCGGATTTTAATGGGCGGAGCGGCGCGGCACAGGCGACCGCCACCGAAGCGGCCATTGGCCGAGAAGAATTTGCGCTCATATTTGTACCAGTGAGGGGAGGGGGGTGAGGAAGGCGACGCTCGCCCGGGGGCGCCGTTTCATACCAGCTGGAAACTTATCCATAATAATCCCAAGATGTCCTAATCACAAAGTCCTAACACTATAATAAATTATAAAATGTTCCGAATGAATGAATAGTTCTCCATAGGGTGAATGCATGTTTCCTCGAAATCCGAATCTCTTTTCCTAATGAACGAATATAAATCACGCACAATGCAATGGTACAACTCTTTCGTCTCCGCAACTGAAAGGATAATAGTTACACCTAGAATGTCCGCCTTTAACTATTGACCTACCAACGAATAAATGGTAATCCAGATCATCTTATGTGAGAATGTCCACAACTATCCAAAAGTCATAAATATCAATCCAAACTGGTCTAAAACGAGTACTATTTAGGTAATACTTCCAATGAATGTTCCAATTAAATAATAACCTTTCGAATTATGTCTACAGCAATACAGCATTACGGCAGTACAGATACTAGATTACGAAGTACAGAACAACAATGAATGCTCACAAAAAATCTAATGATTTCCAAAGAGCTTTCATCAAAACATATGTTTTTTAACACATGATTCTAAAATTGAAATGATTATAATTGCACATATCAAGATCTTATATACTCTTTGCAAATGGTTTATTTTACAACAGAAACCCTGTATTTTTAAGGAACCCAGAATGCAATATTAAATGCGTCTTTTGAGTGGAGAAATTCTCCAAGTAATGGTAAACCACTCTGACCTTAAACACAAATGTAGTCAACATGTTTGTTTATAAAATGAATAAAGTGCAACTTAACAAAATTTAGAAGTGCGACGTACTATCCGACACAAATTTATTAAAGTACAGTCATAGACCAAACGTTTAGGCACTCATTAATTGTATATTCCATACACACACACACACACACACACACACACACACACACACACACACACATAATATATATCATATATATATATATATATATATATATATATATAAATTGTGTGTGTGTCTTAAAATCAAATAGTCCCTCTTAATACAAAACAGTTTACTAATTCTCACTATGGAAAACATGTGAAAAAATAGTGTTTACCTTTTCAAGCCAAATTTTGCTGTTTTTGACATTGTCCACACTATATAATGTATTAACTAGTTATGTTTTCCAAGCCTCGGTAGACTAGAAGAGGTTATGGGATGGTCCTGTCCATCTGTTAACACAAGTTTAGTGGATAACTACTCCTTCCTAAACAACTTGGAGGAGTGCATTGAACTTTACCGACAAAGATTTGACCTAAGGATTTATCTGCAATACTTTGGAATGGACATAGGAATTTTGATCAAATAAGTATCCTTAATGCTTTGCTTTTATAGATTTGAACTAATGTGCGGGTGTTTTCGACGCATCACTTCTGCTTTTCAAGTGCGCACATTTGTACAATTGTTGCTATGAATTTGCTCACTTGTCGCGCCCTGGGAATCGTTATCGATATTCCTCCTTGATGGATGGTAAAAATGACTTGTGCTATTTAGTTAGTCCCCCAAATGAAAATGTTGGCTGACATCCAATAACGCCCACAATGACGAGTCATCTTGAAAATCTTGATATCGCTACTACCTTCTAGATGGATGGTCCATATTGACATTTATATAATATTTAATTGTAGATTCTAGACTTTCTTGTCCAGCAGTGGGACATAAGTGTTTAAGGAACACAAGTAGCTTTTTATTCTTTCAGGTTTTCAAAACAGTTATTGAATGTTGTCAGGAATTTATAACAAGGTTAAAATATGACGTTAAACCCCAACGTTGTCCGCATCATTCCTGGAATTTAACCAAAATCACTTTGCCCAACAATGTTATGCATTATGTTAAACATCACAAAATTTGATAATTGAATAATATGAATGACTACAAATTGCCTATTGTGGTTATTTTTGCTCTAGGCAATGTAACTGTGTTTGTACGTGTGAATGAGTAGGCATCAGATAGAGTGGACTGCTTGCATTTATTGTGAGGCATCAGTAGTACTGCATAATCTAGGCAAATTGTAATACAAGAATAGTGGCTGGTAATAGTAGTCAAGATACTGTCATTTCAAATCCTGGAAACTTTGGCTTCCTAGGATTTGACAATGATAAAGGCATTTCAGGTATTTTTATGATTAAAGGTGTAATGTTGTATATGTGCATATATATCGGTTGTACGTATATAAAAAAGTTACACTAAACATATATAAATATATCGTGATCTCCACGCTCTCTCTCTCCTTTAGCTAGTTTAAGACCACTCTTTAAACTATCATCTTTTGACATTATGCCTTTCCTCTCTCTTTTTCTCTCTCCTATAAAGTAGACACATATTAAAGTTTGTATCTGGGTTTATAATTAGGATATAATACTATGTATTTA
>JAQPZY010000701.1:0-348423 GCA_029931535.1 Margaritifera margaritifera | reverse complement strand
CACAAAACAAACGTAAATATAACGTTATTTGGAGAGTAGCTTTTATATCAAGATAGCAATATCGTCTGACTTAGAGATAAGTACAGATTCATATTATATTTCTTTTAGTTATATAGTAATACTGTGTTAATTTAATTTAATTTCTTTTCAGGAATTTCTTTTCAGGAATTTGATTTTCAGGCAATCTTGTTTCAGGCCTTTATAAGTTGTTGTATTTAGAACTTTAGGCACATCAATCGGAACCACGATGCTAGGTGGGAACCAGAGATTCAAGAGGGGGCATACACGCCGCAGGGACCCTAACCCGAACAACAATTTGATAAAACTTTTTTATCAAATTATCCAGGCATTACACCACTGTACTGTGATGAAACCGCAAGCAAACGGAATTACACCGACCAAAGGATTTCGACAACTAATACAGAATATGGACCGTTTTCTGAAACCAGCACAACCAACTGAATCACTCAAACAAGAATTGGAAAGACTGAACCGGATGTGGGCTACAAAGGTCGCTCAGACTTTAATTAACCACTACAAGAATAGGATCTCGGAACTTATGGGAATGATTGTGGGATTTGGATTTGCGGACTTTACTATAAAAAACTTGTCGAACCAGGCGCTAGATTGGGCGAAAAGGAATTTCAAAAATAAACTGAGCCTGGAGACGATACAGGAATATCAACGAATCGTGAAGTCATTTACACCGGTTTCATCAAAACTCCAACACACCGCAACTTCAACTAGTAAGGTACCAACGCCCCCAGGAGCTACGAACAACAAAGGCTACAGCAAGGCATGGGACGTCAACCAATGGATTCCGATGAGCCCTCGTCGGAAGGCCACCCATAAAAAGGTTAGCCCGCAGAAACAGGACTATAATCCGATTGAGCTTAATAATCGTTTTCTACCACTACAAATTCTAGAGACTAATTCACACAGGACAAGCACTCAAGAACCCACCAAAAAAACAACAATTACAACAACTACGATCTAATACAACGGAAAAATCACTGGAAAGAACTGTTGCTACGTCGAAGCAAAAGTCGGCAAAACTCGCCACATCGACAACATCGAATCCAGTGATGAACAAGAAGAAAACGACGATTCCTTCTGTGGCGGCATTATGTGCCTTGATAACTTCGAGGACCCCTACTCCCAATCGGATTACATCGAGATACAGGGGATCAAGATCGCCTAGACGCTCACTGTCGCCAAGAAGATCGCTCTCCCTATCACCGGTTTACCCGAAGCAGTCTTATGCCGCCATGGTCACATCACCGCCAAAACAACTCAAGGTTAGTCAACATAGAGGCAACAAACCATCATGGAAATTACCTAATTTGACTCAGTCCACTCTTATCATTGGAGATTCGAACCTGGCCAGAATCACTAATCCAACGAGTAAAACTCTTCAAATTGAATCGTACTCTGGAGCAAAAATCATCCATCTTCAAAAACTTTTGAAAGAATATCAGCATCAGGAACAACCGAGAGAGATTATTATTAATATAGGGATTAACGACAGGGATAATAACAACACGAACAGGGTGGCGCAAAGCTTGAAAGATTTAACTAGGACAGCTCAAGAACGTTTCCAGACTCGGCGATTTACCTGACCAAAATCCCGATATCGAACACTTTGGACCTAATGAAACCAAACGAGGCGTTTAACATCAGAAAACTGAATGAGAATTTGACTAAACTCTCTTTGGAAGGAGTAAGAGTCCTAGAGAGCGATGCCATAGGAGGTTGGTTTTTTCCACAGTGACGGAATCCATTGGGCCCCAAGAACAGCAAATTTGATTGTAGATAATTGGGTAAGACAGGTTAACATGTACAAACAGGATTTTCGGCTCATCCGGAAGGGCAAGAACATGAGAATCTAACACAGTTAAGGAGTACAATAGTTAACCTAAGCTCTAGGAGACTTTCCGCTTCTGAGAGATCACTATTAGAAAAGGGTTTAAAATTTATTCCAACACCAGAATATATTGCCCACTCCGCAATTACGCAACCGGTAAAAGAATTTACAAGAAAAATTAATGATCACTAAATTCTTTCATTCCAAAAACACGATGTCTAAGACCCCTTTTACAGATAAGAGCACTTGGTGCCCGCCGCCTTCAACCCTTACACCATCAATTAGAGAGATAACTGACCGTATCTTTAAGACTGCTTCTAAAATAAAAATGGGAAGAGAAAAACCTAATCTTCCGGCTCATGAGTTTGCGGCTATCAAAACACTTCGCAATAACTCTGAAATTATTATCAAAAAGGCAGACAAAGGTTCAGCTACGGTTATCTTAGATAAAAAAGATTACATTTGGGAAATAGATCGACAACTAGCTAACTCAAAGCACTACAGGAAATTAGATCAACCTATTTATCTTAATACAAGTAAACAAATAACTAAAATCATACATCGTTTGGCTAGCAATAAGAACATTATTAAGAAACAAGTTCAATACTTGACACCAGCTGAAAACCCGAGGCCAAGACATATTTATACTTTACCTAAAATTCACAAAAGCCCCGAATCTTGGTCTATTCCATTTAAAATTCCACCAGGAAGACCAATAATATCGGATGTGGGGAGTGAGTCATATCGTATTTCGGAATATATAGACTCATTCTTAGCACCATTGGCCGCTAAACACTCGTCCTATCTCAGAGATACAGCGGACTTTTTGGAAAAAATTAGACAGATTCAAATCCCTTCCAACAGCTTTCTTGTCACTTTGGATGTAGAAAGTATGTACACAAATATTGACAATAAGGATGGATTGAAGGCGGTGTTTAACAGTTTTAAAGCAAATCCAAACCCGAGTAGACCAGATTTAGAAGTTTTGGAACTTTTGAACTTTGTTTGGAAAACAATGATTTTGAATTCAATGGCAACTGGTTTTTACAAATTTCAGGAACAGCAATGGGAAAGAAATTCGCACCGAGCTATGCAAATATTTTTATGGCGGAGTGGGAAAAAGAAGCATTCAAAAGTTGTGAACTTCTTCCCTTATTATATTTAAGGTTTTTGGATGATATTTTTCTAATTTGGACTTATTCCAGGGAAGACTTTGATCAATTTATCCAAACTTTAAATAATTTCCATCCATCCGTAAAGCTTAAAGCTACAGTTAGCGACACCTCTGTAGATTTTCTAGATACAACCGTTTTTAAAGGACCTATGTTTGGAAATACCGGAATTTTAGATACAAAGGTATTCTTTAAGTCTACGGATACACATCAGTTACTACATAAATCTTCTTTTCACCCTAAGCACACCTTTAGGGGGGATCTTAAAATCACAAATTATTAGATTTGACAGAATTAGCTCCAGAAATGAAGATTTTCAGAGGGCTACAAACACACTGTTTAGAGCTTTAAGAACACGAGGGTATTCGAAGCGATTTCTTCGACAAATTAAAAACAATACCTTAGAAAATTTAGATACAAAACAACACGTAGTAGCAAAAGCTAAACCTTGCAATAGCAGTCGCTGCGGCACTTGCCCCTTTTTTAAGGAAGCACAAAATTTCAAAAGTCAGCAGACTAATCAAACATTTTATATTAAGCACAATCTTTCATGCAATTCTAAAAACGTGATATACCTAATCACCTGTCAAAAATGTGGCATACAATATGTAGGACAAACAAGTCTTACATTAAGAGACAGATTCACTCGACACAGATTTGATATCAGGCATAAGGCAAATAAATCGGTCTCTAACCATTTTAATAACTCAGACCATTCGATGGACGATTGTTCGATCACGCCAATTGAATTGGTAGAGGATCAAGAAAAACTAACGAAAAGAGAACATTATTGGATACAAAAATTAAAATCATTAATGCCCGGTGGCCTGAATTTACACGAAGAATCTGAAAAACTAATCCCGTTTGTAATCTCGTATAACACTAAAGCGACACAAGTTGCCAAACTAATTAAAGAGGGGTATAGTGAAATTCAGCAAATATTCCCCGCCGTATTTGCCCATAAATTGGTTACCGCTTATTGCAGAAATAAGAACTTAGGTGACTTCATTGTCAGAAGTAAGTTAAAGAGCGGAAGTAATTCTCCCTAGGCCAGAGCTAATTAGGGTCCCGTAACCCTAATCTTAACTCTAAAACCTAACCCTAACCCTAACCCTAACCCTAACCCTAACCCTAACCCTAACCCTAACCCTAACCCTAACCCTAACCCTAACCCTAACCCTAACCCTAACCCTAACCCTAACCCTAATTCTCCTTAGGCCAGTGCATGGAGTAATGAAATATTACTCTCTTATATATATAAAACCTAACCTAGCAAGTGCCAAGGTTTCTGATAGACGGATAATGTATATATATATATATATATATATAGTTTCGAGTGTGTCTTCTCGTTCTAGCACGTGTAAAAGCGGCTATGAAGCATCATTTTTTGGTGATGTGGGGTAGCCGTGCCGTTATAAGCGCTGGAACGAGAGGGCAGACGGAGTTGTCTTATCTCGACTATAATAAGTTGTTCTTTATGTTCGAGCCCCGTAACCAATTCAAAAAAATTAACAAATATCTTTCCTAATATTTACATAAGATCCTTGTCTGCAGAGTAATTCTCCTTAGGCCAGTGCATGGAGTAATGAAATATTACTCTCTTATATATATAAAACCTAACCTAGCCAGTGCCAAGGTTTCTGATAGACGGATAATGTATATATATATATATATATATATATATATATATATATATAGTTTCGAGTGTGTCTTCTCGTTCTAGCACGTGTAAAAGCGGCTATGAAGCATCATTTTTTGGTGATGTGGGGTAGCCGTGCCGTTATAAGCGCTGGAACGAGAGGGCAGACGGAGTTGTCTTATCTCGACTATAATAAGTTGTTCTTTATGTTCGAGCCCCGTAACCAATTCAAAAAAATTAACAAATATCTTTCCTAATATTTACATAAGATCCTTGTCTGCAGAGTAATTCTCCTTAGGCCAGTGCATGGAGTAATGAAATATTACTCTCTTATATATATATAAAACCTAACCTAGCCAGTGCCAAGGTTTCTGATAGACGGATAATGTATATATATATAGTTTCGAGTGTGTCTTCTCGTTCTAGCACGTGTAAAAGCGGCTATGAAGCATCATTTTTTGGTGATGTGGGGTAGCCGTGCCGTTATAAGCGCTGGAACGAGAGGGCAGACGGAGTTGTCTTATCTCGACTATAATAAGGAGTTCTTTATGTTCGAGCCCCGTAACCAATTCAAAAAAATTAACAAATATCTTTCCTAATATTTACATAAGATCCTTGTCTGCAGAGTAATTCTCCTTAGGCCAGTGCATGGAGTAATGAAATATTACTCTCTTATATATATATAAAACCTAACCTAGCCAGTGCCAAGGTTTCTGATAGACGGATAATGTATATATATATATAGTTTCGAGTGTGTCTTCTCGTTCTAGCACGTGTAAAAGCGGCTATGAAGCATCATTTTTTGGTGATGTGGGGTAGCCGTGCCGTTATAAGCGCTGGAACGAGAGGGCAGACGGAGTTGTCTTATCTCGACTATAATAAGTTGTTCTTTATGTTCGAGCCCCGTAACCAATTCAAAAAAATTAACAAATATCTTTCCTAATATTTACATAAGATCCTTGTCTGCAGAGTAATTCTCCTTAGGCCAGTGCATGGAGTAATGAAATATTACTCTCTTATATATATAAAACCTAACCTAGCCAGTGCCAAGGTTTCTGATAGACGGATAATGTATATATATATATATATATATATATATATATAGTTTCGAGTGTGTCTTCTCGTTCTAGCACGTGTAAAAGCGGCTATGAAGCATCATTTTTTGGTGATGTGGGGTAGCCGTGCCGTTATAAGCGCTGGAACGAGAGGGCAGACGGAGTTGTCTTATCTCGACTATAATAAGTTGTTCTTTATGTTCGAGCCCCGTAACCAATTCAAAAAAATTAACAAATATCTTTCCTAATATTTACATAAGATCCTTGTCTGCAGAGTAATTCTCCTTAGGCCAGTGCATGGAGTAATGAAATATTACTCTCTTATATATATAAAACCTAACCTAGCCAGTGCCAAGGTTTCTGATAGACGGATAATGTATATATATATATATATATATATATAGTTTCGAGTGTGTCTTCTCGTTCTAGCACGTGTAAAAGCGGCTATGAAGCATCATTTTTTGGTGATGTGGGGTAGCCGTGCCGTTATAAGCGCTGGAACGAGAGGGCAGACGGAGTTGTCTTATCTCGACTATAATAAGTTGTTCTTTATGTTCGAGCCCCGTAACCAATTCAAAAAAATTAACAAATATCTTTCCTAATATTTACATAAGATCCTTGTCTGCAGAGTAATTCTCCTTAGGCCAGTGCATGGAGTAATGAAATATTACTCTCTTATATATATAAAACCTAACCTAGCCAGTGCCAAGGTTTCTGATAGACGGATAATGTATATATATATATATATATATATAGTTTCGAGTGTGTCTTCTCGTTCTAGCACGTGTAAAAGCGGCTATGAAGCATCATTTTTTGGTGATGTGGGGTAGCCGTGCCGTTATAAGCGCTGGAACGAGAGGGCAGACGGAGTTGTCTTATCTCGACTATAATAAGGAGTTCTTTATGTTCGAGCCCCGTAACCAATTCAAAAAAATTAACAAATATCTTTCCTAATATTTACATAAGATCCTTGTCTGCAGAGTAATTCTCCTTAGGCCAGTGCATGGAGTAATGAAATATTACTCTCTTATATATATAAAACCTAACCTAGCCAGTGCCAAGGTTTCTGATAGACGGATAATGTATATATATATATAGTTTCGAGTGTGTCTTCTCGTTCTAGCACGTGTAAAAGCGGCTATGAAGCATCATTTTTTGGTGATGTGGGGTAGCCGTGCCGTTATAAGCGCTGGAACGAGAGGGCAGACGGAGTTGTCTTATCTCGACTATAATAAGTAGTTCTTTATGTTCGAGCCCCGTAACCAATTCAAAAAAATTAACAAATATCTTTCCTAATATTTACATAAGATCCTTGTCTGCAGAGTAATTCTCCTTAGGCCAGTGCATGGAGTAATGAAATATTACTCTCTTATATATATAAAACCTAACCTAGCCAGTGCCAAGGTTTCTGATAGACGGATAATGTATATATATATATAGTTTCGAGTGTGTCTTCTCGTTCTAGCACGTGTAAAAGCGGCTATGAAGCATCATTTTTTGGTGATGTGGGGTAGCCGTGCCGTTATAAGCGCTGGAACGAGAGGGCAGACGGAGTTGTCTTATCTCGACTATAATAAGGAGTTCTTTATGTTCGAGCCCCGTAACCAATTCAAAAAAATTAACAAATATCTTTCCTAATATTTACATAAGATCCTTGTCTGCAGAGTAATTCTCCTTAGGCCAGTGCATGGAGTAATGAAATATTACTCTCTTATATATATAAAACCTAACCTAGCCAGTGCCAAGGTTTCTGATAGACGGATAATGTATATATATATATATATAGTTTCGAGTGTGTCTTCTCGTTCTAGCACGTGTAAAAGCGGCTATGAAGCATCATTTTTTGGTGATGTGGGGTAGCCGTGCCGTTATAAGCGCTGGAACGAGAGGGCAGACGGAGTTGTCTTATCTCGACTATAATAAGGAGTTCTTTATGTTCGAGCCCCGTAACCAATTCAAAAAAATTAACAAATATCTTTCCTAATATTTACATAAGATCCTTGTCTGCAGAGTAATTCTCCTTAGGCCAGTGCATGGAGTAATGAAATATTACTCTCTTATATATATAAAAACCTAACCTAGCCAGTGCCAAGGTTTCTGATAGACGGATAATGTATATATATATAGTTTCGAGTGTGTCTTCTCGTTCTAGCACGTGTAAAAGCGGCTATGAAGCATCATTTTTTGGTGATGTGGGGTAGCCGTGCCGTTATAAGCGCTGGAACGAGAGGGCAGACGGAGTTGTCTTATCTCGACTATAATAAGGAGTTCTTTATGTTCGAGCCCCGTAACCAATTCAAAAAAATTAACAAATATCTTTCCTAATATTTACATAAGATCCTTGTCTGCAGAGTAATTCTCCTTAGGCCAGTGCATGGAGTAATGAAATATTACTCTCTTATATATATAAAACCTAACCTAGCCAGTGCCAAGGTTTCTGATAGACGGATAATGTATATATATATATATATAGTTTCGAGTGTGTCTTCTCGTTCTAGCACGTGTAAAAGCGGCTATGAAGCATCATTTTTTGGTGATGTGGGGTAGCCGTGCCGTTATAAGCGCTGGAACGAGAGGGCAGACGGAGTTGTCTTATCTCGACTATAATAAGTTGTTCTTTATGTTCGAGCCCCGTAACCAATTCAAAAAAATTAACAAATATCTTTCCTAATATTTACATAAGATCCTTGTCTGCAGAGTAATTCTCCTTAGGCCAGTGCATGGAGTAATGAAATATTACTCTCTTATATATATATAAAACCTAACCTAGCCAGTGCCAAGGTTTCTTTTAGACGGATAATGTATATATATATATATATAGTTTCGAGTGTGTCTTCTCGTTCTAGCACGTGTAAAAGCGGCTATGAAGCATCATTTTTTGGTGATGTGGGGTAGCCGTGCCGTTATAAGCGCTGGAACGAGAGGGCAGACGGAGTTGTCTTATCTCGACTATAATAAGGAGTTCTTTATGTTCGAGCCCCGTAACCAATTCAAAAAAATTAACAAATATCTTTCCTAATATTTACATAAGATCCTTGTCTGCAGAGTAATTCTCCTTAGGCCAGTGCATGGAGTAATGAAATATTACTCTCTTATATATATAAAACCTAACCTAGCCAGTGCCAAGGTTTCTGATAGACGGATAATGTATATATATATATATAGTTTCGAGTGTGTCTTCTCGTTCTAGCACGTGTAAAAGCGGCTATGAAGCATCATTTTTTGGTGATGTGGGGTAGCCGTGCCGTTATAAGCGCTGGAACGAGAGGGCAGACGGAGTTGTCTTATCTCGACTATAATAAGTTGTTCTTTATGTTCGAGCCCCGTAACCAATTCAAAAAAATTAACAAATATCTTTCCTAATATTTACATAAGATCCTTGTCTGCAGAGTAATTCTCCTTAGGCCAGTGCATGGAGTAATGAAATATTACTCTCTTATATATATAAAACCTAACCTAGCCAGTGCCAAGGTTTCTGATAGACGGATAATGTATATATATATATATATATAGTTTCGAGTGTGTCTTCTCGTTCTAGCACGTGTAAAAGCGGCTATGAAGCATCATTTTTTGGTGATGTGGGGTAGCCGTGCCGTTATAAGCGCTGGAACGAGAGGGCAGACGGAGTTGTCTTATCTCGACTATAATAAGGTGTTCTTTATGTTCGAGCCCCGTAACCAATTCAAAAAAATTAACAAATATCTTTCCTAATATTTACATAAGATCCTTGTCTGCAGAGTAATTCTCCTTAGGCCAGTGCATGGAGTAATGAAATATTACTCTCTTATATATATAAAACCTAACCTAGCCAGTGCCAAGGTTTCTGATAGACGGATAATGTATATATATATATATAGTTTCGAGTGTGTCTTCTCGTTCTAGCACGTGTAAAAGCGGCTATGAAGCATCATTTTTTGGTGATGTGGGGTAGCCGTGCCGTTATAAGCGCTGGAACGAGAGGGCAGACGGAGTTGTCTTATCTCGACTATAATAAGGAGTTCTTTATGTTCGAGCCCCGTAACCAATTCAAAAAAATTAACAAATATCTTTCCTAATATTTACATAAGATCCTTGTCTGCAGAGTAATTCTCCTTAGGCCAGTGCATGGAGTAATGAAATATTACTCTCTTATATATATAAAAACCTAACCTAGCCAGTGCCAAGGTTTCTGATAGACGGATAATGTATATATATATATAGTTTCGAGTGTGTCTTCTCGTTCTAGCACGTGTAAAAGCGGCTATGAAGCATCATTTTTTGGTGATGTGGGGTAGCCGTGCCGTTATAAGCGCTGGAACGAGAGGGCAGACGGAGTTGTCTTATCTCGACTATAATAAGGAGTTCTTTATGTTCGAGCCCCGTAACCAATTCAAAAAAATTAACAAATATCTTTCCTAATATTTACATAAGATCCTTGTCTGCAGAGTAATTCTCCTTAGGCCAGTGCATGGAGTAATGAAATATTACTCTCTTATATATATAAAACCTAACCTAGCCAGTGCCAAGGTTTCTGATAGACGGATAATGTATATATATATATATTTTCGAGTGTGTCTTCTCGTTCTAGCACGTGTAAAAGCGGCTATGAAGCATCATTTTTTGGTGATGTGGGGTAGCCGTGCCGTTATAAGCGCTGGAACGAGAGGGCAGACGGAGTTGTCTTATCTCGACTATAATAAGTTGTTCTTTATGTTCGAGCCCCGTAACCAATTCAAAAAAATTAACAAATATCTTTCCTAATATTTACATAAGATCCTTGTCTGCAGAGTAATTCTCCTTAGGCCAGTGCATGGAGTAATGAAATATTACTCTCTTATATATATAAAAACCTAACCTAGCCAGTGCCAAGGTTTCTGATAGACGGATAATGTATATATATATAGTTTCGAGTGTGTCTTCTCGTTCTAGCACGTGTAAAAGCGGCTATGAAGCATCATTTTTTGGTGATGTGGGGTAGCCGTGCCGTTATAAGCGCTGGAACGAGAGGGCAGACGGAGTTGTCTTATCTCGACTATAATAAGGAGTTCTTTATGTTCGAGCCCCGTAACCAATTCAAAAAAAAATTAACAAATATCTTTCCTAATATTTACATAAGATCCTTGTCTGCAGAGTAATTCTCCTTAGGCCAGTGCATGGAGTAATGAAATATTACTCTCTTATATATATAAAAAACCTAACCTAGCCAGTGCCAAGGTTTCTGATAGACGGATAATGTATATATATATATAGTTTCGAGTGTGTCTTCTCGTTCTAGCACGTGTAAAAGCGGCTATGAAGCATCATTTTTTGGTGATGTGGGGTAGCCGTGCCGTTATAAGCGCTGGAACGAGAGGGCAGACGGAGTTGTCTTATCTCGACTATAATAAGGAGTTCTTTATGTTCGAGCCCCGTAACCAATTCAAAAAAATTAACAAATATCTTTCCTAATATTTACATAAGATCCTTGTCTGCAGAGTAATTCTCCTTAGGCCAGTGCATGGAGTAATGAAATATTACTCTCTTATATATATAAAACCTAACCTAGCCAGTGCCAAGGTTTCTGATAGACGGATAATGTATATATATATATATAGTTTCGAGTGTGTCTTCTCGTTCTAGCACGTGTAAAAGCGGCTATGAAGCATCATTTTTTGGTGATGTGGGGTAGCCGTGCCGTTATAAGCGCTGGAACGAGAGGGCAGACGGAGTTGTCTTATCTCGACTATAATAAGGAGTTCTTTATGTTCGAGCCCCGTAACCAATTCAAAAAAATTAACAAATATCTTTCCTAATATTTACATAAGATCCTTGTCTGCAGAGTAATTCTCCTTAGGCCAGTGCATGGAGTAATGAAATATTACTCTCTTATATATATAAAACCTAACCTAGCCAGTGCCAAGGTTTCTGATAGACGGATAATGTATATATATATATATATATAGTTTCGAGTGTGTCTTCTCGTTCTAGCACGTGTAAAAGCGGCTATGAAGCATCATTTTTTGGTGATGTGGGGTAGCCGTGCCGTTATAAGCGCTGGAACGAGAGGGCAGACGGAGTTGTCTTATCTCGACTATAATAAGGAGTTCTTTATGTTCGAGCCCCGTAACCAATTCAAAAAAATTAACAAATATCTTTCCTAATATTTACATAAGATCCTTGTCTGCAGAGTAATTCTCCTTAGGCCAGTGCATGGAGTAATGAAATATTACTCTCTTATATATATAAAACCTAACCTAGCCAGTGCCAAGGTTTCTGATAGACGGATAATGTATATATATATATATATAGTTTCGAGTGTGTCTTCTCGTTCTAGCACGTGTAAAAGCGGCTATGAAGCATCATTTTTTGGTGATGTGGGGTAGCCGTGCCGTTATAAGCGCTGGAACGAGAGGGCAGACGGAGTTGTCTTATCTCGACTATAATAAGTTGTTCTTTATGTTCGAGCCCCGTAACCAATTCAAAAAAATTAACAAATATCTTTCCTAATATTTACATAAGATCCTTGTCTGCAGAGTAATTCTCCTTAGGCCAGTGCATGGAGTAATGAAATATTACTCTCTTATATATATAAAACCTAACCTAGCCAGTGCCAAGGTTTCTGATAGACGGATAATGTATATATATATATATATATAGTTTCGAGTGTGTCTTCTCGTTCTAGCACGTGTAAAAGCGGCTATGAAGCATCATTTTTTGGTGATGTGGGGTAGCCGTGCCGTTATAAGCGCTGGAACGAGAGGGCAGACGGAGTTGTCTTATCTCGACTATAATAAGTTGTTCTTTATGTTCGAGCCCCGTAACCAATTCAAAAAAATTAACAAATATCTTTCCTAATATTTACATAAGATCCTTGTCTGCAGAGTAATTCTCCTTAGGCCAGTGCATGGAGTAATGAAATATTACTCTCTTATATATATAAAACCTAACCTAGCCAGTGCCAAGGTTTCTGATAGACGGATAATGTATATATATATATAGTTTCGAGTGTGTCTTCTCGTTCTAGCACGTGTAAAAGCGGCTATGAAGCATCATTTTTTGGTGATGTGGGGTAGCCGTGCCGTTATAAGCGCTGGAACGAGAGGGCAGACGGAGTTGTCTTATCTCGACTATAATAAGTTGTTCTTTATGTTCGAGCCCCGTAACCAATTCAAAAAAATTAACAAATATCTTTCCTAATATTTACATAAGATCCTTGTCTGCAGAGTAATTCTCCTTAGGCCAGTGCATGGAGTAATGAAATATTACTCTCTTATATATATAAAACCTAACCTAGCCAGTGCCAAGGTTTCTGATAGACGGATAATGTATATATATATATATAGTTTCGAGTGTGTCTTCTCGTTCTAGCACGTGTAAAAGCGGCTATGAAGCATCATTTTTTGGTGATGTGGGGTAGCCGTGCCGTTATAAGCGCTGGAACGAGAGGGCAGACGGAGTTGTCTTATCTCGACTATAATAAGGTGTTCTTTATGTTCGAGCCCCGTAACCAATTCAAAAAAATTAACAAATATCTTTCCTAATATTTACATAAGATCCTTGTCTGCAGAGTAATTCTCCTTAGGCCAGTGCATGGAGTAATGAAATATTACTCTCTTATATATATAAAACCTAACCTAGCCAGTGCCAAGGTTTCTGATAGACGGATAATGTATATATATATATATAGTTTCGAGTGTGTCTTCTCGTTCTAGCACGTGTAAAAGCGGCTATGAAGCATCATTTTTTGGTGATGTGGGGTAGCCGTGCCGTTATAAGCGCTGGAACGAGAGGGCAGACGGAGTTGTCTTATCTCGACTATAATAAGTTGTTCTTTATGTTCGAGCCCCGTAACCAATTCAAAAAAATTAACAAATATCTTTCCTAATATTTACATAAGATCCTTGTCTGCAGAGTAATTCTCCTTAGGCCAGTGCATGGAGTAATGAAATATTACTCTCTTATATATATAAAACCTAACCTAGCCAGTGCCAAGGTTTCTGATAGACGGATAATGTATATATATATATATATATATATATATATATATATATAGTTTCGAGTGTGTCTTCTCGTTCTAGCACGTGTAAAAGCGGCTATGAAGCATCATTTTTTGGTGATGTGGGGTAGCCGTGCCGTTATAAGCGCTGGAACGAGAGGGCAGACGGAGTTGTCTTATCTCGACTATAATAAGTTGTTCTTTATGTTCGAGCCCCGTAACCAATTCAAAAAAATTAACAAATATCTTTCCTAATATTTACATAAGATCCTTGTCTGCAGAGTAATTCTCCTTAGGCCAGTGCATGGAGTAATGAAATATTACTCTCTTATATATATAAAACCTAACCTAGCCAGTGCCAAGGTTTCTGATAGACGGATAATGTATATATATATATATATATAGTTTCGAGTGTGTCTTCTCGTTCTAGCACGTGTAAAAGCGGCTATGAAGCATCATTTTTTGGTGATGTGGGGTAGCCGTGCCGTTATAAGCGCTGGAACGAGAGGGCAGACGGAGTTGTCTTATCTCGACTATAATAAGTTGTTCTTTATGTTCGAGCCCCGTAACCAATTCAAAAAAATTAACAAATATCTTTCCTAATATTTACATAAGATCCTTGTCTGCAGAGTAATTCTCCTTAGGCCAGTGCATGGAGTAATGAAATATTACTCTCTTATATATATAAAACCTAACCTAGCCAGTGCCAAGGTTTCTGATAGACGGATAATGTATATATATATATATATATATAGTTTCGAGTGTGTCTTCTCGTTCTAGCACGTGTAAAAGCGGCTATGAAGCATCATTTTTTGGTGATGTGGGGTAGCCGTGCCGTTATAAGCGCTGGAACGAGAGGGCAGACGGAGTTGTCTTATCTCGACTATAATAAGTTGTTCTTTATGTTCGAGCCCCGTAACCAATTCAAAAAAATTAACAAATATCTTTCCTAATATTTACATAAGATCCTTGTCTGCAGAGTAATTCTCCTTAGGCCAGTGCATGGAGTAATGAAATATTACTCTCTTATATATATAAAACCTAACCTAGCCAGTGCCAAGGTTTCTGATAGACGGATAATGTATATATATATATATATATATATAGTTTCGAGTGTGTCTTCTCGTTCTAGCACGTGTAAAAGCGGCTATGAAGCATCATTTTTTGGTGATGTGGGGTAGCCGTGCCGTTATAAGCGCTGGAACGAGAGGGCAGACGGAGTTGTCTTATCTCGACTATAATAAGTTGTTCTTTATGTTCGAGCCCCGTAACCAATTCAAAAAAATTAACAAATATCTTTCCTAATATTTACATAAGATCCTTGTCTGCAGAGTAATTCTCCTTAGGCCAGTGCATGGAGTAATGAAATATTACTCTCTTATATATATAAAAACCTAACCTAGCCAGTGCCAAGGTTTCTGATAGACGGATAATGTATATATATATATATATATATATAGTTTCGAGTGTGTCTTCTCGTTCTAGCACGTGTAAAAGCGGCTATGAAGCATCATTTTTTGGTGATGTGGGGTAGCCGTGCCGTTATAAGCGCTGGAACGAGAGGGCAGACGGAGTTGTCTTATCTCGACTATAATAAGGAGTTCTTTATGTTCGAGCCCCGTAACCAATTCAAAAAAATTAACAAATATCTTTCCTAATATTTACATAAGATCCTTGTCTGCAGAGTAATTCTCCTCAGGCCAGTGCATGGAGTAATGAAATATTACTCTCTTATATATATAAAACCTAACCCTAACCCTAACCCTAACCCTAACCCTAACCCTAACCCAGAGTAATTCTCCTTAGGCCAGTGCATGGAGTAATGAAATATTACTCTCTTATATATAAAAAACCTAACCTAGCCAGTGCCAAGGTTTCTAACAGACGGATAGTGTATCTATATATAGTTTCGAGATTGTCTGCACGTCCTAGCATGTATACAAGCGCTTATGAAACATCATTTTTTGGTGATGTCTTTGTGGGCGTGACAGTATGTGTGCTGGTTTGCCGTGCAGGCAGGCGATAGTTGTCTTATCTCGACTATTGTAAAGGGTCCTTTATGTTCGAATCTCGTCACCGATAAAAAATTATTAAAAATTTCTTCCCTAATGTTTACATAAGATCATTGTCTGTAGAGTAATTCTCCTTAGGCCAGTGCATGGAGTAATGAAATATTACTCTCTTATATATAAAAAACCTAACCTAGCCAGTGCCAAGGTTTCTAACAGACGGATAGTGTATCTATATATAGTTTCGAGATTGTCTGCACGTCCTACCATGTATACAAGCGCTTATGAAACATCATTTTTTGGTGATGTCTTTGTGGGCGTGACAGTATGTGTGCTGGTTTGCCGTGCAGGCAGGCGATAGTTGTCTTATCTCGACTATTGTAAAGGGTCCTTTATGTTCGAATCTCGTCACCGATAAAAAATTATTAAAAATTTCTTCCCTAATATTTACATAAGATCATTGTCTGTAGAGTAATTCTCCTTAGGCCAGTGCATGGAGTAATGAAATATTACTCTCTTATATATAAAAAACCTAACCTAGCCAGTGCCAAGGTTTCTAACAGACGGATAGTGTATCTATATATAGTTTCGAGATTGTCTGCACGTCCTAGCATGTATACAAGCGCTTATGAAACATCATTTTTTGGTGATGTCTTTGTGGGCGTGACAGTATGTGTGCTGGTTTGCCGTGCAGGCAGGCGATAGTTGTCTTATCTCGACTATTGTAAAGGGTCCTTTATGTTCGAATCTCGTCACCGATAAAAAATTATTAAAAATTTCTTCCCTAATATTTACATAAGATCATTGTCTGTAGAGTAATTCTCCTTAGGCCAGTGCATGGAGTAATGAAATATTACTCTCTTATATATAAAAAACCTAACCTAGCCAGTGCCAAGGTTTCTAACAGACGGATAGTGTATCTATATATAGTTTCGAGATTGTCTGCACGTCCTAGCATGTATACAAGCGCTTATGAAACATCATTTTTTGGTGATGTCTTTGTGGGCGTGACAGTATGTGTGCTGGTTTGCCGTGCAGGCAGGCGATAGTTGTCTTATCTCGACTATTGTAAAGGGTCCTTTATGTTCGAATCTCGTCACCGATAAAAAATTATTAAAAATTTCTTCCCTAATATTTACATAAGATCATTGTCTGTAGAGTAATTCTCCTTAGGCCAGTGCATGGAGTAATGAAATATTACTCTCTTATATATAAAAAACCTAACCCTAACCCTAACCCTAACCCTAACCCTAACCCTAACCCTAACCCATTGTAAGCAATTTTCCTACTCGCTTAAAACTGTAACATTTAAGCGCAAACAATGAAAATTTGAAAACAGTCGGTATGATGTGATTCATAAGTACTCAGACCGACAATTTTTTGGCTTCAGTGGGGAATAATGGGGTGCACACATGGTTCTTTTTCAAGTGACCACTATGGTATCGCTTATGCTGCTGCCAGGTGTGCACTTATTCTTTTGTTTACGACCGAACCGACAGGTGCGCACTAATTGATTTGATTGGAATTGACTCTAGCGGCACGCGTTAAAAAGCGTGCTCTCAAAAAACATTGACAAATGAAGGCAGAAAACCTTGAGTAGGGGAGGGAGGGGGGATAAGGTCAGAGCATAAATACCCGAACATCACACACAGCCCCTCAGACTTGTTCTAGTCACCTGACGAAGGCAATACGCCGAAAGGCCTAGTGACGATACGGATAGTAGCTGGATATGTTTAGTAGTTGACAAGTTTTTATTTCACATTTCGTTGTTTTATTGACATTATTGTATATAATTGATCACAAAAAAGGAAAAAAAAACAAAAAAACTATAAAAACCAAAAAAATATTTTTGTTGACCGACTTTCTTCTTCAATTTTTTGGAGACAGTCTTTAAACACTGATTACTTTTCAGATTTATCGGAGATACATACAGGCCGGCGGCAATTCATCATCGCTCTATCAGTGTAGGAATTTTGGACCAATCATTCAGTGTATATGTTGCATACTGGCGCCAAGTTGACAAATCGCCTAAAAGGTTTAAGACGAATTTAGTTTCGCCCTCATAGGCGTAACAAGGGCCGTTTGACAAACATTCTTTTGTGTTTTTGGAAAAGTGATTCGTATTGGATTAATTCAGAGGAGGAGAGCCAGGAAAAAGGATCCATTGCCTGGTTAACTGCCGAAAAAAGATAAGTACATTTATTTATCCCGGCTTTTCTCACCATAATTAATAGAGATAGATTCAATCACAGAGTCCTTGTATCAGGAGGACATTTTGTCTATATTTATTGAACATTGTGTTATATTTTCATTCGTTCATTCATTTGTTGGTTTCTATAATTTCACTTCAAATTTTATTTTATTGGTGGTGGCATTCACTGACTATTTTTTTTCATTCATTCATTCATTCATTTATTCATTCATTCATGCATCCCAATCACGCTTTGAAAATGAATAGAGGTGGGCGCCAGAGTTTCTTTACTAACAGGCAAGAAAGACAAAATCCAAATAGCCACTTCATTAAACTGTTTTATCAAATTTTGCAGGCTTTGCACCACTTAAAAATCCTCACACCACAAACGCTAGGCAATTATCGTACGAACGGTTTTGAGCAACAGGTAAAGCTCTTGGACAATTTTCTTAAACCAGCTCAGTCGAATTCGACACTGAAGAACGAATTACTGGGTTTAAACAGAATGTGGGCTACTAAGGTCGCTCAGACTCTATGCAAACACTACAAAGACAGGATTTCGGAACTTTTGGGAATGATTGTCGGTTTAGACTTTTCCGAGTTTACTATTAGAGCCCTTTCCAACCAGGCGCTTGACTGGGGGAAAAATAATTTAAAGAGGAGATTACGTTTTGAAACGATCCAGGAATATAAAGAGATTATACGGTCACTTTTGCCGATAACGCCGAACAATCGGAAAATAAATCAATCAAAAACCAATCTTCCTCCTCCCGCTAACACCCAAGAAACCTATAAGTCGCCCTATAAAAACCCACGTAAAACTACCCCTAAAAAGCAGCCCTTGGAACCCACAATTACGCTGAGTAATCGGTTTCAGCCATTACAAATTTTGGACTCGCAACCAATCCGGACACCATCCAAAAGACGTATCTCAGACTCTTACGATTCTAATCCCATTAACACCCCCAAAAGGCACAAAAAACAGGGTTCTGACCAGAAAAAGGTAAGACGATCGTTAGAGAAGAAAATGTTCAATAATCCATCTAGCCCCCTAGCAAACGGCGTAACTGCTGCATTAAATTCTATAACTCGTCTGTCCAGATGTCTGTCTGTCCCCGCCTTAAATATATTGGACAAAGTGGTAAGGTCAAGGTCACCGTCACCAAGACGGAGTCGCTCACCAGGGCGCCGGTCTTTGTCTCCGGAAGGGTCACGAAATACATCTCCGACGATCCCGAAGTTGACATATGCATCTATAGTTATCTCACCATCTAAAGCAGGCAGAGTTACGAGGCACACTAACCCTAAATCGGACTGGGACATACCTAGAATTACCAACGCAGATCTGATAATCGGGGACTCAAATCTTGCTCGCTTTACGAATTTGAAGGACAAAAATGTACAGGTAGAGGCGTACCCTGGTGCAAAAATAAAACATGTACTTGATTTAGTAAGAAATTATCGATATCAAGAAAAACCTAAAAGAATCATTATTCACGTGGGCACTAATGAGAGGGAAAATGCAAACACAAATATGGTAGGTCAATCAATGAAAGAACTGCTGAGAACTACTCGGGGGAGATTCCCTAACTCCGAGATTTTCGTAGCAAGAATTCCAATTTCGCAAACTCTACAATCAAAGAAACCAGCAGAAGCGTTCAATCTATCCAAATTAAACGAGAGTATATCCAAAATTCAAATTGAGGGGGTGAAAGCTTTGTACACCGGGAAAAGGGACGAGATGTCGTTCCAGCTGGACGGAATTCACTGGAGCCCAGAGTCGGCACAGTGCATTCTGGACGGTTGGTACGCACAGATGCACGCTATCAAGCAGGGTTTTCAGCAGGTTCAGAAAACGGTAGTAAGGAGTTAACAAAACAACTAGGGAAAACAGTTGTAAACCTGAGCTCTAGGAGACTCACAGAAATAGAATTTTCAGTTTTAAATAAAGGCTTAAAATTCGTTCCGACTCCGAGATATGTGGATGTAGCGACAATCACTCAACCGGTGAAAGAATTTACTAGAAAACTAATGATAACTAATTTCTTTCATTTGAAAAGCAAATCGGAGAGAGTCCCGTTTGTGGCAAAAAGCGAATGGTGCCCTCCACCTTCCACTTTTCCAACAACCATTAGAAACATTACGGATGGAGTTTTTAAACAAATTTCACAATGGAAATATGAAACAGAAAAACCAAATCTAACTCAAGAAGAATTTGCTTCAATAAAAACTCTAAAAGAAGATAAAAATATTGTGATAAGGAAAGCCGATAAAGGTTCGGCCACAGTCATTTTAGATACAGAGGACTATATACAGGAAATACATCAACAACTAAGTAATGAGAAACATTACAGACAAATACATAACCCGATTTATCCCGAAACCGGAAAAAAGATTACACTGATTGTACACAGATTGGTGAAAAATAGATACATCAATAAGAAACAAGCAGCTTACCTAACCCCACCCGATAACCCCAGACCGAGACACATGTACACTTTGCCAAAAATTCATAAAGAACCAGAAACTTGGTCTATTCCGTTCAAAATTCCACAGGGTAGACCTATCGTGTCGGATGTGGGGAGCGAATCTTATCAAATTTCAGAATACGTGGATTCGTTTTTAGCACCTTTAGCGACGAAACATCCAGCATATCTCCGAGATACGAACGACTTTTTAGATAAAATTAGGCACATCATAATTCCAAAAGACAGTCTTCTCGTTACTTTAGACGTAGAAAGCATGTACACTAATATCGACAACAAGGACGGCTTAAAAGCAGTACGGAATTGTTTCTTGAGTAACCCCGACCCGAAAAGACCAGACCTAGAAATTTTAGAACTATTGAAACTTGGTCTGGTTAATAATGACTTTGAATTTAATGGAAAATGGTACCTACAAATCTCAGGGACCGCCATGGGCAAACAATTTGCCCCTAGTTACGCCAATATCTTTATGGCCGAATGGGAGAAAGAAGTTTTCAAAAGGTGTGATTATCTACCCCTAGTTTACCTGAGATTTTTGGATGACATCTTTTTAATTTGGACTTTTTCACGAAAGAAATTTGATGCATTTTTCTCGATTTTAAACAGTTTCCACCCGTCGGTCAAATTGAAGGCAAATGTGAAGGAGAGTTCAGTGGATTTTTTAGATACGACCATTTTTAAAGGGCCAGATTTTGAAATGACGGGAAAACTTGCTTCGAAAGTTTATTTTAAACCCACCGACACACACCAGTTACTCCATAAATCTTCATTCCATCCTAGACATACATTTACGGGAATTCTAAAATCTCAAATAATTAGATTCCACAGGCTATGCACAAGAATTGAGGACTTTCAGAGGGCCAGTAACACACTATTCAGAACTTTGAGGGGTAGGGGTTACTCCAAACGATTTCTCAGACTAATCAAAAATACTACTTTAAATGAACTTAGGGGTGACATTCATACTTTAGGGAAAGCTATGTCATGTCAAGGTAGACGATGCGCGACATGCCCATTTTTTAGGGAAACAAACAGTTTCACCAGTCATACGAATAATCAAACTTTTTTAATCAAGCAAAACTTATTGTGTGACTCCAGGAACATCATTTACCTGATTACATGCGATGCATGCGGTAAACAATATGTAGGACAAACCACTCTGACACTTAGAGATCGTTTTACGAGACACCGTTTTGACATAGTTCATAAGGAAAATAAATCCATTTCCAATCATTTTAATAGCGATGGACACTCTTTGGACGACTGTTCAATCATTCCCATTGAAATGGTGGTAAATAAGGAAAATCTCACCAAAAGAGAGGATTATTGGATCAAAAAACTAGGAACGATTAGCCCGCTCGGTCTTAATTTGCACGAAGAAACGGTAGACCTTATACCGTTCGTTATTACATACAACACTAAAGCTACTCTTGCAGCCAAATTGATTAGAGAAGGATACATTAAAATTCAGAAAGACTTCCCTCAGATTTATCGTCAAAAACTCGTAACGGCATATCGGAAGAACAAAAACCTATGCGACCTTCTAATTAGAAACAAAATAAGGAGGTAGCGCGAGTAATTCTCCCTAGGCCAGTGCACGTGGGAGTTTACAAACTCCCATCCTACATTTAAAACCTAACCCTAACCCTAACCCTAACCCCTAACCCCTAACCCTAACCCTAACCCTTTTTTGATAACTAATTTCTTTCATTTGAAAAGCAAATCGGAGAGAGTCCCGTTTGTGGCAAAAAGCGAATGGTGCCCTCCACCTTCCACTTTTCCAACAACCATTAGAAACATTACGGATGGAGTTTTTAAACAAATTTCACAATGGAAATATGAAACAGAAAAACCAAATCTAACTCTAGAAGAATTTGCTTCAATAAAAACTCTAAAAGAAGATAAAAATATTGTGATAAGGAAAGCCGATAAAGGTTCGGCCACAGTCATTTTAGATACAGAGGACTATATACAGGAAATACATCAACAACTAAGTAATGAGAAACATTACAGACAAATACATAACCCGATTTATCCCGAAACCGGAAAAAAGATTACACTGATTGTACACAGATTGGTGAAAAATAGATACATCAATAAGAAACAAGCAGCTTACCTAACCCCACCCGATAACCCCAGACCGAGACACATGTACACTTTGCCAAAAATTCATAAAGAACCAGAAACTTGGTCTATTCCGTTCAAAATTCCACAGGGTAGACCTATCGTGTCGGATGTGGGGAGCGAATCTTATCAAATTTCAGAATACGTGGATTCGTTTTTAGCACCTTTAGCGACGAAACATCCAGCATATCTCCGAGATACGAACGACTTTTTAGATAAAATTAGGCACATCATAATTCCAAAAGACAGTCTTCTCGTTACTTTAGACGTAGAAAGCATGTACACTAATATCGACAACAAGGACGGCTTAAAAGCAGTACGGAATTGTTTCTTGAGTAACCCCGACCCGAAAAGACCAGACCTAGAAATTTTAGAACTATTGAAACTTGGTCTGGTTAATAATGACTTTGAATTTAATGGAAAATGGTACCTACAAATCTCAGGGACCGCCATGGGCAAAAAATTTGCCCCTAGTTACGCCAATATCTTTATGGCCGAATGGGAGAAAGAAGTTTTCAAAAGGTGTGATTATCTACCCCTAGTTTACCTGAGATTTTTGGATGACATCTTTTTAATTTGGACTTTTTCACGAAAGAAATTTGATGCATTTTTCTCGATTTTAAACAGTTTCCACCCGTCGGTCAAATTGAAGGCAAATGTGAAGGAGAGTTCGGTGGATTTTTTAGATACGACCATTTTTAAAGGGCCAGATTTTGAAATGACGGGAAAACTTGCTTCGAAAGTTTATTTTAAACCCACCGACACACACCAGTTACTCCATAAATCTTCATTCCATCCTAGACATACATTTACGGGAATTCTAAAATCTCAAATAATTAGATTCCACAGGCTATGCACAAGAATTGAGGATTTTCAGAGGGCCAGTAACACACTATTCAGAACTTTGAGGGGTAGGGGTTACTCCAAACGATTTCTCAGACTAATCAAAAATACTACTTTAAATGAACTTAGGGGTGACATTCATACTTTAGGGAAAGCTATGTCATGTCAAGGTAGACGATGCGCGACATGCCCATTTTTTAGGGAAACAAACAGTTTCACCAGTCATACGAATAATCAAACTTTTTTAATCAAGCAAAACTTATCGTGTGACTCCAGGAACATCATTTACCTGATTACATGCGATGCATGCGGTAAACAATATGTAGGACAAACCACTCTGACACTTAGAGATCGTTTTACGAGACACCGTTTTGACATAGTTCATAAGGTAAATAAATCCATTTCCAATCATTTTAATAGCGATGGACACTCTTTGGACGACTGTTCAATCATTCCCATTGAAATGGTGATAAATAAGGAAAATCTCACCAAAAGAGAGGATTATTGGATCAAAAAACTAGAAACGATTAGCCCGCTCGGTTTTAATTTGCACGAAGAAACGGTAGACATTATACCGTTCGTTATTACATACAGCACTAAAGCTACTCTTGCAGCCAAATTGATTAGAGAAGGATACATTAAAATTCAGAAAGACTTCCCTCAGATTTATCGTCAAAAACTCGTAACGGCATATCGGAAGAACAAAAACCTATGCGACCTTCTAATTAGAAACAAAATAAGGAGGTAGCGCGAGTAATTCTCCCTAGGCCAGTGCACGTGGGAGTTTACAAACTCCCATCCTACATTTAAAACCTAACCCTAACCCTAACCCTAACCCTAACCCTAACACTCCTTAGGCCAGTGCATGGAGTAATGAAATATTACTCTCTTATATATAAAAACCTAACCTAGCCAGTGCCAAGGTTTCTAATAGACGGATAATGTATATGTATATAGTTTCGGGTGTGTCTTCACGTTCTTGCACGTATAAAAGCGGCTATGAAACATCATTTTTAGTGATGCGTATTAGCCGTGCCGTTATGAGTGCTGGAACGAGAGGGCAGGCGGAGTTGTCTTATCTCGACTATAATAAGGAGTTCTTTATGTTCGGGCCCCGTAACCAATTCAAAAAATTAACAAATAGCTTTCCTTATATTTACATAAGATCCTAGTCTGTGGAGTAATTCTCCTTAGGCCAGTGCATGGAGTAATGAAATATTACTCTCTTATATATAAAATCCTAACCTAGCCAGTGCCAAGGTTTCTGATAGACGGATAATGTATATGTATATAGTTTCGAGTGTGTCTTCACGTTCTAGCACGTATAAAAGCGGCTATGAAACATCATTTTTTAGTGATGCGTAGTAGCCGTGCCGTTATGAGTGCTGGAACGAGAGGGCAGGCGGAGTTGTCTTATCTCGACTATAATAAGGAGTTCTTTATGTTCGAGCCCCGTAACCAATTCAAAAAATTAACAAATAGCTTTCCTTATATTTACATAAGATCCTAGTCTGTAGAGTAATTCTCCTTAGGCCAGTGCATGGAGTAATGAAATATTACTCTCTTATATATATAAAACCCTAACCTTAACCCTAACCGAGTAGGACCGACCAAAGTATTTCGACAACTAGTACAAAATATGGACCGTTTTCTGAAACCCGCCCAACCAACTGCAGCACTCAACAAGAATTGGAAAGACTGAACCGGATGTGGGCTACAAAGGTTGCTCAGACTTTAATTAACCACTACAAGATTAGGATCTCGGAGCTTATGGGAATGATTGTGGGATTCGAATTTGCGGACTTTACTATTAAAAACTTGTCTAACCAGGCGCTAGATTGGGCGAGAATTTTTTTTTAGAAATAAACTGAGCCTGGAGACGATACAAGAATATCAACGAGTTGTCAAGTCATTTACACCGGTTTCATCAAAGCTCCAAAACACCGCAACTTCAACTAATAAGGCATCAACGCCCCCAGGAGCTACGAACAACAAAGGCTACAGCAAGGCATGGGACGTCAACCAATGGATTCCGAAGAGCCCACGTCGGAAGGTCACCCAGAAAAAGGTTAGCCCTCAGAGACAGGCCTATAATCCGATTGAGCTGAATAATCGGTTTCTACCACTACAGGTTCTCGAGACTAATCCACACAGAACAACCACTCAAGAACCCCCCAAAAAACAACAATTACAACAACTAGGATCTAATACAACGAAACGATCGCTGGAAGGAACTTTGGCTACGTCGAGGCAAAAGTCGGCAAAACTCGCCCCATCGACAACATCGCTTCCAGTGAGACCTTTGATGAACAAGAAGAAAACGACGATTCCTTCTGTGGCGGCATTATGTACCTTGATAACTTCGAGGACCCCTACTCCCAATCGGATTACATCGACATACAGGAGATCAAGATCACCAAGACGCTCGCTGTCGCCAAGTAGATCCCTCTCCCTATCACTTGTTTACCCGATGCAGTCTTATGCTGCCATTGTCGCATCACCGCCAAAACAACTAAAGGTTAGTCAACATAGAGGCAACAAACCAGCATGGAAATTACCTAATTTGACACAGTCCACTCTAATCATTGGAGATTCGAACCTGGCCAGAATCACTAATCCAACTAGTAAAACGCTTCAAATTGAATCCTACTCTGGAGCAAAAATAATCCATCTTCAAAAAGTTTTGAAAGAATATCAGCATCAGGAACAACCGACAGAGATTATTATTAATATAGGGATTAACGACAGGGATAACAACAACACTGACAGGGTGGCGCAAAGCTTGAAAGATTTAACTAGGACCGCCCGAGAAACGTTTCCAGACTCGGAGATTTACCTGACCAAAATCCCGATATCGAACACATTGGACCTAATGAAACCAAACGAAGCGTCTAACATTAGAAAACTGAATGAGAATTTGACTAAACTCTCTTTGGAAGGAGTAAGAGTTCTAGAGAGCGATGCCATAGGAGGTTGGTTTTTCACGTTGACGGAATCCATTGGGCCCCAAGAACAGCAAATAGTATAGTAGACAATTGGGTGAGACAGGTTAACATGTACAAACAGGATTTTCGGCTCATCCAGAAGGGCACAGCCAGGCCAATGAAACACAATTAGGTAACACTATAGTAAACCTAAGCTCTAGGGGACTGTCCGTTTCAGAGAGATCACTATTAGAAAGGGGCTTAAAATGTATTCCAACACCAGAATATATTGCTCACTCCGCAATTACGCAACCGGTAAAAGAATTCACAAGAAAATTAATGATCACTAAATTCTTTCATTCCAAAAACACGATGACTAAGACCCCTTTTACAGACAAGAGCAATTGGTGCCCACCGCCTTCAACCCTTACACCATCAATTAGAGAGATAACTGACCGTATCTTTAAGAATGCTTCTAAAATCAAAATGGGAAGAGAAAAACCTAATCTTCCGGCTAATGAGTTTGCGGCTATCAAAACACTTCGCAATAACTCTGAAATTATTATTAAAAAGGCAGACAAAGGTTCAGCAACGGTTATCTTAGATAAAAAAGATTACATTTGGGAAATAGATCGACAACTTGCGAACTCAAAGCACTACAAGAAATTAGATCAACCTATTTATCATAATACAAGTAAACAAATAACTAAAATCATACATCGTTTGGCAAGCAATAAGAACATTATTAAAAAACGAGTTCAGTACTTGACACCAGCTGAAAACCCGAGGCCAAGGCATATTTATACTTTACCAAAAATTCACAAAAGCCCCGAATCTTGGTCTATTCCATTTAAAATTCCACCAGGAAGACCAATAATATCTGATGTAGGGAGTGAGTCATATCGTATTTCGGAATATATAGACTCTTTCTTAGCACCATTGGCCGCTAAACACTCGTCCTATCTCAGAGATACAGCGGACTTTTTGGAAAAAATTAGTCATATTCAAATCCCTTCCAACAGCTTTCTTGTCACTTTAGATGTAGAAAGTATGTACACAAATATTGACAATAAGGATGGATTGAAGGCGGTGTTTAACAGTTTTAAAGCAAATCCAAACCCTCGTAGACCAGATTTAGAAGTTTTGGAACTTTTGAAACTTTGTTTGGAAAACAATGATTTTGAATTCAATGGCAACTGGTTTTTACAAATTTCAGGAACAGCAATGGGAAAGAAATTCGCCCCGAGCTATGCTAATATTTTTATGGCGGAGTGGGAAAAAGAAGCATTCAAAAGTTGTCAACTTCTTCCCTTATTATACCAAGCATGCCATCGACTCTAGTGCTGTGTCCAAACTTACAGCGGACCCAGCTGCATGCAACAAGCTTTCGATCTAAGCTATAGCTTTACAGGTGTCGGAGATATAGCCGTCCTTGCTGAGCCTAGGGTTATGGTCACTTTTGGACCTAGGGTTGGCACCTAGGGTTGAATGGTCCCGCGGTCCCCGCTCTGCCTCGCTCGAACCGACCATGCCATCCAGTCTGGTAAGACAGCGCTGCTTGCAGCAGGGGCCCCTCTACCCATAGACGTCTCGACCGCCCCGATAGCTATCATAGTACCGGAGATATAGCCGTTCTGGTCCAGGTGGGGGTTTTAACCTGCATTTTCAATGATGGGGGGAGAGGAAGCTCGACCCTCCACGGAGACCATACCCCGTGCACCATGGCTGTATGAGTGGCACAGATCGATGCGGCAGACACAGCCCAATCCAAATTGCTCTCGATCATTACTCTAGCTTGAAAGCTTCCCGAGATATACCGATTTTAGCTGATTTTTGAAAATTAAAACGCGAAGTGCGATTGAGGATCTTTTTTAACATGGGAAAAGCCATTATATCAACTTTCTCCCGAACGGCTCAAGCTATTTTCCTGATCGAGGTGTCTTTCTTTTTGTCTTGACAAGCTGCATCTATTGCCATGAAATTCTGGGGCCTGGCATGCCTCTGTCTCATTCCCTGGTGAAAAGCAATTTTTAAAACCTTGGATCGTGCCCTACTTTTTCAGTCTTTTGGCACAGAACGGCCTGCCATCCAGTTTCGCTTGGTATCGGTGGATAGAGAAAACCCAGCTGCATTCAGAAAGACTTGGATCGAAGCGATAGCTCCACGAGTATCGGAGATATAGCCGTTCTTGTAGGGAATGAACACATTGCACACATTTGCTGTGAAATGGACGCATTAGCGTATTGAATACCATTTCCCCCGTTGCACACATTTGTTGTGAAATGTACGCATTTGTGCGTAGCGATTTGAACACCATTTCCCCCGTTGCACACATTTGCTGTGAAAAATGTACGCATTTGTGCATCAGGGGATTGCACACCGTTTCCCCCGTTGCACACTTTTGCCGCGATTCCGCAGCAACGTGTGCAACAGGGACAAGCCCCTAACCCTAACCCTAACCCTAACCAAACCCTAACCCTAACCCTGTGATGTGGAGGTAGCCCTGGTAGTATGGGTGCTGGAACGTGTAGGCAGTCTGGAGTTCGATTCCCGTCACCCATAGGAATTTTAATAAATATCCTCCCATAATATTTACATAAGATCATAGTCTCTATAGTAATTCTCCTTAGGCCAGTGCATGGAGTAATGTTTCATTACTCTCTTATATATATAAACCTAACCTAGCCAGATCCAAGGTTTCTTAAGACAGATAATGTATATATATAGTTTCGAGAGTGTCTGCACGTTCTAGCACGTATATGTACGGCTGCCAAAACATCATTTTTTGGTGATGTGGAGGTGTCCGTGGTAGTATGGGTGCTGGAACGTGTAGGCAGGCGATAGTTATCTAATCTCGCCTATAGAAAGGGGTCCTGGTATTCGATTCCCGTCACGCATTGGAATTTTAATAAATATCCTCCCATAATATTTGTATAAGATCATAGTCTTTAGAGTAATTCTCCTTAGGCCAGTACATGGAGTAATGTTTCATTACTCTCTTATATATATAAACCTAACCCTAGGCCAGAGCTAATTAGGGTCCCCAAACCCTAATCCTAACTCTAAAACCTAACCCTAAACCCTAACCCTAACCCTCACACCAACTGAATTTGTAGAGGATCAAGAAAAACTATCGAAAAGAGAGCATTATTGGATACAATAATTAAAATCATTAATGCCTGGTGGCTTGAATTTGAAAGAAAAATCTGAAAACTAATCCCATTTGTCATTTCGTATAACACGAAAGCGACACAAGTTGCCAAATTTATTAAAGCGGGGTATAGTGAAATTCAGCAAATATTCCCCGCCATATTTTCCCATAAATTAGTGACCGCTTATTGCAGGAATAAGAACTTAGGCGACTTTATTGTCAGAAGTATGTTAAGGAGCGCAAGTAATTCTCCGTAGGCCAGAGCTAATTAGGGTCCTCAAACCCTAATCCTAACTCTAAAACTTAACCCTAACCCTAACCCTTAACCCTAACCCTAACTCTAACTCTAACCCTAGCCCAACCCTAACCATAACCCCTAACCCTTACACAAAGTAACGTGTAAGACGATTGCCACTCTTTATAACACCAAAAAATGCGTTGAGAAGGACGATCCAACACATGATATTTTTGTTCGATCAAACGTTTGACAAATTTGGTTTTGCCTGAACCACTGGGTCCAGCAATCAACATGTTAAAAGGATGGCGCAGATACAAAGCTTCCCAACTTGCACGATCTAACTTTTCGTCGATCACTTTGACCACAGAGGAAGAAGAGGCAGACGAGGCAGAGGAAGAAGATGTAGCCATGACTGAGGTTGGAAGAATTTTGAGAAGAATACGAAAGACACAAAACATTTTATACGTTTCATACACTTGTAATTTTTTTTTTCTTCAAAAATTGTCAACACAACAAACAAAAACATATTTACAAGTCATGAAGTACGAAAACGCATACAGCACAAATGACGAGGTACAACAATAAGGCTACCACTAAAAAAATCAAAGTTCTGTATAAGCAAGTCAATTTACAACAACCACACACTGGATGAATAGGTGTCCTACAAATGGAGTGTACACGCACTGGTGGTATTCTGGTCTCTGTGGTGGTGGTGGAAGAATGAAATGTCTCTGACGGAAAGGTGGTAAGTTCCTTAGGTGTTTCTATTTGGACGACGGTGTGGTCTTCGTTTTCTTTTTGAGGTTCGAGTGTCATGGTGGTGAACTTGGATTCCAATTTCACTTTTGGTCTTGGAAACTTAATGACATGCCAGGTCTTTGGCAAACTGTGCCGCTTCTTGTAGCCAAGCATCGAAACCAACAATTTTCCAGTCACTTACATCTTTCCAATCGTAAAGTTGTTGGTGTAACCAACTAGAGATGCACACTTCTTGAAACGTGTGAAGGGTAGATAAAGTTTGAAGGGTAGATAAAGTTTGACTAATGCCTTCTTCACACTGAGGTACACAACTAGTGTTCATCACGAGTCTCAACACTTTCAGCACAATTTGTCTTTCGTGTGTCGATAAAGCGTGAATTAGGGTTACACAAATGTCCTGTAAAACGAAATCCAAGAAAAGTAGTCACGAACACACAACGGCATAGCGTCCAAAATTCAATGGAAACAGATCTTGTATCAGGTGTTTATAATCCTCTAAGGTCTGAACACGATCGTTGACTTCCTTCTACGGAATCCGTTTCACAAGTGAAGACAACAGTCATGGCATGGTTGGGTTTTATATCCAGGTTCCCAAGGTTGGTATCTTTTGTGAAATTCTACTCCGAGACACCCTAGTTTCTTCTCAGAATCAGTCCTCTTATACTTTGGAAGTTAGCATAGTTCACAAATCAAGGAATGACTTTGAGTTTGCGTTTCACTTGTATCTTGACAAACTCTCTGTAAATGCGTTCTCGCAGCTCCAAAGGCAAGCCACGAATGTGCTCTTGTAAAGTATCCGACGTGGAAAGTGGGTATCTTTTGTGATAATCTACACCACAACACATGCGATAGTTTCTCCCCAGAATCAGTCATCTTGCAGGGTGAAAGTCGCGATAGTTTGAAAATCGAGGAATGACTTTGAGTTTGCGTTTCACTTGTATCTTGACAAACTCTCTGTAAATGCGTTCTCGCAGCTCCAAAGGCAAACCACGAATGAGCTCCTCTAAAGTATCCGACATGGATTACTTCTTGGGACCACCATCCGGCTCATCGTACTCATACTCATCACCAACCAAAGGCAAGTACTGACAGCGCGGAGACCATCTGGCATGTTCCAAGTAAGCTGATTCTTTATACTCCCATTCGTGAAGCGTCACACCACAACTGAAACACTTGACTTTATCCCCTTTTCCCAAGTAGATAAATCCGGATCTGGCTAATGCTTTGGGAGTAGGTCCATGCAGATTTTTAGGCCATTTATTTTGGAACGTCTGGTATCGCCTTTCAAAGTTGCAATAGCCAGGCAAAACCACAGGCAACATACAAAATTCTTTGATGTAGTGATGGCATCTCCAATAAAAAAAGAAAGGGCGTCCTGCATCGCTAGTGGGGCGGTAAGGCACAATTACGGCATTGCTTTCCGTGGTCCCAGAGAAGGAGCGACAAGATCGTGCTGCATCGCTGATGTCAAATCGTACGGCATCCGTCTCGTCGCATGGCACCGCATCGCACTCCATGGTCCCAGAGGAGGAGCGACAAGATCGTGCTGCATCGCTGATGTTAAATAGTACGGCATCCGTCTCGTCGCATGGCACCGCATCGCACTCCTGGTCGTGATCACACTTAGAGTTCGCAGTGGATTCCTCACTCGGTGGGTGGGTGGCATGAGTATTCATCATCATCTTCTTCTTTTTTCTTCTACTTGCTTGGTCAACGTTTGAAGTCACAATGAATGGTTAGGCTTGGAAGTAGTCCCCTTTTTATACTGAAGATCGGCGTGTCCGTACGGCAAAGTGGTGTGGTCTTGAAGTCTCACTCGATTCTGGTACACAATTTGGTTAACTTTTCCTACAGGGCGACTAACGATTTGGTGATTAGGTAACCGTAGGAGGTTGTAACGTTTTCACTCGAAAGTCTTCCACTTGTCCAGACAGCAAAGCATTTTTCAAAACCTCAAAGTTCACCACTTGGCTGGTTTGATAGTTCAAGGTTAATCCTTTGACTTTGCATTTGGTTTGAAGTTGGCCTTTATTGTCTCGGCATCGGTAGCGGTAATTTGTAGGGCCACCGCTGGCAAAACTAAGAATCGTTTCTTGAGGATGCTTGTCCGTCCAGGCTCCTAAGCGATCTCCTTCGATGGTAGGGTAGGGGGCAACCGGGGCGATGGATGTACATGCAGCTGTCGGTGTCAAAGTACATGATACGATCTCCCAAGACTTCTAAAGCTTCGTCTTACAATTTCAAGCGAGCATGGGCTGTCACGTAGGCTGCAAAAGTTGTCGGGGCGTACAAACTTGCATTCTTCTTCGTAATTGACTAAGATCAAATCTTCACGGACGATGTCTACGTGTTTCATCAGTTTACTTTTGTTGTCCACCAGTTGAAAGGAGTCACTGGGATCTGTCAAGTATTCCGTTTTGGGCAAGATCGTACGTTGTTCCATTTTTCCCCACAAGCAATTCAGCATGACTTTGGCAAACGATCTTCTTCCTTCGTTCTTTTCTGTGTCTTCCAAAGTGATGCCTTCGACGCCACGGTACTGTTCTTTGAATTGGACTTGGTCTTCGGGAGTCTTACACCACGAGGGATAGCCGCTGGCTTCTTGTTTCAGTTTTAGAAATTGGTTGACGTACCCCTAGAAAATGCCTGGATGGGAGGCTTCGTCCTTTTGGTATTGTGCTGTGGTTGGAAAGTGCCAGATCTCGTACTCTTTCAACAAGCGCTATCCTCGATCCAGAGCCTGAAACAATTCGGCGCTGATCCACGTTCTTGTCAAAGCGCGTTCTTCCTCCATGTGGTGACAGGGGTGATCTTGGTTACATGTTTCGGCACACGTACGGCATAAAGGAAACATCAGTTGTCCTTGCTCAAGTAATGGAGCCAACGCAAGGCTTTTTTCGAGTATTGACGACTGGCAAAGAGAGACGTGTTCGGGTCTATGATGGCTCGTTCGTTCTTGGGCATGAAGTTTTTGGTGTACACTAAGGTACAGGCTTTAGGTAGGGTGCACGCTTCCTTCAAAGGATCGATTTCTCCGTGATCTAGAAATAACTGTCGAAACTCTCCACAGCAACGGCGTAAAATGTCCACATCGTATCGACAATACTTCAACGTTTCATCTTGAAAGTCAAAAGGTTCTGACTTGTGAGCGTGGTACCAAGCGTGAAAGGTTTCTCGGTGTTCGGTGTGCATTCCGTCAGAGTCGTAATAGTCAACGTCAGGCAAATGCGGTAGTACGACGTGTTGATTGGCTTCCGTATTGAAGAAGTGGGGAAAATATCATTTAGCCATTTCTGTCATACCAAATGTTTTATGCATTCGACTCAAAGGCATGGCCAAATAATTCATGGAATCTTTGAATTGGACTTGTCCCACTTGCATGTTGATGAGTTTGGATCCGTTCATGGTGACTTTTGGGCATTCGGTACCTTGTTGTGAATAATATTTTAACAAAAACTGTCCATCGTATCCTGAGAAATTGTGAGCCATGACGGTCGCATAGCGATGACAGTCCCCGTAACGTTGAATGTCCTCTTCGCTCCAAGTGTCGTCGATGGGATCTAAAATCCATTGAGCAAACTCGGACAAAGTGTTAGGACCACGCAAGATTTTTTCGCGTCCTCCAGGAATCCTACTACAATGAGGTTAGTGAACGTGGATAGGTTCTTGGATGCACTTCTCACAAGCCCGATGAGCGACGCAGAAATTTGGAATGTGAATGCCTGTTTCTTGCATGCATTCAAAATTAAAAAAGATGAAATCCACTTTGTTCTTGTACTGATCACTCTTTAATTCTTTCTTCAGTGTATTGTCGTACTTTTGAATGAAACAATTATGATCATAATCCACGATCTGGTGGCAAATGCGGCATCTTTTCTTTCCGGTACACACGTGTCCCTTGGAGTTTTTGGTTCGAATCTGCTGTACACACGTGGAGCACAATTTCAATAAGTCGCAAGCGCTTTTTTGCTGGTGAGGTTGAGTCCTGCGATGTTGTTCGTAACAAGAGGGACTGACAAAGGTTCGTCGACACGTCGAGCAGTGCACTTGTTTTTCAGGAAGGCATGGCGTGGCAGCTAAACAGCCCCGACATCTCTCTCCGCAATGAATGTGATACCCCGACTGTTAAATCCTTGCTCGCATTTCTCGCAATAGTAAGAGTATCCCAGAAATCCCGTGATACTGGTGATGGCATCGAAATGTTCTTGGTGATAATACACGTGAATGTATTTTCCTTCGTGGAAATCGGGTCCTCAAAACAGCAGAGCTCCTCGAACTTCTTGAGGGTGTACTTTCAAAGTGTATCGAGGAGCCAAGACGTCTTGAAGTTGTTGCATTTGAGAAATGCCACACACGGTGTCTTTGGGTATGCCTGCTTGTTGTAACAGGAGTTCTGCTTCTTTTCGTTGTTTGGCTCTGTCCGACTTTCGAATGCTCTCCCAGGCTCTTTTCCATTCTGCGGTCTCGTTCTTGTCGGCATACGTTCGCCCCACCACGATGGCGCGGGCTAAGCACATCGGGTACTGAGAATTGTCGATTTGAACGACACTGCGTTTGGTACTGCGAAGGTCGTCCACCAGTAACGCTTTCCTGCTTCGTCCGCTACCTAGAGGAGGGGATGCGTGAGTCATGTGAAGTGTGGCCTTTTCATCCATGATGGCAAACTCTTCGTTGGATTGTTGAACGTGTTCGATTTTGGTCATGACTTTGACTGGTGTTAATTCTGCTGGCGTGCTAAACTCGATCCAGACAGGCGACTTCAAACTGTCGTGATGGATTGACAGTCTCGACCGATTGTCCTCTTTGGCTCCGCATTGTCGTTTCAAGTTCTGTAACACGGAATCCCACAAATCGGTAATGAACCCTGCAGCTTTCTCGGGAGGCACTTCAGATTTGAAGTCTTTAAAGTGGACAGTGCAGGTGTAAGCCGTAGTTCTAAATTTTCTAGAGGTCATTTATTGGATCTCTCGAATACGATAGTAATTTTCGGGAACCACGGTAGGCCTTTCTTGGTGAGAGGTGGTGGATTCTTTGGGTTTGGTGGAAGGTATGGTTTCAGGCTAACTCATCTCTTCTTCGAAATCGCTAGCATGGACTTGAGATAGCACTTCAGCGAGCGGTGTTTCAGGCGGGACGGAAAGTCTCCGTCGTCGTGGCTTTTTCGTTTCTTCTTCTTCTGTTTTCTCATGGAAATGGCGTGATCTTATCATCTTGATGTCTGACTTGAATCTGATTGAGTTGAGCACAGGCTCTCTCCATATATATAGAGAGATACCTTCCTACCCTCAGAATCACTATTCGTTATACCACTTTCAAACTGTGAAGATGGAAGAGTCAAGAAGACAGATTGCCTTTCTAGTCAGAGATTTGCAGACAGTCCTTCGAAAGTATACCAGTAAAAATAAGGACTACTCCTCCATTGCCTCTCGAGAAAAAAGTCAAGATACTTGCTATATCTGCCAAGAGAAAGGACAGTGGGCTCCAGAATGTCCACAACGTCAACACCAAGGAAAAGAAAAAAGAGACAAAGGAAAAGATACCTGTTATCAATGTCAAGAAAAAGGACATTGGTCTTCAGAGTGTCCTAAGAAACAAGAGATCCCACCAGAGAGGGAGGAAGCAGAGGGATCTTCAACCCCAGAAGAAGAAGAAGAACTCATCCCCGTCGTCAAGAAAGGCAAGAAAGCTAGACTACTGGAAGACAGTGAAGAAGAAGAAGAACCCTTGATCCCTGTGAAGAAATTCAAGAAGAGAGACAGACAGTGAATGATGAACTTGGAGTGTGGTGTTATGTTCATTGTGATTTTTTTTTAAAAAGAGAATATACCAGAATGGAAAAAAAGTCAGTCTTTTTTTTTTTTTTTTTTTTTTTTTATTAGAGTATGGACGCACGCACGCACGCACTCACTCACTCACTTATACACAAACCAAGGATGGGATTTAAAGTTTTACTTGATTTTTGGCAAATCGGATTATGATCTTTTCTTGGTCAATGGCGAGGCCCTGAAAAGGACCGTTGGGGTGTTTGTTTTTAACAAACAAACTTATGGACTGGACATGATTAGCTTCAACTGTCTCAATCCCTTTCCACGACCAAGTCCAATTCCTCCTCATCCTGCTGCTGCTGCTGTGGTGGTAGCAGTAGTAGTAGTGGTAAATGGTGGTGGTGGTGGTGGTGGTAGCATCTCAATAGTAGTAGTAGTGATGGATTTAGAATGTTTCGCCCGTGATGGTTTCTTTCTCTTGGGTTGTGTTAAAGAAATCTGATTCATGTTTCTCGGATGCTTTAACTCCGCTAAAATGTCTTGTAAGAAACTCACCGTTGTGTTTTCCTCACTCCCTTCCTTCTGTCCTTCACACAATTAAAATCTTCCGGTTGAAAGTTCACCACGGCATTCGCTGCTGTCGTCGTACTCTCACTCCGAACATAAGAACTTGCCGTCGTCGCAGGCTCACTCCAATACATGCTCTTCGTAGTATCCGACATATTTATGCCGCCAAGGTAAAACCCTACGAACGCTGTGATGCCTTTATACTAAAGATGACGTCACACCCCCGCTCTCTTTCGATTGGAAGAGAAACCTACCCGGTTGTAACGCGCCATTGGATTGGTAGTTCATTTCGATCCGTTTCAATCCGCTCTTAGGCTATATATACCACCGCTTGTGTCACAGAGCTTCACCGGTTCTCAAGACTAGAAGATGTGGACAAGTGTAGAGTCATCGAACATCGTATCGGAATGGTCTTCAATCCAGACTACCCGATGTACGTAAAAGCATCATGGGCGATTACGAAGATCACCACTACAGCGATATGGAAAAGGCGCATCTATATTGAAAGACAAGGCTGCCTGAAGCGAGTCCTTCTCTACGGACCTGAAGTCCGTCGAAGTTTAAGAAGAAGAAGACCCTCTATGAGATGCCCTATGTGTTAACTTGATTGGTTAACAAACTCCAACGGCCCTTTTCACGGCCACCCACCTCTCTCGAAAAGATTACTCTCAAAATTGCCTACTCCAATATTTCGTGTGTTAGGTGTATGTGTCACTTCTATCCCTCTCCAAATGCTTCTATCCCTTCCTGTTCCTTTTCCCGTTCTGTCCCCATCCACACTTCTGTCCCCCAACTGCCCTCTCCATTTTCCATTTCCCTTGTCCTTATAAATTTTGTCCCTATAAACTTTTTACCGTTTTAACATTGGATGCCCCGCTTGTCCCCCAACACCCCCACATAACTACTTACGTCTAATGGGATCTGATTCCATAGGTGACAAATGTAAGGTCCATACACAAGGGCTAATTTGCCATACGTCCAATGGGATCTGATTCCATAGGAGACAAATGTAAGGTCCATACACAAGGGCTAATTTGCCATACGTCTAATAGGATCTGATTCCATAGGTGACAAATGTAAGGTCGATGCACAAGGGCTAATTTACCATACGTCTAATGGGATCTGATTCCGTAGGTGAAAAATGTAACGCCAATACACAAGGACTAATTTGCCATACGTCTAATGTGATCTGATTCCAAAGGAGACAAATGTAAGGTCCATACACAAGGGCTAATTTGTCATGCGTCTAACAATAAAGCTTTCTTGATATCTTTAACCTAATGCGAATACACATCTGCAAATAATCATTGTTTCCTTTGTAAAGACCAATTTTATTCTTCAACGTTGATACAGTTTTGAAGATTTAAATTTTAAAAACGCACGAAAAAATGTCAACATTTTTTACCAGAATTTCCACTTGGAAGTAAATGTTTCATTGTATGTAGCTAAGGTGAAATATAAAAACTTTGAGATCCATGTGTAATTTCAGGAATACAAATCTGCATCGATATTAGTTGCTTTCATTTAGGAACACTTGCGTTGGTTATGAGACTTTATATGAATTATGAGTTAGATTGTCTAAAACTTGAATGGATAATTTATATATTGAATAGAACACGTAGGAAATACACGTAAATTCTGATCTTTAAACAAGTGTAATATGCCAATTTTCATTTGAAACACGTTTCCTGTACATAAAAGGGAATAATTTTCTATCAATATATTATTCACGAAACGTTTGCTAAACCTTTGATGTATATTATATATAGGGGAGACAATCTGTCTCAAAATGTATATGCATAAGTACTTACGTGATGTATATCTATTATCTAAACCAGTAGTTGAGTATATTATACATAGGGGAGATAATCTGTCTTAAAACTGATATACATAAAGACTTACTTGATTTGATCAATACCTATTAGCTAACCCTGTAGTTGAGTAATAAGCAAACATACTTATTTTGTATTCTCTTCTTCAAAGCCTTTCTTCCATTAGCGTCATCATACCTTATAGTTAAAAAAGCCTTACTTTCATTAGCATCATCATACCTCATAGTGAAAAAAGCCTTACTTTCATTAACATCATCATACCTCATAGTTAAAAAAGCCTTACTTTCATTAGCGTCATCATACCTCATAGTTAAAAAAGCCTTACTTCCATTAGCGTCATCATACATTATAGTTAAAAAGCCTTACTTCCATTAGCGTCATCATACCGCATAGTTAAAAAGCTTTACTTCCATTAGAGTCATCATACGTCATAGTTAAAAAGCCTTACTTCCATTAGCGTCATCATACCTCATAGTTAAAAAGCCTTACTTCCATTAGCGTCATCATACCTCATAGTTAAAAAGCTTTACTTCCATTAGGGTCATCATACCTCATAGTTAAAAAGCTTTACTTTCATTAGCGTCATCATACCTCATAGTGAAAAAAGCCTTATTTCCATTAGTGTCATCATACCTCGTAGTGAATAAAGCTTTACTTCCATGAACATCATCATACCTCATAGTAAAAAAAGTCTTATTTCCATTAGCGTCATCATACCTCATAGTAACAAAAGCCTTATTTTAGCGTCATCATACCTCATAGTGACAAAATCTTACTTCCATTAGCGTCATCATACTTCATAGTGAAAAATCCTTACTTCCATTAGCATCATCATACCTCATACTGACAAAAGTTTTATTTCCATTAGCGTCATCATACCTCATAATAAAGAAAGCCTTATTTCCATTAGCGTCATCATACCTCATAGTGAAAAAGGCCTTATTTCCATCAGCGTCATCATACCTCATAATAAAGAAAGCCTTATTTCGATTAGCGTCATCATACCTCATAGTAGAAAGCCTTACTTCCATTAGCGTCATCATACCTCATAGTAAAAAGCCATATTTCCATTAGCGTCATTATACCTCATAGTGAAAAAGCTTTATTTACATCAGCGTCATCATACATCATGGTAAAAAAGTTCTATCCACACATATAAATAGGATATGGTGTGAAGGTGAGTTTCTTTTCTGCACGTATAGGTGAGAATTGCTTGTTTGTTTTTTTTTTTTTGGGGGGGTAACTCCATTTTTCAGCACATGCCATGCTCTACATGGCGTCCAGTATATTAGGTGAAGCTTTTTCACATACCACCATTGGTCGAGCTGAGATTCGAACTCACGGGGACAGAGGTAAGATGTGTGAGTGATCGGTAAAGGCGAGCGCTTTAAACAACTCGACCACCTGAGACCCGGGGTGAGAATAGTATGCGTGAAATGTCACCAGTGTAACTTTCGCTGGGTGGTTTACAGTTTATAAATGTGCTAGTATTAAATGCCTCTCTCGTATGAAAATATGTGTTATTTTAATAGTGAATATTATCTTCTTAAGTGATTAATCAATCACATTTTATAACATCATTGCTAGCAAACAATTTTGACTTTGATGATGTGTTCCTTGTTTAACTGTAAGAAAATAACTGGACCTGCTTTTCACATTTGCTCTAAAAATGTTAAAATCACGTCTTCTTTACAGATAATGTGTTAATCTCTAGCGGGACAATTGATCATGTCATAGACAAGAACGGTTCAGTATACAGGTGCCACTTGAGGATTCAGATTATGTTGCGAGTTGTTTGGCAAATCATGCAATTATCGTAATCACCACATACTCAACCACTGACAATAAATGAATTTTGTTCAATCACCCCAACTCAGCTTTTACCTATTAATACCTGAAAGAGATAAGTGCACTTCTATAGATGTACCGTGAAGGAAAATACATAAAGAATAGAGCATAGAGTGCTTTTACGATAGAACTGCCAACAACTATAAGTAGCACAGAGTGCTTTTACGATAGGGCTGCCAACAGCTATAAGTAGCATAGAGTGCTCTTACGATCGGACTGCCAATAGCTATAAGTAGCATAGAGTGTTTTTACGATAGGGCTGACAACAGCTATAAATAGCATAGAGGGCTTTACGATAGGGCTGCCAACGGCTATAAGTAGCATGGAGGGCTTTTACCATGGTGCTGCTAATAGCTATAAATAGCCTAGAGTGCTTTTACGATAGGCCTGCCAATAGTTATAAGTAGCACAGAGTGCTTTACGATAGGGCTGCCAACAGAGATAAATAGCATAAAGTGTTTTACAGTAGGCCTGCCAATAGTTATAAGTAGCACAGAGTGCTTTACGATAGGGCTGCCAACATATATAAATAGCATAAAGTGCTTTACAATAGGGTCCCAACAGCTATAAATAGCATAAAGTGCTTTACGATAGGACTACCAATAGCTATAAGTAGCATAGAGTGATTTTACGATAGGGCTCCCAGCAGCTAGAAGTAGCACAGGGTGCTTGTACGATAGGGCTTACAACAGCTATAAGTAGCAAAGAGTGATTTTACGATCGGACTGTCAACAGCTATAAGTAGCATGAATAAGTCAATTTGTCTTAGAGGTAATTAAAACTTTGGAGCTTCAAAAATAGCTCCAGAAACGTTCAGTTGTAACAACAATTTGACATGGACTCAAAGGCGAAGCAAAGGCAGGACATATATATCTCTTAGTCAGGTGTGAGTCTTTTTAACTTGGACTGTGTCCATTTCCTCTCCTCTGACTCTATGGGAATTCGCTTTTGCAACTTTTAAGTGCCCGTTGGCTTGATAGCGCACTTGCTGGTATAAAAACTGCACGAGTACTACATAAAAGCTTTTGTCAACGCCCAATGTTTCTAAGCAATATTTTGATAAAACGAAACAATACCTATAGCCACATAAACATATACTTTTTGTTGATATCAAGAATCCATTTTTGAGCGTATAATTAATACATTTTAATGCAAAGTGTAACTAACAAAAATACAAGAATAAACGGCAAAGTCATACCGAGGACACGCTATAGATTTGTCTTGCTTCTCTATTTTTCAAAACAAGTGCAGTCACGAAAGAATCATAAAAGTCTACTCTGTATTTTCAATATTTTGTGTTTTTTCTTTTTTGTTTTTGTATTGCTGTTTTTTTTTTTTTTTAAGAAAAAGACAAGAAATATAGTCTCTCTGAGTAGTTGACACATTTATTAGAACCCTTTAACAAAGTCAAACTGTATATCATTACACAAACACCTGTTACACAGTCGAACTGTATATCATTACATAGAAACCTGTAACACAGTCAAACTGTATATCATTACATAGAAACCTGTAACAGAGTCAAATTGTATATCATTACATAGAAACCTGTAACACAGTCAAATTGTATATCATTGCATAGAAATCTGTAACACAATCAAATTGTATGTCATTATATAGAAACCTGTAACACGGTCAAACTGTATATCATTACATAGAACCTGTAACACAGTCAAACTGTATATCATTACATAGAAACCTGTAACACAGTCAAACTGTATATCATTACATAGAACCTGTAACACAGTCAAACTGTATATCATTACATAGAAACCTGTAATAACAAAGTCAAATTGTATATCATTACATAGAAACATGGATACTTAGTACTCAACTTGAACACGGTTCTAGAAGGAAGTAAAGGAGCAATTGTAGATGCAAATCCCCAGCCGCTCATGCGAGTCATTCGGCGAGAATGTGTGTGTGTGTGTGTGTGTGTTTAATACTATATGAACTACAATAAGATGATGGGTAAATTCCCCATTGTGAGATCGTAAACATTTGACTGTCGTGTTCAGACCAGAAGATGTAAACCATTACTGTTACAGGTGTGCTTAATATGTTAACGTGACATTATATCAGGTGCTGTCCCCCTACAGTTTCAACTTGTTCTTTATTGTAAAGTTCGGAAAAGGTTGACAGACAAGCCCCAAAATGTGACTGTGTTTCCACTAAATCACCCTGAATAATCCTTACAGCTTTCTTTGAATTGCACCTAAGAGTTCTCATGTTATTTTGTCCCCCCCCACACACACACACACAGAGGAATAATTGCACTTCTCTAGTGCTTTAGGATTCACGGTACTAATTACACAATAAGATTAGAGCCAAGCTGGAAATGGGAAACAATAAAGTCGCTGACATAAGTGTTTGTGAGGCCAAGATTGGTTGATAATGAGAAGTACAAAGTTGTAAGATCGTTTTTTTTTCTTCAAAGTTGATCCTATCGTTCTTTGAAGTAAGATGGAAAAAGTCCTACTGATGTACTCTCATTTATTTTAATAACTTGGTTTAGGAACCCAAATAATGAAAGTTGCGAATTATTCCTAAGGTGTGTAATGGGTGACACAAAGTTTCAAACACCTGTATTTTTAAACCATGCCCCAATCCAAATGGTTTTCTCATCACATAAGTATATATCAATAATGGTTCTATGCTGTGAGATATAGGTATAATCCTGAATATTTATAAATTGAAAAATGCTAGATTTTGAATATTATGGTGTTTCCATAGATTTATTAGATTTAGTCGGAACTAAAATAGTACTGTGTGCCCTTCAGCAATCTGGATAACATTTTTTGTTTTAAATCCTAAGTTTATTATAGGAACTGAATTAGCAGTAGGGATAACATTTTTTGTTTTATATGTTAGGTTTATCATAGGAACTGAATTAGTACCGTGTGCCCTTCAGCAGTCGGGATAACATTTTGTGTTTTATATATTTGGTTTATGAAGGAAACTGAAACAGTACCGTGTGCCCTTCAGCGGTCGGGATAACATTTTGTGTTTTATATGTCCTATACCAAGAATAGAGGCACCCAGCTATTTTATTACATATGAGTACGAGAGAGAACTTCCCAAATCAAAACAGTTATTGCTTACATATTGACATATTGTTCTACTCCTTTATCTTCACTCTGTAATCGGTCTCCCACTCAGAAAAAGGAAGCAAACACAAAGAAAATGGTCATTGCTACAATTAATACTCCATGCATTGTTACCCAATATTGTCATCGTTAAATTATTCGCGAGTACAATGCGTCGAAGGTTCATTAACAAGTTGGTGGCTTCGTCAGAAATATACAGTGAAAAAGAGGTGAAATATAAACAGAACTCCTGAGGCCAGAGTCACTATTGTTCCTGCCCCTGTAATGTAATATGCGTACCCAAGTTTCTGATAGACCTGATAGGGTTGTAGTTTGGAGTCCAGAAGAATGAATGGATACAACACAACCGCCGTGATAACTGCTGCCACTGAAATGGAAAAGAAACGTATTGTGATTGCTATCCCATTTTGTATTTTATCATTGATTTGTTTTCAGATAACTTAAATCGTTTTAATAACCACAGCCACATTTTAAAAAAATAAAAAGTAGTCCCACTGGTCAGACAAAAAACATGTAGTTTACACAAACAACTGAATATTAAAGAACTGTGTATTTCTGTGTCCTGTATGTACATTTAAATGATCGTTCTCTCATCTAAATTGTTGGCAGTAAGTTGACAGTAAGTTTAACCACTTGCTATTTAGAACGAGAGTCGTGTAGGTTCTGTGTAAGTTATTACTTGCGTTATATGCAGATAGTGAGAATTAATATAAGGCCTCCATATCAAAGTCCGCTACTGCAGTAAATCTTGCATATTTAAGTACGTGTAATAATTTTTTTTACTTATGTGGAAAATATCATTCATTTAACCAGTGGCGTAGCGAGACAAAGTGCTGCCCAGGGCCAAATACCAAAATTACGCCCCGACTCCATTCGTATTATTTACGATATATACGGTATTCTTACCAAATTGCCGCCCCTAGAAAGTGCCGCCAGGGGCCACCGCCCCCTTCGCCCTCTCCCCTCGCTACGCCACTGCATTTCACATATGTGTAAAAAATAAGTTCGCGTGTGTACAATAATTTCACATATGAAAGAAATATATTTAAAAAATCTCTTTTTAAATTTTTAAAAAAAATATTATTAGCAAAGCAAACGATTAAATGCTTTAACGGCGTGCCAGACTTTATGATGTCACACAGGGTATAAACTTCACGTTCGATGCGTCTGACTATGTAAATTCAAATCACTGACCTCGCTTGTTACAATACAACATACATCAATGTCATTTATCATATAAGAAAAATAAATGTTTCATTGTGCTCAATGCAAATCACAATTATGAAACGACTCGAGTGATAGCTATATTTTGAAATGGTGAGCTAAACATTAAAATTGTTTAATTTATTTCAAAAGTTTCAGATTGTAATATTCAACGTCTGTTTCTGTGGGAATCGTTACAGTTTTATTCATCTTAAAATCCACGCCTAAGTGGTTTAGGTTATTTTTGCTCATATATGTTTCTCGATTTTCTTAAATAGAACTCTCTCTCTCTCTCTTTCTCAGTGAATATGTATTGACAGATAGAGAACAAAAATGTGAAGTTTACATCACCTACCTCCCAAGAAAATGCAGACACAGAGACAAAGACCGATGCAGATTTTACAGTGGTCAATAACTCTCTTGCATGGATAGCAACATAGGAATAGGTTGGCAAAACACAGCATGGCACAACCACCAATCACAAGCCCCGCCAAAAGTGGTGTTACCAAGACAGCTAAAATGGACACACACAAAAAAATAAATGAATTTCCTTCATTACCATTATTCTAAAATATTTCTTAGCTATTCTGTCTTGACTCCATCAAATCAGCAATTGAAAACTATGCCCAAGAATCAATTCATATTATTATTATTATTATTATTTTTATTATTATTATTATTATTATTATTATTATTATTATTATTATTATTCATGTTGTTCTGTATTAAACGCGGAATATTTGAAAATTGTAATGATAGTAAGCGTTTTAAAAGTTAATAATTGTCTTAATCCTGTTGACTGAAACAAATGTGTTGTTGTTTTGCTTTGATTGTTATATTTATGACACGTTTGATTTCATTTCCTTATATATCATTTTCATGAAATATGATATATTATTCAATCTTTTATAAAAATAACACATCAGCATGTTCAACGATTTCGATATTATTCTAAACACCATGAAAACCTTTATCCTTTGTACAAAAATGTAACTCAGAGGAAATAAAAACCTAACTTCTTTTGGAGAAAACTGAAAAGATAAAAGTCCCTTTGAAGTTAAATACAGCTGAAAAAAAACAACATGTGAAATGCTTCCTAGTGAGACGCATAGTAATTTAGAAAATTCAGTACAGACAAATGTACGATGACATAAACTTAAAATGAACAAGATATTAACAGCTAGGTTTCACTTCACAGGTTGTGCTTGGCTCAGAAATAAAAATAACATCGTGGCAAGCCTCTTAACCACGGGTGAAAATCCGTTACGCTTTGTTTTCGCACGTTGCTGCTTACAATAAGATTTCCTCGTTTCCTATGAATATGCAGAAAGCTTGCTTAACCAATCACTGCAAGCCCAAGTTAACTTTTCTCGTAAGGTTGATCCAACATGACCAAATCGGATTTTTGTACTCCAACAGAGTCATTTGTTGATCGATAAGAGATCACTTCAGTTGATGTATAAAATCTTATTTCATTGACTCGTTGATGATGTACATTTGTGCTCATATCCATGGAAAACGAGGTAATCTTATCGTACCATGGAAAGCGAGGTTATCTTACTGCATGCAACTACTCGTAAACAGACAGCACAGCAAATTTTCGCATGCGGCTTTCAACGACGAAAAATAAAATGGTATTTCAAGTGTAAGCCTCAGTCTCAAAATTAATTTTAAAAATTTTAACAATCAAAAACAAAAAAAAGAATACAAACTTTACAAGTACCATAAATGCATTAATATCATCCATTGTTTCATCAATGGAAACTTTAAAAGATTATATAATCTTTGCAAACATACATACATACTCATATTTTAAACGGGGGTGGGGGTGGAAGCAAGGATCCCTACCCCTTGCAGGCAGTTGCATACCGCCACGACCACCGTACTACGGACAAGAATGAAAATTGCATAGATTGTCACAAGTGTGAGCAGAGCGTATCAAACGTGATGTAATTATGGATAACTATATTGGTCACCACAAGCGCCTTATTTGGCTGGACCATCCGTAAACGGGAGTGTGCGTACGTACGTGGGTGTCTATGTATGCGTGTTTGTGAGTGTACGTGTGGAGAGCACTCATGTTGACAAATGGTGGAGAGGTTCCATTGTTGTTTGTGTTTCTTTTTTTCTTTCTTCCTCTTAACTCGTTTTAGACAAGCAAACATTTTGAAATTTAACACCTATTCGCAAATAGAGTTGCAGTAGAATGGACAAAAATATCAGCTCAGATTAATTTAACATTGTTGCATGCAGTCTCACCAAATGTATCATACTTTATGTATCTTTTGCTTTGAGAATTAATTAATATGTTGAATCAGGGTGATCAATATAAATGTCAATTAAAGTGGGAGGGTCATCTTTTATTTCGCCTTATATATCGGTATCAGTACCCATTTTAAGAATTTTTTAGATAACCGACTTGTTATTTTTCGCTTACACTTACAGCCCTATAAGATCAAATCAAATTACAGGCCTACATGATCAAATCAAATTACAGGCCTATATGATCAAATCAAATTACAGGCCTACATGATCAAATCAAATTACAGGCCTATATGATCAAATCAAATTACAGGCCTATATGATCAAATCAAATTAAAGGCCTACGTGATTAAATCAAATTACAGGCCTATATGATCAAATCAAATTACAGGCCTATATGATCAAATCAAACTACAAGCGTACATGATCAAATCAGATTATAAAGGATGGAAATCTCTATTACGCAAAATTTACTATATGACAAACATTACGAAACTGAGGAGTGCTTCAGAGTTCGATATGAGGCAAGTCAGTTTTTATTGCAGGAAATATATATTAGTTGCGGACTGCTGGTCTTAATGTGTTTAATAAACCGGTATTTTTCTGTTTTTGCGGACTAGAGATCTTACAGAGTTAAATAAACCGTTATTTACCTGTTATTTGCGGACTAGAGGTCTTACAGAGTTAAGTAAACCGATATTTACCTTTTATTTTCGGACTACTGGTCTTACTGTCGTAAATCAACCGGTATTTACCTGTTATTTTCAGACTACTGGTCTTACTGTGGTAAACCAACCGGTAGGTACCTGTTATTTTCGGACTACTGGTCTTACTGTCGTAAATCAACCGATATTTACCTTTTATTTTCGGACTACTGCTCTTACTGTCGTAAATCAACCGGTATTTACCTGTTATTTTCAGACTACTGGTCTTACTGTGGTAAATCAACCGGTATGTACCTGTTATTTTCGGACTACGGGTCTTACTGTGGTAAACCAACCGCTATTTACCTGTTATTTATATGACACTATAACTTTTCTTTTTACAAAAGTACATATGGTCAAAGATTTTTAAGTTTGGGTACAAAACATCTTGGGTAAAAAAAGGAGAAGGATTCATACAGCTACGTACAAAAAGTCTTGAATAAAAATACTTGGGTACAAACGTCCTGAGTAAGAAACGTTTCGGGTTAAAAAATAAACAGATTTTAACAGTTAGATACGAAATGTTTTGAGTAAAAATAAATGAGTACAAACTGTCTTTGGTACGAAGTGTCTTGGGTGCGAAATGTCTCATGTATGCAATATATTCGGTACGATATGTCTTGAGTACGAAATGTGTCAGGTACGAAATTATTTGAAGTGGCCAGCAACAGTGTAGATTAATGGTTCATATCATACACTATGCCGGAAACACAGGAACTGGAATCCTACTCTGGAATTGTGGTTGAATAGCGGCATTTCAAACAGGTCTAGAAACTGTATCCCACATTGTCAGAACATCTTTCCATCCATCCATCTATCCATCCACACATCTATCCATCCATCCATCTATCCATCCACACATCTATCCATCCATCCATCCATCCACACATCTATCCATCCATCTATCTATCCATCCACACATCTATCCATCCACACACATCTATTCATCCACTCATATATCCATCCATCCATTCATCCACACATCTATCCATCCAACATAAATGTATACACACAAATGCAAATTAAGTTTTGAACCACTTGAGTAAATCATGGAAACATTCTATTAGGTAAAGATGAGATCGCTTGATTAATTCAGGCTTTGATTGTGTACAGTCTCTAAATATTCAAATATAAATTGACAAGCTTAATCGATCTACTGTAACAAATTTTATCTAGATATATCGGTTTGTATACATATTGAGAGTAGTATACAGGTATGTTATATACTATCTCTGAAATATACATCTATACAGGTGTGTTATATACTATATCTGAAATATATATATACACATATATATATATAGATATATATATATATATATATATATATATATATATATATATATATATATATATATATATATATATATATATATATATATATAGGTTCTATATACTGTCTCGGAAACATATAAAGCTTTGAATTTTCGACCGACCTTCATTTTTTTTCTAAAGATCAGTCAAGTGTCACAAACAAAAAAATAAAAAAATATTTTAAAAAATGGATAGTAACAAAGAGCTTGCCAAGGACACTACTGTTTGTTTTGATTTTTTTTAGTATTGTCGTGACAAATATGATTTTATTTTACACAGCTGGTATCGTCTACAACAGGGGTCTCCAAACTTTATAAGACGAGGGCCATGTTAGATTTCTGAAGGTAGTTTGCGGGCCGAAGCGACTGTGAAAAATTGAAATATATGCAAAATCGTTTAAAAAAAGTACAACACCGCGAGCCGGACAAATCGAAGCCGCGGGCCGTAGTTTGGAGACCCCTGGTCTACAACATTTGGTCCCTCCATTACCGCGAAGTTTTTGTACATATGTTAGTTTCTTATTCTACGTGTGAAATAGAAGATCATGAAATAAAATAATACTGAACAGTGGACTCAAGTATTATTGCAAATATTGTAAGAATGACGATACTGGTACACCAGTAACATTATTTTATGGTACTTTAATTTATACTGGAAATCTCAATAGATATATAGATAGATAGATAGATATATCTCAGAAAATGTTCGTTACAACAAATTTGCAAAAGTTTTACTCAATTGAGATTCTTGACACATTGTAGACTTGGTTGGTTTAACAACAGTATGCATGATCCTAAACACTGTCGTACTAGTACATGACCTGTATTACCGTTTCTAAATATGCCCGGGTGCTCCTGAAACGTGCTCGAACATCTCCCACTCTGGCAGCTTTCAAATATACCGTTGTTTAAGGTCGAATTCTGATACCAGAAAGGAAGACCTACGCCGACCCCTATTAATGCAGTCCCTAAAAACAACGTAATAGTGGCGATTCCCAGAAAGAGCTTGGCTACTCGACGTAGTTTATTCTCTCCAAACATAGCGAATTTAGTAAATCTGAAAAATATACAGAAAACGGAAAGAAAATTTTAAATATAATAACTGAAACTTACACCCTCTCACTCGCTAGAAAGAAAAAAGAACACCAAACCTTGGGGAACTGGATCACTCGATGGGTATTACATGTTATTTTTAAAAAGGACATCCCCAAAAAAATATTCGATGTAAGACAATCTAATTATCAGAGAGAGGGAAGGGGGGACAGAAGGACAGAGACTTTTCTCTCCAAGCATAGTGGATTAGTAAATCTGAAAAATATAAAGGAACGAAATATTTTTTTTAAAGTAATTTCTGTAAATTACACCTTTCTGTCTCGAAAGAGAAAACAACAACCAAGCCTTGGGGTGTCGGTTTTAGTCCATGAATATACCGTTTCTTTGAAATGAAATGCGAAATAAACCATTCTACCTAATTATGAGAGAATACGTATATGTGTATTCAATAAATTAGGACTCCTGCCCATTATACACAATACATAACAAACTTTATTATCGTCAGCAACATTGTTTTTAGGAGAACAATTTCTTTGTACAAGTATATATTAGAATGTAAAAGAGTCACATATCTTATGTTAAATATACAAGCAGAAACGAGTAAGTAAATACATAATACCGAGGTTAACTAATCTAAAGGAAGTTAACTATAGACAAACATATTGAATGATATTATAACAGAAATCACGAACGTATTTGATTTAAATAACAGGATGCAGGGCAAACACAAACAAAATAAAACTAATTCTTTTGTAAATGTACACTTTTATGACAGGGATCAATGTACAGTTTTATGACAGGGATCAATGTACAGTTTTATGACAGGGATCACTGTACAGTTTTATGACAGGGATCACAATACTTCCTCTCTCTATACATATTATCGTGTCTTCCAGTTTTAAGTTTATTCTCAGAACATCTAAACTGTGTACAGCATTTTCTAAATATATATGGTAGTCCGCAAAAACGATTTAAAAAAGGCTTTTGTTTAAGCTATGGTATGTACATTTGTGAAAATCTGAATTATCACTTTACCAATTTTGGTTAGCAGAATATTTCACGATTTGCAAAAATAAAGAAATACATTTTATTTTTCATCCCACATGACAAAATCCATAACGAAATAACATTTTAATTTTTGTAGCCCAGGTAATATGGTTTGTTTCATCTAATCTTCTGAACATCAAATAACATTAATGTGTGTATCATGTTTTTGTTATTAATATTTAATACATTTCAGACAGTAAGACACTAAGTTATACATAACGGACACCTGCCATATTCACATTATCCTATTGAATTACTCTTGATTTTAGGTATACATAGATATTGTTCCAATATGTATAGAAAATGTAAATCCACAAAATTCCTGATCCGTAACATATGACTGGTTTCACAATCATGTCAAAACTTAAAAATGGATCATATATATTAACAAATGAGAGAGAGAGAGAGAGAGAGAGAAAGAGAGAGAGTTATACACGAATGTCTAACTCGGCAAAATTTTACGGATCAAGCAATTTAGTATTAAAAAACTTATTCGGTAGACAAGAGAAGGAACATATTTAAATAATATTTAAGGTTCAAATCACTTTTGATTGACAGAACGCAAATAAAAATTGCACAGTTCATTATGTTGTACAGTATTAGTAATTACTTTAAATACATTTTATTGTCAAAAGTGAATACAAATAAAAAAGCAAATGGATTGGAAATATATTCTTGCAACTTACTAGTTCCTCTACAGTATTTATGTTGATTTGATGTTATTCGCAGAGTTTTAAACCTTTCATCCTGTTTATAATTGTGCTCCAAATAAGTTTTTAAGAAATTTAAAATTGTAGAAAAATTATAATACGAAATGAATTTATTCAATAGTTGAATCATTTTTTGAAAATAATTCGATGATTCCCAGGTATTTAACACCAGACATGTTAACTATATTTTATGCTAGCTGTTGCAGATTGATAATTTATCGAACAAAAGTTCGTCAAGCAACACACAGTTTATATGCAGATATCATAAGTCTCAACTGAACAATAACCCCAAAGCGCGAAGCAACTTACCCCAAACAAACCAACTTAAAATTCGCACCGTCTTAGCTCTCTCTCTCTCTCTCTCTCTCTCTCTCTCTCTCTCTCTCTCTATATATATATATATATATATATATATATATATATATATATATATATATATCGTACCTTATTCCTTGTTTCTCTGGTCGTTGTCGTTGAAAAATATTCTTCGGTTTACATATACGTGGTTTGATTTTACTTACTTTTTCTTAATTTCTTTCTATAATACATTTGTACCTACGCATTACCTACATTTACATTACACCTGTTAGACCTTTTTATCTTTTTCTGAATGGCTCCAACATGTATTCAACGTTTTTAACCTGTAATGAATTCATTCGTTCTTCTGTATCCCATGAGTTCATTTGAATGCCTTTTGGTATAAATAAAGTCATTCATTACTGCACTGTGTTAAAGCACGCATCAATGGCAATGTAAAACGGCTGTATTGAAAGGAACCATTTCTATTTTATCAAAAAATCGATAAAGAGAGGTGTGTAAATAAATAACGTACGCATTTCTTGTTTGTCGCCAATTGAATTTCATCAGATTGAATATGTTGATTTAGGACACTGAATAATAATAAGTACCATATTATTGTTCAAAGAAAGCTAACGTCATACACGTAAGTATTTTTCACTTGTTTGTCACTTCAAAGGTATAGAACGGTAGGGTGACATTCAGAACATAATCGAGTTCCTTCTGGACTGGAAAATACCGACCAAAGAACCCAAACTCTATCGTATTTGAGGGAAACTTACATCATACATTTAATTAAAACGTGACTGTATCATTCCAATATCATTAAGAAAGAAATTATTTAAGTTGATGGAAATATGATAGAAAAGGAGAACGAATCGAAGGTGACTGATGAATGAATAAGAGAATAAATGGATCAGTGGCGGATTAAGACCCTCGGGGGCCCAAGGCACCAAGACTTTGGGGGCCTTTCAATAATACTGACTGTATGAATGTTAATCTACGGGGGCCCCCTAACATTGTGAGCCCCTCGGCTCATGCCTACAGTGCCTAGCGGGTAATCCGGCAATGACATGGATGGATGGATGGGTGAATGAACAAACAAAATCTAATGATGGCCTGAGTGATTGGGGAAAGAGACGACATATCCCGCCCTTCAGTCGCCTTTGTGACATACTAACAACATATATTGGGTGTTGTAATAATTATTGGAGAAGAACATTTTATTTATAACCCTGTTAACTCATTACATTAAGGAGCGCAGTGTCTTGCTTTTGTAATATCAATTTGTGGCACAAGATGATCATTCCAGGTCTGTTTGGGTGAATGGTTAGGTACATAAAGGTAAGTATATAGGTAGATATATAGATATATTACACAAAGCTAGTTTCTGCTGCCAATCTTTGAGTTTGAAAAATAGAAAGGAGGAATGTGAATATGTAGATTACAATAGAAACATGTGTTGCTTACTCTCATTGAAGTCACTGAACAATAAGCAATTCAAATTTTCTTTGAAATGTATTCAAAAATATATGAATACAGTGTAATAATAAAGGTACGTTTCCTTTTCATCAAATAATTGCAAAAGTAATAATACAAAATGTTGCGGTTATCTAATATAAAATCAACAGGCACATGTGTAACGCTTGTACCGCTGGAAAGACTGACCAACAAACTTTATATAACACGAAATAAATTTTTTAATTTTAGTGAATCAAATCAATTTGTTAAAACACTCTCTGAAAATTGATTAGTAACTATATTACTATTTATACTTTTACATTTCTGACACCAGAACATTTTTTCAAACCAACTACTCATGCGGGGATACTAGTATCCAATCACTCGTGCGGAGATTCGACAACTAAATATAAAACTCGTATTGACCTTTATGGAGAATAATTATATTGTTAGAACAACCCAACCTGATAGCAATACAGCAACGCTAAAGTCAGGTAGCAATACAACAGCACTAAGATCAGGTCAGGCGACTCCGGCAATTGTACGTAATAGTATACGGTACTACCTGCGACTGTTGACCCAGAGTGGACAGCTACACCATGGCTCCCTCTGCAAAGTCCTTTCTGGTGCATCAGGCGTCCCTGTAAATATACTCATCCTCATCCCAACCCACCCCGGCTTTGAAGGCAGATGACAAGAGCTGTGTGGACAGATCAGCACATCAACTCAGGTGCAGTAGGACATGATTGCCATCCACTGCATCTGGACTCGTCTTCAGACGTCTCGACATTGTCGTGCCGTTGGATTCAGACAGGCTTGGACGAGAGAGTGAGGGTGACTCTACGCAACTTTTCCTCACTTAAATCCAACTCACGCGCAAATCATAACATCGTCGCCTTTCTATTACCAGTTTCATACAAAATGGACAGAAGCAGCAGTGGATCTTGGCAACCCCATGGAGACTGAACAGCCCTATTTAGGATCACACTGCCAACCTCTATAGCAAGAAAACCTACCCTAAACATTGCCTGCTCCAGTTTAACCCTGGTACAGCATACCGGGTTTGATGGGCATCCCATCATAGCGGTAGAAACTCTAACAAGAAGACAAAGGTGATATCATCCACCAATGGTGCGGTGCCTAGAATGTACACACATTACTCGGCAGTACATCAGCAGATAGACCAGATAAAAGAACAGTTCTAATTGTTAGAGAACTGGCCATATTCAACATCCAGATAGCGGTCCTAAGTAAAACTCGCCTAACTGAGGAAGAACAACACACCTAAGTTGGAGCTGACTACACCTTTATCTGGAGTGACCGAAATAAAGAAGAGCCAAGCTAAGCTTGAGTTGACATCAAATAATAGCTAGTCAGCAAGCTCACACATTTCCCAAAAGGCATTAATGACAGACTACTGCAAATGGGACTCCCGTTGTCTGGAGAAAGATATGCAACTGTCATGAGCGTCCATACACCCACCATGACTAACCGAGATGAGATCAAGGACAAATTGTTATGTCAGCGTGGCGAATGTCATTTTGCTGACGATTGTATAAGTGTTCCCTTTTGTTGACTATGCGCAAATGCGTGGGGGTGCAGAGGCAAACAAAACTAAAGGTCTACAAAGCCATTGTGTTTCCGAGCCTGCTGTATTCGCGCGACACCTGGACGGTGCACAGACGCTATGCCAAGAAGCTAAACCATTTTCACATTGACTGTCTGAGGAAACCCATAAAGATAAGACGGCAAGACAAGGTCCCAGACACTGAGGTTCTCGAATATGTAGGCGTTCAAAGCATCCACACCCTGCTGATGAAACCACAGATGAGATGAGCAGGCCACGTCACCAGGAATTCAGATGAGCTATATCAACGAAGGATATTCTACGGCTAGCTGAAGGAGGGAAAGCGATCTCAGTGAGGTCAGAAGAAACACTTCAAAAAACTCTCGCAAGTCATCCTTGGAACACTTCAACATTGATCCTGAGTCATGGGAAGATCTCGCACAGGATCATTCTACTTGGCGCAGTCTCATCCATACTGGAGTTTTAAACTACGAGCTGAGGCGATTTGCAAAGGAAGTGCAGAAACGCGAGCAGCATTAATCTCTGAATTGGGGCACGTCCTCTGTCGATCAAGCAACTCCAAACGGTATCTCTTATCTGTAGTCTTGCGGACAGTTCAGAGCCCAAATTAGCTCTATCTGCCACTCACGTGCTCACAGAATCCAACTAGATAGTGATGTCATGGTCATATTTGATCTCAAAGGATGAACAACAACACGGAAACACTAAAATAAAATAAAAAATAAAAACATTCTAGCGTACCTTGTTATTTTTTTAGATTTTTTGTTACAAAAGTACTAGCAATAAAGGATGCAATTACTTGTTCACAATAATGTACATTTTTGAAAAATACTCTTCGGCTAGGAAAGTAGAAATACAAAAGGAGTGTGACATACACAATGCTTTTAAAGAACTCTTTAAGGTGCCGGAACTTTGAAAAGTATAGTTTAAAGCGAGAATGTTAAGAATTCGCTGGAAAAGGAAATGTTGAATATACATCAACTTAAACAGACACAAATGCTTCTAGGGGCGGGGGGGGGGGAGATTGAACAGAAACTGAGAGATTCGAATGTGGAAGAATTTCATTGAAACTGACAACAGAAACTGGGTTGATATTTTACGAAAGCTAATTCAGGGATACAATAATACTCACCCTATGCTACTTCCATTATAAACATCCTTAAATCAATGTTGGAAATCTATTGCCCCTCATCGAACTGTGTCTTTTCAGGGTTTCTCTCTCTGAAGACCTTTCTGAAAGCATCGTATATGTCACTTCCTTTTTTCGTTTGTACTCCGTCAGCCGAAACGTATTATGAGAAGACATCTATCACTGTCAAGATGTATATGTAACCATCGGTGTATTTTTCATATGCTTCCATTTCAAAATATCTGCCTGCCAGTGGTCACCCGGGTGAGTTACATAGACTCTTCTGTATGGAAGTCGCATTCTAGATTCCTTGTGTAATTTGTGATAGATTATTATGTTAACCATTCGTTCAATCCATCGTAATGTTTTTTAAATTTCTGTCCCAATTCATTAATTTGCCACAATTGATTGATATTTGCGTAAGCAAATGGACTTTCAGGATAGAAATAAGTATGTTTTAACTACCGTTCTTTGCCAACCATTTAAACCGGTGTGAAAAGATCCAGAGAGTATATTACCATGGGCTGATAGTATTTAGGCGTGATCGATAAGCCAACCAAAGTTTATCCACAACGGAAACTTTTATTTCTAAAAATGTGTAAAATATCTTCAATCTAAACCTGTGAACGATTTCATAATTTTGTCAACATTCTTATGGTTGATTGAAAAGCAATTTTTTAATACAATGACTTATCATGTACTGTTTAGAATCGAACTATTTTCTATAAATTCTGTCAATGCTTTTGTCTATTCGTTGTAGATTGACCTCATAAAGTTTGCAAGACTTTTGAAGTCGTAAGTTGTTAATTTTTTTAATGCAAATTTGTATATTCATCCACTTATGTAATTTAATCCTTCTTTTTATTGCACAGTTTCAACATTTCGTGTAATACGCAAGGTTTATAAAACCTTTTCAACCATTCGCTTTTTGAAAAGGTTGGGATTATGTTGTACAATGTGCTGGACGTCCTTGCGTTGTTGTTACTTTTGTCTTACTTTAGGTTCCATCTAATCATCATTCATGTACATGTGATCTTGACTTGAAATCATATTTGTAAACCAATAGCGATTCGTTCCGATTCATTCAATCTCTTAGAAGCTTGTTTCCCACATTTCTATGTGCTTGTCGATTATTCGTAATTAATTGGTTTGTATCACCACCCACCATGGATTATTATTGTGAAAAACTATATAAAAATATGATCAACAAAATTTAAGTTTTAAATGATGCTATGTTTTACCAATCACCACAGACTTTATAATTGCAAGACGTATAGAAGATAAATGTCTTTGTGTAGAAAATCGTTGGAAACCTTTTCATGCAACAAATGTGGCCCGAACAGTTGATAAAATACAAATTCCTGTCAGTATGCTACGCGTTACCATTATAGGACGAATATTTTGGCCTCAGACCACAAGCATTTTCTTCTGTGTTATGCATGACTATTCACTATTATTATTTTTATGCATGACTATTCACTATTATTATTGTTATGCATCACTATTCACTATTATTATTGTTACTAACTCACCTCAGTGAATGATGCTGGACTGTGCCAATCAATGTTTCGACCAATATAAACAACAAAAGGCATGTGTTTTGTGTTAGACATGCTGCATTTTCTTGTTTGTTTAATTTACATCTATGTTGAGAAGTCACGTGGTAGAACACATTTGTGATGCATTTTGCAGATATTTACTTTGACGACTCTCATCTTCTGACACTTACAAATGCTTAGTAAATATACACTAAGGGCTGTACTATATATGTTCCATTTCCATCCTCTCAATAAGTACCATGTAACTGTGTTGTTAAAGAATTGTTGTAATCTATATAAGCAGATATTAGTCACAAGTATGTCATGCCATCATCATCACATAATGTAACTACTTGAATCTACGAAAAATAGGCACAACATCACTTAAATGATGTTTCCATGCATTGTTATTAAAGGACCCCACTCTTATTGTGAAGTAAAGAATACTGAAATTGATGCTGTGATAAGTGAGTAGAAATGCCAAATATCTTACTTAGCGTCATACTAAGACAGTTAAAATGATGATAAGCTTTAAATATATCAAATTTGCAGTTTTAAAAAATCAATAAAAATATTAAACATGAATTTGTTTCTTAGAATTATCAAATTACACAATTTTCATAATTTTAATGACGCATACAAGAGGTGTGACAGATTTCAGGTTTGTGGCTTCAGTAGCGTGCTATGAATGGGAGCTTTAAGAACCATGTATTCCTCTTGTACAGTCCCAATATACATGCAAGTCGCCCAACAGAGACACAACGACAACGACACTGACGATATAAATGACGCGGATCTCAAGCTGCACTTTGCATAACATTAAGATTATTATTTTCATTCATCATACCTTTGTACGAAATCAAATGTACAACTTTTCGGAAGACTTTATTCCAAGACAGGAAAAGCACTAGTGGAAGACTGCCCAGTACCACTTTCCTTCACTATCTATCCCTTTTACCTTTTCATCTATTTGATCTTTTCTTCGCCAAATGAATATGTTGAATATAAACCGATCTTTGGCTTATTGACGATGCATATATTTGCAAGTTAATTTTATACATAGAATGGAGTTTGTTAAGCAACAGAAGGAATCTGTTGAAGTCAAGGTATTCCAGACTTATACGTGGAGTCAGTCGGTTCGTTTGATCTGAGACCAAAAAAACAAAAACACGAAGAAAAGAAAACCTCTGTGTTAGGACAGGTGTAACTCCAGACTAAAACGCTTACTTTCCTGGTGCTTTAATAGTATGTATTCCGGTACCATGCGTCTAAAACATCATACATTTTGTTAACATTTTAGAACGAGACATAAAACTTGTTGTGAATGGTCCCACGATGAGTGTTTACCTGTAAAACTGAATACATGATGTTCCACCTCAGCCTTGAACCTGCTGTGCCATCAGGGTGTAACATACCTGATCAAAAGCAATAACAAAACCATGGCCTTTTTGTTTCATCTAAACAGTCAATCATGGAGCAAAAGTCGAATAACTTCCAAAATACTTCTGATTTTCTACTATGAATGTAGTAGTAGCAGTGGTGGCGGTAGAAGAAGTAGTACCAATAGTAGTACCAATAGTAATATTAATGGTAGCAGTACTATCATTAGTAGTTGTAGCATACTAGTAGTAGTAGCTGCAGTAGTAGTTGTAATTATAGTAGTAGTAGTAGAAGTAGTAGTAGTAGTAGAAGTACCAAATACAATATTATGGCAATAAAACATACCTGATATAATTTACAAAAGGAGTCGTTGTAAAAGCAAGTACATAACAGAGACAAACAACACCAACAACTTACACAAAAGAAAGCGTTGAAGTTACAAAAGTTTATAGGAATATATCTAATGGAAGTATTATTTGACAAATGTTATATGTCGCGCCTATTTGGTTTGAACATCAATTTTTAAACAAGATTTCAACTTCGAAGGTATTCTCATTTCCTTCCCTAAACACTAGTAACGTGTAAATAAATGAGGTAATCATGTCATTTGTGCTTTTTGCAATGGAGTATTCCATAGCCTACACAAGGACCAACTACTTCTGTACACTCATGAACACACAAGGTAGAATCATCCACTAAAATATTAACATCGCCAACATTTCATACCTGAACATTAAAAACAAAAACCTTGAAAATAAATTGAAACATGAAATAGTTTCGTGTCTTTTCTTCTGACATAGGGAAAAAGAAGCATTTATCTTGCAGAATTTTGCTTTTTTTGAGGACCGTATCACCAACAGTAACGCGCAGTACGACATACCATTGCGAGGTCATTACATGATTGCGAAGGCAGTGGTTGAGCGAGAAGCTTGCCAGCTGTATTGTTCGGTCTACAGAGTGCAGTCTGTGTACACACATTATCTGAATTTTCATTATATTCTCGTTAAACTCGACATAATGACTCGAAAGGAAATGTCTGCTTTAAATAAATATTTGTGTTCAATGCTGCATTATACAAAATTACATAATCTCTTCGCGCTTGCGCGCTTGGGGTTTATTTTATAATTGCAATAGTGAGAACGGGTATATATCTGTTGACTGAAAGAATACTTCTTTTAAAGTCCTCGCTCTACTACAGTTGTGGATATTAATCACAAATACAGTTAGATTTAATTCAAAGGTACGATTACTAAAGGTGTTACAATGAAGACATGATTAAATTCAGGGACCTTTTCTTCTAATGTATTGTCATAATGACTAGCATAAACGTACCGTTTGTCACCTTCAATCGAATTAACAGTAATGAGTTCTCTCCTGAATGCGCTGGTAGCCGTGTGATCTAATATGAGTGCGTCTAAAAGCGGCATGTAGCAACGCTAAATGAAAAACAATCCAAAAACAAATGAATGCAGAAGAGGGAAAAATCATTTGTTTTAAAACAGAAATCGTTACGGCAAATTGAAACATGTTACATTTACAGTATCCGTTGCTGCAAAAATGACATATTTTTAATTCATAAGAGAACTTGATAGGGTTCATAAAATCATTTCAGTTATCGAAGAGACATTCATTCATTACGCGAAGGCTCAACCCTAGACCCTTTTATTGCCATCATAAATGAAATAAGAAACACACTGGTGTGTACAAACTATTACCGTCGCAACACACCATCAACGCCATACGAGGCAGACACATACAGTCTTTGGATACTACTGAGGAATGGGTAGGAGGTAGACGTGCATAGCTAAAAGGCAAAGAGTTGGTGTTATGGTGAGTTTCGTCTGAGTACCTGTCTTAGCACGCTTTGGTTTCAGCGTAGTAACATGGAGCTTTTTCTTCCTATAGTCTCCAAACTTTGCGCTTGGTTTGTTCTAGGGGTGAGGTAAGTAAATATATTGAAATTCTGTAAATAAGGTTAAGGCCAAAGTGTGAATTAACATGCTTTCACCAAACCGTATGGACTGCTCGCACAACCTAATTTCATGAAACACTCAAACTATCAATCATTTTGTTCCCACTATAACTTGAGTTATCTACAGTATTACTTCACCTAGTGGACGGGTTTATTCTATTTGGGTTAGAGAGCAATCTTTACATTTTGGTAGGTCAAAGGACAATTCCACGTAAACTTAAAAAAAAACAAAAACACAATCTGCATCTTGAATTATATTGTACTTCATATACATAAACTATTAACAGCATTACTGACTTTCACAAGTTTAAAAATAAAACAAAAGAAAATAAATAAAAGAAAAACAACCAAAGATTATGGGGTGTAAAGCCAATATAAAGTGACAACAGGAAGAAAAAAACGTTTGCATTATACCATCTTTCCTCACAAGAAATAATGATTGAGATAAACTTGGTACAGGACATTGATGAGTCAAGTGTGGGTCGGGATAAAAGGATTGAAAGGGAAGGTATCAAGTTTATATATAGAGAACATGGTACAAAAATTATCCAGTTTAGTCTGATTAAATTGGAAAATGCGATTATCCGGTATTATAAGGTTTGTATTATGTGCCAGTGAAATTGTCAAGCACCACACATCCTTTAGTGTTAATGTCAACAATCGATCTTTTGGAGGGAAATATGGGCTGCTGACGCTCTATGTTTCTCTCCCACTATGTCTCTCTATTACTCTAGGCCATTCCAGTGAAAACATATTGTTTTTACATACATTTAGTATTAATTATAAGATGGCTGCAATTGCCTTGTTGCAAAAGAAGAAACTAGTACCTTGAACTCAGATTTCGACACGAAATTTAGGATTGTATTAGTCATGTGGGATATTGTGATATTGTGAGATAGACCTCTAATTCATTTTCCATAGACCATAATGGTAACGTTTCTTAAAATAAATGCTATTTTGCTGAAACTGCCATAAACAAGACATAGCTGTCAATACTTTGGGCCCAGTGTCACCTTTTGAGATCATAAGAATTATATGTTGCGCGGTTCTTTTTTGAGCATATCAGCCATGTACTGATACACCGGCAGTCTACAGCTAGGAAATTTCCCTTGATATACATATATACAGGTTGGAGTACATATCTATGAATTGCATTGTAATAAGAAACCAACCTAAATCAATTAACTTGACAATAGTATAGTAGGTCCATACAATTTGGCATGCATAACATCAGCATTCGCTTCTATTTTAATTTGACATCAAATATACCACCACAAGATGACTGGTTCTACATTTCATAGCTAATTAGTTGGCTGTGACCTAAAGAGACTTTTTTTCATTATCTCCATAATAAGTTGAACACTGGGTCGAGGAACACCTTACAATCAAACATTTCTAGTTATCAGATAATCTAGGGACAATAAATATGATGTACAAAGAAAGAAAAGAAACAAACAATGCACACATGTATATAGCACTCAGTCTCTTTAGGTACACAATTTAGATACACAAACACATGTTTACAGTGTCTAGGTGATCCTCAATTTCATCAAATCAGAACAAACAAACAAACAAACAAAAAATAAAAACAATTGCAAGAAGAATTTGGATTCTTACAGAAGTTATATATTTATGATTGAAGCCCATTTTTGAAAAAAAATCGGTCTTTTTATGTTCTTGTACATTTCAACTATTTCTTCAAAAGCATAAATGGAAGTATTTTGCATATTGTTGAAACTGCAAGTGTAAATGTAATATATAGCCAAAATAAGCAAGAATTTACGCAAAATGTCTAATTGTTCACTTTCCTAAAAACATAAAAAGGTTATCTTTTATTATAGTTAATACTTGTATTGTGTGATAAGTTTTAACTACATTTATAAATGAAATGGATGTATGTACATTTTTATGAATTTTACATTTTTCAAATGCATCTTCATAATCAAAGATGTACATATTTCTTTTTTATTGGGGATTTCATTAAACTGTAATACAAATATGTATGGTGATTTTATTCTTATTCTATGTTTTCACATGCAATAAATTTAAACATTACACATCAACACAGCTGCATATTAAAGGTATCATATTTACTCATAGTATTTACAATTTCTTGGAAACTATTCACATTTTATCGGATGTAAAATCCCATCCAACATGGTTTATCATAGATTTCATACCTATTTAAGTGTTAAATGACGAATTGGCCATACTCATGCTTGCTCCGGTATAGGACAATTAAACAGTAATGAAATACAAATTCCTTCAACACAATCCAAACAACAATGTTATTCCAATTAATTTCCCCCAGACCGTTAGCATTCTCTAATATATACCAGTATACAGGGGAAAGTCAATGACAAAGCAGGCTAGTGTCTTATTGTGCAAGAATGTTAAAAGAAAAGGAACTGATCCAAAGGTATACAAACCAGGAAAAGAAATTGCTTCAAGAATGGAAACATACCACATGAATACATCCAGGGACTATTCAACTTAAAGAAATGTGCAATCAGGATAATTTTAAATGTCAAAAATATTTTAATATCTATATCATCTCTTTTCAACACTTTTATATCAATGACACTCAAGGATTACGTTACTTTTTAGGAAAAAAATCCTGTTCTTACTTTGAAGGTCTTAAATAGTTTAGCATCAGAATATTTTAAAAATTATAAGGAATATTAAAAAGGTCGAATGAAAACAAAGATTTATACATGCCAACTGTGCGGACAGAAGCCTTTGCCTTATGTCAGTACACTTTTATGGAATAGTTGCAGAATGATATTAAGCAATCACCTAATATTTCATCTTTTAAGAACGTATACCTCTACAAATAATATGATAAATAATCCTGACATTATGACCTCATACCATTTTTACTTGGTAGGTGTAATATATCTATGAGATAACAGTATGTTAACCTTGTATGATTTGTATCAACTTCTGGTGTATTCGTATTATGTTATGCACCATATGTTAACCCTGTATATTCTTTACTAATTACGTATATATTTGTTTTAATTGCAGGGCCATAATGTACACTAGCTGTAAGCTAACTATGTCACCCTGGATAATAAAGGATTATTATTATTATTTGTTTTATTATTATTATTATTATTATTATTATTATTATTATTATTATTATTATTATTATTACCACAGAACAAGGACAAATCAATTCAACATGAGGCGGTATGTGCAAAAGTAAAAAAAGTTATATGTAAGACCAGACAAAGATCAGTGCGAAAAATTAGCAATTAGTCCATTGTTGCGAGAACAACCCTCAGATGCAAACTGAACAATCAACCTCATGTTACTCAGAACAATCTATAGAACGTGATTTGAGGAGGACATCAAAGAGTAACGGTATGGGCAGAGTAGGAAAGATAAATAAACCAATCTGTATAGAATAATTTTAAGACACCTGTAATCAACTATGTTATATAATCAAGCTAAATATAACAAAATCAGTTGCAATACTGTGAAATACAGTTCATATTAAGTTTATGCTTATTACAATGAGGACAAAGACCGTGCAAACAGAATAATAGAGCTTTGTAATGATCTACAATTAATATGCTACGAATTTTTCACCTTAAATTCCACTACTGTATGCAATGACAATAATTGATTATGTGGTCCAAGGGAGATAACTCAGATATATACTTTGCTAGTACTGTTGAATCCACAGATCTAGATAACCATTCATGATGAACATAACATTATAGTATGCATAAATGTAGTACCGGTATATTAAGAACAATAACTGTAAAATAATTGTCTGCAATCGATAGAATGAGATGAATAATATCATTGCAGATTTGGAGAAGAGAATACGTACATCAGAGTACATGTAGATACAAATGACAAAATGTGGAACGAAGTGTTTCCAGAACATATGGTAGTGCCCACCAAGTGCAACGGACCATTGCAATTAAAGTTAGAAAAGAACGAGACGCGTGAAATAAGGTGGAAGAAAATGGCTGCATGTTTAAAGTGTCCATATCAATCAATACTGTATAACTTGTATAATGAAGTACCAATAAGTGACCCAGGTAGGAAAGCAGCTATAATTAATAAGGAATTTAAAGTGGGACTCTCACAACCCATGTAGGGACTAGGAGCTTAAGAAAGGTCTTAACTGGCTCGAACATTCCCGCGCCTTCAAGGTATGATATGCAAAAACTGTTAATGTTGTTTGAAATACAAATTTGGAACCGAACTAGCATAAAGAGAAAAAACTATCTTGGAAAATATTCTGAATCAGCAGAGCATTATTTCAATGTTATAGACATACAGGCGGGTAGATATTTTTCAGGTACTTTGTATTCATGTGTTGGAAAAACCACCTATTCAATTTACGTGTCAGTGTCTGTACATGCAGGCTGAGAATATAAATAAATCTCATGACATCACGTGGTCACCAAGAATAAACTTTGTTCAAAGGGAATATTATATACCTCAGACAAAGATTGTGACTGTGATACTAATGTTTCATTACGCACGAATATTGGCGATTAATAATCATGGATCATAGAGGGACTTCAGGAATTAAAAACAAAATTAAAGAATGAAGTTAAAATTATCACGACTGACCCGGACACTGTAAGCTGCCGTGCAGTTTTGGATTTGCACATGGAAGGGAAAATAAAAACAAAGCCTTTTAGTCAAAGTGTTACAAGATAGTTCGACCTGAATCATAAGAAAGTGTACTTAGAAATATCATCCATTGGAATGTCAAGTTAGGGAAGGAAAACAGATAATGTAAATTTGCACCGACCTGAGTAGAAATTGTAATGCAGAATTGAATACCGCATTCAAACAAATGCAAGATAATGGACACGATAAACTTAAATTGTGCAATGTATTCTGCTTCTAATGCTATAGTAACATGTAACCGTTTCCCTGCTTAGTAAATATTCATGTGTTAATCCAGATTCAAACTTAAAGCAGAATCTCGTTATTTGTCCCTTATTGATATGCGAACGCATATAAAGTTCCGCCTTTGACAAACAAACATTTTGAAGACAAGGTTCGACGCGAACACTCCAAAAGTTGAATCATCAAAATAGAACTATAAAGAGGAGTTTACGGAGAAATGTGGAGTTCTTTGAGAACTTTCATGTTCTAAATTTCTAAAATTTTATGTCATATAACGGCATGGTATCGGACAGAATATAGTTTGTTTCAGGTTAGACATTTTATAGCTGAACAGACAGATTGAATTCAGTTATATTTTGCATGCATTAAACGATGAGAAATGTTAGAGGTTTTACAGTCCAGTGCGATTATTCTTGTCGGAGACTGATTCGTGTACAAAAGTGGTTATTGTAATATTCTAATAATTGAGGTTCTTGAGGGATTCTTTGGTAGGTTCGAGGAGCGGACCCCAAAAGGTAATTCCTTAACCATTTGTCTGGAGCTGTAAACCGAAAATACCTCGTGATCATCGCCTGATGCTACGATATAAACATAATTGTATATATATATATATATATATATATATATATATATATATATATATATATATATATATATATATATATATATATACCCCAGCCCTGTTTCTGAGTTTTATTTTGCTCTATTCTTTGGAAGAATGTTTGACAGAGCTCTGAAAACGTTATATAGTGATATTTGATCCAGTTTGGCTTTGGTGCTTTATGGCACAGGAACACATGTAGGTAATTAAGTATCGAGACACTCTGATGTACGTATCTTGCCCAAGGACACACCACGTTGGCTGACCCAGCCTGGTCCTATGTTAGTATTCGTACCTATACAATTTCGGACTCGATTTCGGCACGCTAAACACGAGAGACCGTGGCACGTAAGTGATACTTGAATATCCGATTGAAGTGTGCATATCATACATAGAAATGACTTTTAAATGCATCTGCACCACATTTTCCGCCCCCGAAATGTCACATATTGTATTTATTATTTATTATCAAGATTCTTCCTACAAAGTCAATTTTGACGTCTTTCTTTCATACATAATAAAATCTGTCACATGTATCGATATGAGAAAGGGAAATCCAACCTCAGGTTTTAAATTTATTTGGCAATATCGAGGTTTTGCCAAGTCCCTGCAAACGAATCTTTAGCACGAGTATGGAATTCTTTTATCACACGTTAATACACTTGGTTAAATAATGTTCTCGCATTCCCGAGATAAAGAACGCATCGTGTGTTTGAAACAAATTGGCGCCCAAATGGTATAGCTAAAGTGAAAGTTAAAAGCATCAATTGAACGTTTTTATCTTCAAAAATAGCTTGTATGATTAGATTTGCATTCATGGTAAATATTAGGATATAAATCTTATATTCTAACATAAAACCGCTATAACTAGCGGACGACATATTGATGTAGTAATAAAAGAAGTCGGTAATGCGCCAGTCATGACGTTAGATATTGTAACGTACTGTGAGTTAGAATAATAGTCAAATGAGGTTGGATAAAGATTTTATGCATACGCCTTTTGCTCCCAAAAATCACTATCTATCCTAATAGGGTATATGAGAATAATCGAATCCATCATGAGCACTTGTGATGGATAGGGTAAAATTTTCAGGCAGGAACTCAGGTTTGCCAACACAAAGTCTGATCTCGAAGAGAGGATTCCCCATTCCACTGCATGTGATGGATTTTGTTTTTCATTTCTAACCAAGAAAGAGTGGTTGAGAAAAGATGGCAGATCATCTGTATGGATGTACCCATACAAGTACAGAGCATTTTGTGAAAGAGGTTTTGCCTTGAGAAATACATAAAAATGTTAAATTTACAGCAAAGAATTTATTGTGAACTATGATTACAGTTTCGAAGCCGGCAAAATTTGTCTTGTTAATACTATCTTAAAACCGAGTGAAGCAGCCATTCGTGACGTCATAAACACAATAACGCGATCTATAATGTCACTGAGTATACTCATGTGGTGTAGGCGTATCCCATATAGATTTATCTCTGTGGAAAAATATGTAAAGCTTATATAGAAATGAGAGTAAAATAGAGAAAAACATATATTGAAACTAGGTCAGAACTATATTTAGCATTAAGCAAATGTTGCACTGATCGGGAAATATTTGTGTAGAATCAAAAGTTAAACAGTCGTACATGATTTTGAAGTAACTGAATTTCACAAAATGCATAATAGTATATACAAAAATAAACTCCGAGTAACTTGTTAGGCGGATTCTAGTAGGTTAAAAGAACATCTTACTGCAGGATAATTGATGTGGAAGAAAAACTCCTTATAAACAATACATGTAGACCATATATCTCTATTGGTATCACATAATACATGAAGACGACGGATTTGTACTCCATCTAAAGCATTTAATATTAAAAGACTGAACTTTTATGGATGACACGCTCACTAACTCATTCACCTCAGGTGCTAATTGCTAACAAATGAGCAACCTGTGAATGTAGCTCATCAATATATTGAATATCTGTGACAATCGCTGCCCTTTTGAAACAATGGCTCCTGCCATTACCTTGCAGTGGTTCAAGCAATAAATCTGAAATCAGGTAAATCGGAAATGCAGAAAAATATTGAATTCAGCCTATGTAAGTAAAATAATACTAAATCAATATTTAGATATCTCCATGTTCAGTTGAAATGAAACATTCTGAATATATTAATACCATGCTGAATAATATTGTTCTGAAACAAAGACAAAAGAAATAAGACAGTTATTAAAATTTCAAACTAATATACAATAATATGCTTTTATAATAAGTTATGAGGCATTAAATATCTATAACTCTAACAAGCTCCCATCTTCTTGTAATACAAGAAGTTTAACACTGAATGTGATATCAACCAATGCCCATAACGTTCAACTGATATCCTTTGTCGATTTGACCGTCTCAGCAAAGTTTCAAGGTGTGGTATGCTTTGTTGAGGTAGGTGGTTGAGTGGTAGACTGAGTTTGTGGATTGTGAGGAGACATAGATTGCTGTGTTAATTGGGAAATAAATGGAATGGGATTTTGGTCATTTGCTGAAACAGGCTCAGGATATAAAAAAACACCAGAAGAAATATTTTCATTTAATGGCCCAACCATTTTGAGCACTTATTGAATCTCAAGAAGAGAATGAATGCGGAATTGACGGATAAGTTAGCTTAGATGCATCACTGTTATATTGCGTGTCTAATATGGGTCTCTTCAACATGTGTTTGGTCTGATTATGTTTTCTACCCAGGAATGATATATACCCCAGTAGAAGCAGCAGCTTCTGTGCCAGACTCTGACTCATTCGGGTTGTGCACATATTCCCCACCCATACGACTTTTATATTACTCACTGACCTACTTTGTACCCGTTAGCCCTGCCATTTCCATGGGTGGTATGAATTGTAACCAACGCTACAGTCTGAACAGGTAATTTCCTTTGTATGCAAAAATGACAGGTTTTACGTCTGCCTCTAGTATCGGCCAATAAAATCTCGACTTAACCAACGACAGGGTTAAGTCGCGACCAACAGTATCATGCAGTCCTTTTCAAATGAGGGCCCACCATGGAAATGGCAAAACAAATTAACGGGTGGTCTCTCAACGGATATTAGAAGTTCTATAAAGAACTCCACTGACAATCCCAAGTCTTTTCCATTCTAGCGTTTTACCTCAAGACTATTCTTCTTTTAATTATCATCTCTTGGTAGGTCATTCCGAGTTTTGAATAAATAATTCTTCCTAGAGACATGCCTTCCGCCTCTTCGTTCATCCAGTTGACATGGTTAAGGCCTTGAGAACCTTGTGCCTGTTGTTGTTGAGTGTATAACTGTGAGGCGCCTGAAAAAAAAAACAACAAACAAGCTTTCTATAAAGGATATGGTTTCACGTCGTACGGTGCCAGCTTGACAAATAGTTTAACAGCCTTTAAACAAAATTATTCAATTTCTTGTGGACAACGGGAAGGACCATCTGCGAAATATCTCTGTTTGTTTCATCGCTACAGGATACCAACTTGAAGTTATAATTGGCTATAGATGCTTTCTAGCTAAGACTAGTTGCATCTAGCTTTACAAATGACACGACATGGCAGTTGGTTGTTATCAGTACTAACTTTAAATGTATTACCGTAAAGATAGTCATGAAATTTATCTGAAATTGGCCACTTAAGTACCAGAAATTCAAGTTTGTAACCAGGTAGCTCCGTTCACTGGGACTCAAACCCCGACTTGGATAACTTATCACCCATTTTGTTCCGTCGTGTACCTGATAAAGAACGGACACTAATCTATATCGTCACGCATCTGTATGGAAAATGAAAGGATTGGTAAAATCAACGTACGCGAGTACATTAGGATTACACAATTCGTGAATAATAATATCGAATACATTTTGGAGTGTATCATGCCAGATTCATTTTGCTTTTATTTTCTATGCGATTTGGACAACTTATTCGTCAAAATTCCTACTAAGAGGCCAGTAGGTTTTTTTTACAAGGTTTTAATAGTCTTGACAAACCGTCTGCAAAAACCCATAAATCATAGAAAGCATCGTAAGTCGCTGATGTTATTGTGAACAGGTTAAGAAGTCAGGGTCAGTGTGGATGCTCTCCTGCGAGACATCATGACCCAAACAAGGAAACCTACGTCACGAAAAGCGGACATTTTGATGGTTTCAATTTTAGACCATATTGCTTCAAGCGAGGTAAAACAGCTTCCTGTTTCGATAAATCTTCTTCATAAGTACTTGACAAGATTTTAAATTGAGGTCGCCCATACACCTCTCCATAAGACTTTGATATGCTGCTGGGGCATTGGTGAGTCCAAATCCAATACGACTGCATCAATAAAATCCTACCAAAAAATTGAATCTTGTCCTCTTCTTCTAGCCCATAGCCGGAACAGAGATCCAACTTAGAGAACTGCTTCGCGCCCAGCAGGAAGTCGACACTGTCATCGAACCTGGGTATCATGTACGCGTTCTGCGTTGCTCTAAAGTTAAGGCCCTTGAAATCAATACAAAAGAGCAAACTAACATCTTTCTTATGAACAGAAACTACTCGTTGACTTGGAACGTACTGCAAAAATAAAGACTTGTTTCAGGACACACTGAGATAGAATTATATCATTGAGGCCTCGCGTCGAGTGGAAGCCTATGAGTTTCTCTAAAAGGAAAGTTATGACAAGTTCCTTCTGTGCACAGACGCACCAGTGTCATACCTGTCTGTTTGCTCTTGATGGACCTTCCATCGTTCCGACCTACTCGAGAGCGAGACTTGAGCGACTTGCTCGAGAGCCAGCGGTGTGGCGGGCTTGATGTAGTGGCTTTACATTACATTGTGTGCATGCGCTGACAGACACACCATAACACTTGCGGTCTTAGGCTACGTGCTACTTAGAGTAAGTTGACCAGTGAACCATATCCAGAACTACTTAGAGTCAGGGGTCCAGTAAACCATATCCAGAACTACTTAGAGCCAGGGGACCAGTGAACCATATCCAAAACTACTTAGAGTCATGGGACCAGTGAACCATATCCAGAACTACTTCGAGTCAGGGGACCAGTAAACCATATCCAGAACTTCATAAGAACCATGGCAGAAGCTGTTAGTAACAGTGAGGAGATACGAGATACTAAATGGGCTTGAAGCCAAGCCAGCAGAAGCTGTAGGACGGCACGGAAACCCTACGACGGCCATCACAGATGGAACAGCAGAAAAGACGTGAACAACGAAATGACGGGAAGTACCGATGTTGGAACTGCCAATGATGATAAAAAAAATTGCAGTTTTGATGAAACAACGTCGGACTGGGAAAGAACGACGACACTCGCACCTCTCCGTTACAAGCAGCGATAGCTGCACGAGTGCAAGATTTCGCGATGCTTTCTTGTGTTCCCTGGATCGGCCTAACTTTGGCGGCTGGCCTCTGATACGCCTTATTCCACGGTCACCAGAGCGGCAGCAAAAGGCAGCGGGCCTGTCGAAACGGCAAACGCCGCAGGTGCCAGCAACCACTATTAGACACACCCCGACTCTTTTCATATGGAATAGTAGTGTGTACAATGTCTACATCATCTCACGCCAAAGACATCAAAAAGCCTCCTTATATATATATATATATATATATATATATATATATATATATATATATATATATATATATATGTGTGTGTGTGTGTGTGTGAACGAAAATGTACTCGGGTTTCGCTGCCGCGTACAGCGTTACCCGAGGGTGGTTTATTGTTTTTCGGCTTTCGTTATTTCAAAATATTCAGTTTGGTTCATCCAATACTGCACGAATAAAATGAATGCAGTAAGAAACTCGATTACCTCGAGCTCTCTGGCTGCGCATTTCCACCACAGCCAGGGTATTTATAGAGTGAATGCTCGACGTGTAACCACAACACAACGAGTCTTGGCATATATTGTTTTATATATTGAATGTTTCAGAATTTATTCTAAAGTTTGCACAGAGTCAAATCTATGTCATATAACGCCATACTGTCAGATAGACTACAGTCTGTTTCAAGTTAGCCATTTTTATAACTGAACAGACAGATTGAATTCAATTATACACTACATGCATTGAATGATGAATAATGTTCGAGCTCTTAGGATCCAGTGACATTATTATAGTAATAATCTCGTACAGTGGTTCTGATGAAATGATTTAATATGTAACGAAGCCATTTCATGTGAGCGCATGCGTAAAGTATATCATTGCATTCATACTTCAGCGTGGCTCATGTACTACACGACTCAGTCATTATATTTTTAGCTGCTTGTGGTGATGTTGAGTCGTAGAACTTTGTGGAATTTCGTGTAACCCGGATGATGGGATCTTGGTGACGTTGGCCCGGAAGAAGGTATTGGTTGACTCGCAGTGAGGGACTTGGAGGGGCAGGCCATGTGTGGTGGCCCTTTGACCATTCGACGAGAGCTGTGGAACCTGAAATGCATCTGGACGCCACAAGATACTTATCTTCTATTTTTATGTGAGCGTAAATCAATAATTCAATATCACTGGATGAGTGCAAATCCATAATACGTATATCATGCATTGTTTGTATTTGTGTGTGTAAATCCCATACCTTGATACCCTTGGTGATAGAATCATACATTTTTCATATTTCCATATAAATTCTATATATCGATCCTCCATGGTGATGGATCCATATATCAAACATATATGTTTATTAGTTCCATACGTTGATTCTTGTTTGATTACTCGCTGAAGTTTTGATTAGTTCCATTTAGGAATTATATCATTTCCTTATATCAGTTGTTGAACTCGGTGTGCATCATTCTGTGAAATCCATTGTTGGACTTTATGCGTACAAGTATGGTGTCAGATTCATTCACCGTTCAATCACATTATAAATAAACAGCTCATTCACGAAATTGCTTTCATTGTCTTCGCTAAATCCAATCCCAAGTCGCTTTCATCATGTTATATAAGGCATATATCATCACAACTGCCATCGCGTTAACTGGCTCGAGCTACCTCTTCTCTCAGAGAGATACGAAGGGGCCAACGAAGAAAGCATCCACCACGAAAAGGCATTAAAACAGCTCCAAGCTGCGCGGGCTGAGTACCAACGCAAGTGCAGTGAGATTCTCGACCTCCGCAATGAACAACGGCAGGAGCAGGCAGAAAATACAACATTTACAAACCGTTTATGAAAGTGTCGTTCTCGCCAAAGAAGAATGGGAGGAAAAAGAGCTTGGGCCCGGGCATAAGTTTTCTGATTTTTACACGTCCTCGCACAAACAGTAAAAATATGAAATGATTTTTATTGTTGGAGGCCTCACTACCGTCGGGTATGTGTCTTACAAATACTTGTAAAATATTTCTAGTGTTAGCACGGTAAGTGCAGGTATTTTTAGGCCGGCATTTTCTGCTGCTAGTATAGCGATAGCGGTAGAGTTATTGAGCGCAATTCATATTGTGGCATACGCCGAGAAACGTTACAAAATTTCTAGCCTTATCGCTCACATTGGAGACAGGCTCAACGTTCTTATTGAGGTCTATCTTGAATTCCCATGCTCGATGTGGCACTTCCCTGCTTGCGTTGCAGGCATCCACTTGTATCCTATCCTTCCTCCTCCCTATCCATACCTACGATTCCATTCCAAAGGTCGTTTGTATCGCAATGTACATAGCAGACGCCCCCGCAGGTTAACGGATGGCAAGCAAAGGCAATTTTGAGCTGCCAAGTTGAAGCTTCCAAAACAACAAAGCATGGGCAAATTTTTAGCTGGTTAGAACGCATGGATACTAAGCTTGCGGCGATATAACACAACTCCCGAGGGTACTAAAAGGGCCTGGCAGCTACAAAAAAGCTGGCAGAAAGCGCTTAAGTTTCGCACCATGTTGCCGTGGCGGCCTCAGATTGATGTTTCAATCCTAAACGAGGTGCATCAGTTCCATCTCTTGTTTCTGTCGCACGACAAGGTCAGGAGATACGCATACAAGTACACGCTGACCGTGGTTGATATCGCCAACCGTTGCATGGAGGCTGAGCCCATGACCACAAAGGAGACATCTAAGGTCGCCGACGCTTTCGCACATATCTTTAAGTGGGGGACGCTAAAGTGTTACAAGCTCCTGCAGGTTGGCCCCAGTCGGGAGTTACGGGGGCTTTTTTTGCAACTCTTGGCTAAGCACAACGTGCAGTTGACACGAGGCGATGTTTGTATCCACCGTGTGCAGGGTGTTGTGAAGAGATTCAACCGTACTTTGGTAAAGCGGCTGTTTGGGCATCAGTACGCCCAGGAGATGTTATTTTCAGCCGTGAGCGAAACTGCAAAGTGCAGCACTGAGTAGGTTCGGTGGCTGCCTGCGGTTGTCGCGGTTCTAAATGGTGAGGTAACGTGGCTCACAAGCAAAAAGCCTGTTGATATCATTCGTACTACGTCTCTGCGGGCTATTCCTGCAATGTCACTGAAGTGGCCTATCGGTCTGGAGGAGAAACGCCTGCCCTCAGACACAATAGTGCACTACCTATATCCATGGGGAGAACTCGAAGGAGGACAACGTCGTGCTACCGACCCTGTGTAGTCCTTAAAGGTAAACATATTATAATTTGCGGTTGCTAAGACCGGATTGCCTGTATTATACTAGGTGCCTAACACCGGCGACGCAGGGCGTAAGTGCGCATTAGTGCGTGAAAAGCTGCAAGTTGTGTTCCCTGACACAAATACCAGCGGAACAGGTAATCAGTAGTCGTTTCAACGATACACGTTGTCCAGGTCAAATCACTATTTTGCTTCACTGCGAGTCAGAGTGGCGGTATCCCCCCCTTCTACGGTTGCACTTCAAACAGGCCAATCTCACATTTCCCTTCCAGTGGAATTTACAAGCGGTCTGCGTGTCTCGATATATCTTACAGGAAGGCAGCAATTACATGGCTGCCATATCAGGCTAAGCACTTCGTCGACCTTTAACTGGAGTTCGGGAGTAACCTTTTGGCCTTTTCTTTCGTCTAAGCGCATGCAAGAAATAAACTTCTGTTTGATAACATTGAGAATTTCCTGCCCAGATATCTTTCGCGTTGCCGTGGCCCCCACAACATGAGGCGCAGTGACACGCTCAAGATGAGACAGAAACTCTATACGGTATACCGCCAGATAAGAGAGATTACACCATTGAACATTGTCGTCAAGAATCGACATTTTTTGTGGATTTGTAACGGTACGTCTTTGGCAGCTGTGGACAGTAATCGCGTAGCCAAGGCAGCAACTCGAGTATGGTAATGAATTGGCGATGGCAACTTGTTCGGCCGCTTCAATGGTTACACTTACAGTGTCATTCACTACAAGAATATCAGACTTATTGCATCCAGGAATTTAAACATATATTTTTTTATATTTTGGTTGGCCTGCGGGCCGTATCAAATTGGAACTGGAGTATCCGGAAAGTGTTTTTTAAGGTGCTCAAATAAAAGCTGTTGAACCCTTTCGCCCACAGCTAAGCGAGAAAGAACTAGAAGGTCTGAAGTGGCCAAGTTCTTCTGAAAGGAGTTCCAGTCCAGACATGACAGTTCTTATTTCCCCACACTGTATTTTATCTTTTCATGGTATTAAGGGCTTCATCTTTGGCTCGGTGATCTTCCTCCACCTCTTCGTAGTAGTCCATGTGCTCTTTCGGACAATCGTGGGACGGCTACCCGTCAATAGGCGGTGGCTGGCCCTGATTCCCGCAACAGATTAACTGAACATTCTGGTTTGGGTTTTGTATTCCCAATTAAATTTTTGTTTTTGAACTCTCTTCTTTTTTATGTTGGAGATCGGGTTGTCCGTAAGGTAAAATGTTGTAGTCGAAAAGTCGCATTCGTTAATGGTAGTCGATCTGATATGCTTTTTCCAAGGGTCGATTGTATATTTTTGGTGATCTTACAAATGTTCAATTTTGCGAGGATCCAACATTTTCATGCAAAATGTATGATATCGTCCTGACTTTTAAGGCATATTTTAAGACGTCAAAATTGACCACTTGACTGGAACGATTGTTCAAAGTCAGTCCTTTCACTTTACATTTGGTACGAAGTTGTCTTTGTTTGTCTCGGAACTGGTACTCGATCTCCTAAAGGTTCAAAGACAGAATACAATTTTAAACGGGCATTGGCTGTCACCTACGCTGCAACGATGACGTTTCCAAACTAGTCGGGGGGGGGGGTGCAAACTCTGCGACTAATTCCTAATTCACCAAGATCAAATCTTCACATATGATGTCCACGTGTTTAATGAGATTTCCTTTGTAGTCGATGAGTTGAGATCGAGGCCAATTAGACTGATTATTAGTCTCAATCTCTCTGTCTGCAGATCCACAGAATACTTGGACCAGATGTGTCCTTATAGCAGAACTCGGCCCGGGAGGTGTAGTTGTGTTGGATACAGATAAACATCCATGATCCAGGACAAAAACCAAGAGTCCTTTACAGGGACACCCAGAGCTCAAGAAAAGAGTGATACTATTCAAATCCAAACTAAAACTTAAAAGACCGCTCTTTGTTGTGTTTGTGGGTATAGTATGTCTATAAACACTACATACCCCTGCTCGCTTGTGTGTGTATATTTCATCCCCCTTCTTTTCCAGCATACCCATTTTGATAGTACGTTTGTGTGTTTGTAAGTATAATGTGTGTAAGCACTTCTACCCTTTTCGTTAGTTAGTAAGTGTAGGAGATGTTGGTCACAACACTCAGCGTGTGGGATAGTATCTAAACATGGGTCTTGGATAGTATATCAAAAATAGGTGCTGGATAGTAATCAAAATGTGCGTATTGGCTAGTGTGTATATATATATATATATATATATATATATATATATATATATATATATATATATATATATAGCATGTGGCAAATATCACTCTTCCAACATTTCCAACATTAACTAAATCCCTCTGGTTTCTCTTCACAACGAATTAATCTTTCATTGTTTGTTGAGAAATAGAAATGACCAAAAGCCTTGTTGGCAAAATACTTTAAAGCGGGCTTAGCCCAACCAAACCACTTATTGAGCGTTGTATCCAACGTACACTAATAAGCCTTGAGATTTAGTTGATCAACTGACACAACACAGTGCAATACTAGTACAAACCTAGTCTTAATGCTTATGTAACTTTGGTTTCTTTTTCAAAGGTAAACACTAAAGATATATAAAGAAACAGAGTAATGAGCACAAAAACAACATCGAGATTTACTACAGATAGATTAGAATCACGTGTTACAAGAAATAGAATGAAAAATAATTTGCATCCTCTTGCTTCAAAAGCAAAATCTGTCTACAAATGTAGGTTTTTTGTTTTAGACGAACGAATTGTTTTGCTTGCGGATATAACTAATTGTACTATACATATGAATATTTGGTATTTGAATATTAGGCTCTTAATAATAATAATAATAATAATGATTACATAACGTGCAACAGTACAAAATGTGAGAAAAATACAATATGTTGAATAAACTTATTCATTTTCATCGAGTCAGGTGTACCTGGCAAATTTCAGAAAATAGTCTGACCTTTCTTTGAGCACAGCGCCAACGCGTTTTGCGTTGTAACTTTGGTGCAGACATATGTTAAACACAACCGAATATTTATTTTCTTTTATTTCTTCTTTTTTCAAAAGCTGACATTATGTAAATATTTATTTGAAATGCTTTTAAAATTCTGTATTGAAGAAATAGATCAAAGCTTGTCAACAACGTTTTATCCAATGCAAAACCTCACCTATATCAAATCCAATGGAGAGGGTCCTTACTGCAATTAGGCCTCCCTGCCCTCCCCTAACCCTTCCCCGTACCCCTGCCTTCCTCCCTCCATTGTCTCCCGAAGAGAAAAACATGGTGCCCACTCAAAATGTTTGCGGGGGGGGGGGGCACAATTTGAAGTTACGCCACAATATCGTGCACATTATTTTTCTTCTCGTGCGAGAATTACAAATTGCTGTCTCCAACTACTAATTTATAGGCGCAAGGAACATGTTTCCCGTGCAATGCTAATTCTTTCTATTGAATCACATCTTAAATTTAATGCGTATCATATTAATTCAAAAGCCCGAAACGAACTAACAGGTGCTCTTATTATGTTAAAATGGCACGAATGGTATTGCCACGTGTTAACCAGTGTATACATCACATTCGTTTGCGCGACTTATTAATTCTCGCGCCCTACATATTAATCTCCACACAGGATTTTTTTTTTTTTTTTTTATTTTATTTTTTTTTTATTGAGTGTCCAACACGTTTACATTCACAAATTCTGTATGCACAATATAAAATATATTCAATGTACAAATGTATTCTTATTAAGAATTATAATAAAATATATTCAGGACTTTTAAAAAGGAAACTAAGTACCTTTTCTTACAATATACCATTATAAATGAAGTTTTCGCAGTATATATACACACTGTAGCCCTATACACCTACAACTCAAGTTGCCCGTTTATCTATAAAGAAAACACACAATAAATCAGAAAATACTCATAAAGGTAACTACACAAAAGTCATTGTACTAAGAAAATAATATGATATAACCTGATTGCACCGAAAACGTGAACTTGAAATGAAATAATATGATATCATCTGATTAGACCGGGTACTCGAACTTGGTATGAAATAATATGATATATCCTGATTACACCGGGTGCTCGAATTTGATGAACTTGATATGAAACAAATGCAGTTTATATGGACAGAATTAATATGTATATCCAATGCGGAAGTTATTGTACCCCGTCAGCAACATATTAAGACAGATACACGATACATTAACCGTTATGCGCCACACATTAATACCCGTCCGCCACAATTTTTTTTTTTTTTTTTTTTTTTTAGTGGGCAATATGTATTTGTATTATAGTCTGCTGTATGCTGCCTCTCACACGCTGCATGCCGGATGATGAAGCCACGAGTTATATCGAAGTCTCTTTTCTCGCCAATAAGTGGCCCACAACGGACTTCTCTACAGATCGGTTAACCGCCACGCTCCTCTACTCACCTCTTTTGTCACCAACAAATGACCCAAAACGGACTTTTCCACACTTTGATTTCACTGTCATACCACTCTTATCACCTGCCGCCACCAGCCAGCCTAAATGTTGACAACAATGTCCCACTTTATATCGACTATTGATTCATTGGGGAATGAACGTTCACCAGTTCATCTGAGTTATTTAATAAGTTATTAAAGTAGAAATTGTATTTGATGTATAAATGACACTTTCCGCTGTTTGATTTCAATATCGAGTGAGGCACGCACATTAAGGCCATAGAGTGCACTTATTTCAAACTGACTGGCAATCCGTAGATATACACGAATATTCTTTCATAATTTGGAATGTGTCTTCTTTTATTGAAGTTCAAACCTTACAAAAATGGATTGAGTTGCAATTTTCGAATGGTTGTAGAAGCGATGCTGGTTTATATATATATATATATATATATATGAGAGGTGTTTATCATGCTCTAATCATACTGTTTTTATGTCATATGGTAATAAGGATTATAACTATACCTTTTTATTTGAATATCTACATGAAAGGATATATAGATACATCGAACTAGCAAATAATTAAATATTCTGTTATATAAGACATACATTTAAATCTTACGGCATACTGGATTTATATTTAGTTTACCTGTAGCTGTCAACAAACATTCTGCTTTTCATTGAAGCTTCAATTTGAGATTTGTGGTATGTGATTCGAAAAAGGTAGGTGACATACCGTAGCATGTGTATTTAAAAACGTTCAGCTGCTATTGACCAAGAAAACATTGGGATATAGAAGATCTTGCATGAATGCTTATTTCAAATGAAATTTACGAAATGAGTCGAATAATGTATATCCTTTACGAGTCTTGGAGAGTTTCAGAAATGTAATTTGAAATGAGCAAAAATGTAAGATTCAGTTATCACATAACAAAAATTACTGATTATATTTGACCAAAGCGCAAAATAGTTTAGTGAAATGACTTTGAAATACATTCGGATGCCTCGATCGCTAAGCCTTTCCTTTGCATGATGTTATAAGGTAATATGTGACGTCACGATATATATTAACGTAATTAACACAGCAGTCATGTAATAAATATAACTATGAAATCTGTTTAAGAAAGAATATAGGCTGAAGGTGTCATTATATTGAGTCGGTAATATTCTTTGGTAGCTGGGGCCTTGTATATATAAATATGTGTTTATTTACTTTTGATATCGCTTGCTCTGTTTACACGCAGATATGTAATAATACAATATTTCACGATGAAGTCTGTTGTAGTGATCACAGATTTTATACGTTGCATGAGCTCTGCAGATTGTGTGTGTATATGTCTATATATATATATATATATATATATATATATATATATATATATATATATATATATATATATATATATACAACATCAAACAACATTTTTTGTTGAATGCGGCCACATCATAAAATTTTGTAAGGGGAGCGGGGGGAGAACTGCTTGCTACGCCACTGATAATATGTTACTCATCACTCAAAAAATCATTACGGAAGATTCTCGCCTTCGGGTGATTCCCTTGTGCCAGTTAGTCATACCTCAGTTTGAAACTTCATTGATCACAAAACCACATTGAACCTAATTTTGGTAGGTGGTAATTCACTCATCGAGATGCTAGCTACACACGAAGTTGCAATACTCTGTAATGACAAAGCCCTCAGGACTTAATTGACTTTAGAACTTATGTGAAGTCACGGACGAGTGAACTATAGTTACCTCATGCCGGCAAATTTACGTACCAGTTACACAAGATGAATTCACACACAAAGTTGAAATAATCTGCTTTCTACAATACACAAGTAATTTACCTAAAAGGGAAAATTGATTTAAGTCGCTAAGACGTGAAATACAGGACGTAGTTACCTAATTGTGTAATACAAAGACAGGTCTACACAAAACCATCATAACTTTGCAGTCAACAATGAGTGAGAAACCGAATCGCAATACTTAACCGATATCACTGAAGCTTGAAATGCAGATCAGAGTGATTCATTTATTTTTAAATTGATGTTTCACTTAATAAGACGCATTCAAACACAAAAGCTGCATAACTCTCCAGCCAATACTGGCCTAGAATCTGACCTATACAAATATAATTGTATTTGTTTCTGTATTTTATATGCTGCCTATTAGTCTTTAATGACCTTCCTTCTTTAGTATGCGATTCTGGATGGATATACACTGATACATTGAATATACTCTGATACATGGGATATACACAGATACATGTGATATACACAGATACATGGGATATATACTGATACATGGGATATACACTGATACATGGCATATACACTGATATATGTGATATACACTAATGTATGGGATACAGGGGATGTACACTGATACATGTACCCATATATATTTAAATTTTCCCCAAGAAAAAATTCGGCACACATCGTTTTGTTTGCTATTAGTGTGCATTTACATTTAGGGTTTCAGAAATGCATTAACGGTTGTGAAAGCATATTGTTAGACAAATTGCAAACTTGCTGTCCTCGTTGTAAAAACCTCCAAAACGTAACTTAAATCCTCAAATTACAAATGGCGTGATATTACCAGATCTAACTAATTTCCTTTAATCACAAATGGTGCAATATTATTAGATCTAACAAATGTCCTTAAATCACAAATGACGCGATATTACTATATCTAACCATTTAATACTAAGCATGCAACTGGTTTCACCAAAAACAAAGAAAGCACGTCCTGTTCATTGTGTAGAAGTGGTCTAAAGACAACGTATCTATTATGATTGCGAAACGAAGGCCGCATAAGCATCCATTGCAAGCCCTCGTTATAAAAACCTCCAAAACGTAACTTAAATCCTCAAATTACAAATGGCGTGATATTACCAGATCTAACTAATTTCCTTTAATCACAAATGGTGCAATATTATTAGATCTAACAAATGTCCTTAAATCACAAATGACGCGATATTACTATATCTAACCATTTAATACTAAGCATGCAACTGGTTTCACCAAAAACAAAGAAAGCACGTCCTGTTCATTGTGTAGAAGTGGTCTAAAGACAACGTATCTATTATGATTGCGAAACGAAGGCCGCATAAGCATCCATTGCAAGCCCTACAGTTTCCCATACGGAAACAAAGACAGAGTATATGTTTGTTTGATTATTTTGTTTGTTTGATTATTTTCTTTTGTTTGTTTGATTTATTATTTTGTTTGTTTGCTTTATTATTTTGTTTGTTTGATTTATTATTTTGTTTTTATAATTTATTATTTTGTTTGTTTGATTTATTATTTTGTTTGTTTATATTACGCGTTCCTCTTGGATGTTGCAGAACGTTTAATGGCTTTGTTATGAACAAAGTGTACATATTCTACAAAGTTGCTTTCTGAGGAGAAACAATTGCAATGGTACTTCTCATAAATCGCTTTCACTTTCCAAACGGCGACGATTATGGTGTGATAATATACAAATTATTATTATTTTTGAAAAGATGTATTTTAAGAATTTTCGAATTGTCATAGTAAATTAAGTAATATATACATTTTTGCCGATGCATTTTAACATTTTATTTGTCTCTCCGTCAGTCCGTCCATCCATCCATCCACGCATTCTTGTATACCTATATATATCTATCCGTTTGTCTCTTAGATATATAGATGCGTGTGTCTATGTTTATCTCAGTATATATTTCCATCTCTCTCTCTCTCTCTTTTCTATCTGTATTGTATTTTTCATTGCCTAATTATGTACATTTAGGTTCATTAGTTTGTCTTACTTTATATATATACACACACACACACACACACACACATATGCTCCTTCAAAATACCCTGCCTCTCAAATATTGATTATAACATTTAAATTTCTTAATCTGTATATCCACACACTGATATGATGAAGTGGATTTTATTCCATTCAAGTCGTGTTGAAACTTCTCCCACTTCAACTGATTTCGTTAAGTTTCATATTCTTGCATGTCAACAATGTCTGCCTGACACTGAACATCTTTGTGACTAACGTAAACACTTTTGAAGAGAACTCGTTTCCTAGCTTCCTTGTGTAATGTGTAAGTAGATCGTTTAGTTAAGCATTCTTTCAATTCAGCTTATTTCTCCTTGTTTGTTTGTTATACAGTGATTGATATTTGTGTAAGCAACTAGGATTAAGGATAGTAATAAAGATGTCTCTTTACTGTTCTGTACTGTCGTCTTTGATGAAGATATTACTATGATACATCAGTTAATACGAATAAATACATCATGAAAATACGTTATTCTTGATAATTTGTCATTAAGTGTTATCGACAAGCCAACAGAGGATCCAACTACAATAAGTACTTATATTTTCATCTATTTCCAATATATCATTAATCCTTTCAAGCGTATGAACTATTTAACATATATGCAGAAGTTTTCCACTCGTATGATTGATCAATAAACGATTTAAATCTAACATTATTCTCCATAAATTATATCTTTGTTTTTGTAATAGTTGTATGAAGTTTACGAGATTGTCAAGTTGTAGTGTAAATTTAGCCAAATAAAACTTAGTGTATTGATTCATATCAAAACGCAAGTAATCCCTTGACTGTACTGTTTTAGTTATCTTGCTATCAGAGTTTATTCTGTTTATCTCCACGCAATCAACATTGAATATAATATGTAAATCAGAATCTTTACTGCATCATTGTAATATATATTTCATGTTTGAAACAGAAAAATCCAAATTTATATTCTCTTGTATGTTGGTTTGTACCACAACTACCTTTGAACACAATATTATCCAAGTTTGTAAACACATGCTCATTTTATACCGACATTGATGCTTTCATGTTAAATTCATGCCATATTTCAATCAGCTCTCTGAAAACAGTTGAATTGAAACTAATGTAGTTTCATTTTATTAATAATGTTGTGTAAAAAAATCAAATTAGTGTTGTGCTTTGCTAACTGTATTCATATCCTGTGCATATCAATGTGTACGAAAGCACCAATGTATTACTACAGTTCAGGGACCTGGATATTTTTTTATTCTTTTAACAAATAATATAACTGGCTCTGTATTTTAATGTGTAAGACACCCCAAATATATACTACGAGTCCAGGAATCTGAGGGTATTTAGTTTTACCTAAAAATGAGTTGTTTAGGAATGTTTTATGGGATATTAAATTTAAAATTTAACAAGAAATAAATGTCTGGTTACATCTAGTTTTATCTGTTTTATTGGTCCAGGTTTGAACATCAGTGTATAAGAGAGCACCGGTGCATACTACAATGTAGAGACCATGGGTATATTTATTTGTTTACATATGAGTTGTCAATAAATGATATTGTATAGGGAAACAAAACAATTGCACTACATAATTACATGACTGGCCTAGAATTGACAATTTGTATACTACTGACTATTTGTGCATATATATGTCCATTTGTTTTACCAATCACTGTGGCGAATAATAGCAGGTAACTTGACAGCAGGTAAAATGTTTGGGTCAAATATTCAGATGTTTATGATTTATTTTCATTTCCATATTTCTGCCTCCGTAAAAGAATAAAGTCTTCTTTCAAACACTTTGTTTAAGACCATGTAAAAAAGGGGGATGAAAAGGTGTCAAATACAATACTTATATTAAAATCCATTGTCTGAGTTGAATAGCGCCATTTAAATTTACATGAGAAAGTTTGATTGTTTTCAAAGAGTTTGAGGAGAAGAGACAAATGTTCGCTCGCGTCAGCAAATCTGTGTCCCTTTGGGAACTATTGCAAGCCAGCAAGTACGTCGACAATACTGTGCATAGATCGCTGCAACGTGTCTGTATGTGAGAACAACGGGCTATGTTATATCGGACATCTCATTCGTGATGTTCATGGCAAGTAAGAACGAACTTACTCTCTGATAACTATTGTTTAAAAGGAAACTGTGCGATAAATAACTTTGTGTATGATTTGAAATGGTACAAAACCAATATAAATAGTAAATTCTAGTTACCACAAGACTCATTAGCTCGAAATATTCGGGTTCCGACAGAACATTCATGAGGAGCAGACCTGTTCGATAGTAGAGGGGATCACACGGAATATTCGGACTCCAACAAAAAGTTGATTGTAACAAACGTGTACGATAGTAAATGTGGTCACTCAGAATATTTGGTTTCCAACGGAAAATTGATGGGAACAAACGTGTACGATGGAAAATGTGATCACTCGGAATAGTTGGGTTCCAACATAAAGTTGATGAGAACAAACGTGCACGATGGTAAATATCATCACATGGAATAGTTGGGTTCCAACAGAAAGCTGATGGGAACAAACGTGTCGATGGTAAATGTGATCACACAGAATATTCAGCTTCAGACATACATTTCCAAGTCGCAAACATGCATATTTACTTTATAGTAATCTACACAACTACATTGTCATTCATGAAAACTTTAGTCTTACCGGGAATCTGTCAGGAGACTGAAGACTGTTAAAATGAGTTCAAAATGAAGGACAATATGTATTAGATCTCAAAAGTAATTACAAAAATATTGGATATGAGGTATATAATTTTATTTATGACTATGCATGCTGGTTTGACAACGACAAGACAAGGACGATAACTCGTCCAAAAAAAAGGTATTATCTTAACAATAATGTATTCGTTAGTACGACAAAATGTCTGGCAGCAAACGTGGTCCCTGTAATGAAAGTTGCATTTACATGATATCTTGAATGAATGGGTTTTAGATAATAAATGTCCCACATAACGTTTTTCTTCAAATGAACGACGTGTCACGTATAACGTAATACAAAAGACATGGACTTCCTGTTACAAAAAGACCCACAAAAAAAACATGTCACATATAACTTAATGCAAGACACTTTTTTTATTTATTACCAAACATGTCACGAAAAACTGAACATAAGAGACATGGGTTTCTTGTCATCACAAAACATAACACACATAAAGTAACATAAGAGCCATGGATTTCTGATTATTACAAAAAAAGAAACACCCCAAAAGTCTAACAACCAACGTTCTTCACGGATTGCACATGATTTCATAAATACCAATATTCGATTTTTTCACCAATAAGATAAAGTAATCTTTCATTTGCGATCGATGAAACCTCTTTGTCTGCAGTAGAGCAGCATAACACATATTTTTTAAACAGTTTAAACGAATATACTGATGTTGGGCTTGAGGGGTGAAGCGTTGAAGCATGTTTTCCCTCTTAATTGAACTTGCAGGTTCCCTATTTTAGATGGCGTGGTATTCACTGGGGTGATGCCAAAAACTAGTATAGGGCTTTATCCATAATAAACGTTGCAACTTAATGATTTTCGTCTTCAATAAACATCTAGGTGCCCTATTTCGGATGGCGTTGTATTTACTGGTGAACGATGTGAGCCAAAGCAGGTGCTGATGACAATACAGGAGAGAAATATCTATCTCATCGCCGGATCAATAATCGGTGCAGTCATCTTCTGTTTCTTGTTGACTATATGTGTCATCAATAGGAAACGTAGAATTCTGAAGAAAAAGCTCTATTACAGCCTTAGGTAAGTTGCCGTATTACCACAAATAAAGCTCTCTAACAGCCTCAGCTAAGTTGCCGTATTACCACAAATAAATACAACCGCAACACCTCGTCAAACTATCACATAGCGTGCTATAGTATGCATTGAACTATTATCTTTTTAATTGTGTACATAATTCTTGCCACAGGTGTAAGATTTATCGAAATATAATTTTTGTTTTGGTTCATGTGTATAGAAATAAAGAGTGTTGTGACAGCTCGCTGAGTGAAGTTTTATATTCTCGGCATAATGGCTTGAAGGTTATACCTAGAACAGGCTCTTGATAGCTTAAGATTGTACCTAGAACAGGCTCTTGACAGCTTAAGGTTATACCTAGAACAGGCTCTTGACAGCTTAATGTTATACCTAGAACAGGCTCTTAACAGCTTTAGGTTATAAGTAGAGCAGGCTCTTGACAGCTTAAGGTTATACCTAGAACAGGCTCTTGGCAGCTGTCAGAAAACGAAAGGCAATTGCCAAGATCATGTGTTTGGTGGGGAGTTTTATCAGGTACTTATCCTTAACAAAAAATCATTCTAGAAATATTACGCGGTATCCCAATACTTTTAAACAGAAAGCATACTGAAAAAAACAACACCAAATATTGAATTCCATTTGTACTCACGGTAGCGTATAATCTGTACATGTCACATGGGAAACAGAAATGAAGATTTGAAAGAAGATACGGAAACCGACGGGTAGGAAAATAGAATATTTTATGGACAGTAGGTTCTTGTCTTGTGATCAGTATATGAATGGATCTGGTTTCATTTGGCAGCTGTTACAAATATGCTTTGGGATAAATATCCGCAATTTGTTCAAATTCCACACAAATCCGCCACCCACCACCCCCACCTCAGCACCTCACTCTCACAGCACCTCACTTCCACAGCACCTCACTCCCATAGCACCCAGGATCCCAAACACTCGTTGTAATCGACTCATCCTCCTGAAGGATCATATACATATGACCATACTTCCTCAATCGGTTTAGATGAAGTTAAGGTCACAGGGAACGGTGTATCTTACCTCAGAAAATGTGACCTTTGACCACAACCCCTTTTTCCCTTTGGGACTGCCTCAGGATCTGAAACGTTTGTACTATATATTGATTATAAATAACATTATACATATATATTCACCATCCCTCAGTCGGTGGAGATAGAGTTAAGGCTACTTGGAGAACTGACAGACGAAAAGACAGTCCCATATACATACGGACTGAGGATATCGACGGTTGTTCGGACACATAGGTTGACTGACGGATGAATATTGACCTGACACCATGTGAATATAAAAGAATCAGGCTTAGATGTCGTGTTGGATAAATGATACATTTATAATATCATCGTCCATTTATTCGCTATTGAAGATATACTGAGTGATGCCGATTTTGGAAATAACTTACAATATACATTGTAAACCGATACAGTTATATATATGTTCGTTTCCAGAGGTAACGTTAATAGCTATGAACAAATTATAGACAAAGAAAAGTTATGTTTTAACCATTGAAAAGAAAAAGTAATTAAGAGAAGAAAAAAATGGAATGAGAAATCATATCATTAAATTTTGTGGCGATAAATGTATTTTGTCTCTTTCTAGAGTGCCTGTATGCCAGTTTAAAATTAAGCCATTTTCGTTCGTTATACAGAATGAAGCATGATGAACTGCATACGATAGGCATCAAATATGTTCGTGATGTAAACAACAGATATGTTAACGACAACATTACAGGTATTAATAGAAATATAAAACATAACTGTGATCCAACCGTAAATATTGTATGTATACACACTTCTCTATCTATCTATCTATCTATCTATCTATCTATCTATCTATCTATCTATCTCTCTATCTATCTATCTATCTATCTATCTATCTATCTATCTATCCACTTCTCTATCTCTATCTGTCTGTCTATCTATCTATCTATCTATCTATCTATCTATCTCTCTCTCTCTCTCTATCTATCTATCTATCTATCTATCTATCTATCTATCTATCTATCTATCTATCTATCTATCTATCCACTTCTCTATCTCTATCTATCTATCTATCTATCTATCTATCTATCTATCTATCCACTTCTCTATCTCTATCTATCTCTATATATCTATCTACACACTTCTCTATCATTCTATCTATCTATCTATCTATCTATCTATCTATCTATCTATCTATCTATCTTTATTTATGTGTGTAGTTACGTATGCATGTATATATTAGCATGTAGTTAGGTCGGTATATATGCATCTCATAATGTTTATAGATTTTTAGTTAAGTCTGCTAATATGTATTCATAATTTCTTGAATACATTCGCCACTCCTAGTATCTTAAATATGCTTTTTATTCGTATTTGTCTGTCTGTCTCAATATTAAATACAAATATATTCACTGAAATCTTTCTTAACAAGACGATATGTTATTTTTCTCACGTTATTTGTTATGATTTCATTAATAAATAGTATATTCAATATCCTTTTCTCTTTTGCATAATGAAAAAAACGAGAATATTTAAAAGAGAAATATGTTTACTATGTACAGAACCTTGTCTGTCAAGGAGGAATAAATGAGGACGCAGATGACGGTTATCTACGAGGTGTGGGAAGCGTTCGGCGCAGGGACGACTCTCTGTACGACTACATTAACTGAAGTGTTGTGTTTAATTAGTATATAGCCCCTTATCCCTTCCAACAATATGTTGTGTTTTATTAATATATAGTCATTTATCCCATCCAACAATCTGTTGTGTTTTACTAATATATAGTCCTTTATCCCTTCCAATAATCTGTTGTGTTTTATTCATATATAGTCCTTTATCCCTTCTAACAATATGTTGTGTTTTATTAGTATACAGTCCTTTATCCCTTCCAACCATCTGTTGTGTTTTATTAATATATAGTCCTTTATCCCTTCTAACAATATGTTGTGTTTTATTAGTATACAGTCCTTTATCCCTTCCAACAATCTGTTGTGTTTTATTAATATATAGTCCTTTATCCCTTCTAACAATATGTTGTGTTTTATTAGTATACAGTCCTTTATCCCTTCCAACAATCTGTTGTGTTTTATTAGTATATAGTCCTTTATCCCTTCCAATAATCTGTTGTGTTTTATTAATATATAGTCCTTTATCCCTTCCAACAGTCTGTTGTGTTTTATTAATATATAGTCCTTTATCCCTTCCAACAATCTGTTGTGTTTTATTAATATATAGTCCTTTATCCCTTCCAACAATCTGTTGTGTTTTATTAATATATAGTCCTTTATCCCTTCTAACAATATGTTGTGTTTTATTAGTATATAGTCCTTTATCCCTTCCAACAATCTGTTGTGTTTTATTAATATATAGTCCTTTATCCCTTCCAACAATCTGTTGTGTTTTATTAATATATAGTCCTTTATCCCTTCCAACAATCTGTTGTGTTTTATTAATATATAGTCCTTTATCCCTTCTAACAATATGTTGTGTTTTATTAATATATAGTCCTTTATCCCTTCCAACAATCTGTTGTGTTTTATTAGTATATAGTCCTTTATCCCTTCCAATAATCTGTTGTGTTTTATTAGTATATAGTCCTTTATCCCTTCCAACAGTCTGTTGTATTTTATTAATATATAGTCCTTTATCCCTTCCCACAATCTTTTGTATTTTACTAGTATACAGTCCTTTATCCCTTCCAATAATCTGTTGTGTTTTATTAATATATAGTCCTTTATCCCTTCCAACAGTCTGTTGTATTTTATTAATATATAGTCCTTTATCCCTTCCCACAATCTTTTGTATTTTACTAGTATACAGTCCTTTATCCCTTCCAATAATCTGTTGTGTTTTATTAATATATAGTCTTTTATCCCTTCCAACAATCTGTTGTGTTTTATTAATATATAGTCCTTTATCCCTTCCAACAATCTGTTGTGTTTTATTAATATATTGTCCTTTATCCCTTCTAACAATCTGTTGTGTTTTATTAATATACAGTCCTTTATCCCTTCCAATAATCTGTTGTGTTTTATTAATATATAGTCCTTTATCCCTTCCAGCAATCTGTTGTGTTTAATTAGTATACAGTCCTTTATCCCATCCAACAATATGTTGTGTTTTATTAATATATAGTCCTTTATCCCTTCCAACGATATGTTGTGTTTTATTAATATATATATATATATATATATATATATATATAATCCTTTATCCCTTCCAACAATATGTTGTGTTTTAGTGATATAGTCCATTATACCTTTAAACAATGTTTTGTGTTTAATACTATATAGTCCTTTATTCCTTTGAGCAATATGTATATGACTCATTGCATTTTAGTAATATGCTGCCCTTTATCCCTTTCTGCGATATGTATATGGCTAATTGTATTTTAGTAATATATATATATATATATATATATATATATATATATATATATATATATATATATATATATATGTAGCCTTTTTTCCCTTCCAGCAATATGTATATAACTCATTGACTGAAGCATTGTGTTTAGTAGCAGATAGTCCCTTATCCGTTTCAATAATATGTTTATGACTCATTGAGTTTCCTTAAGTAAACATATCACGTGATATTCATATTTATATTCACGTCAATTTGTCCCTTATAAATGCAACTTTCAGAAAAGGTAATATTCGTAAACTGTTTCCCTATTGCGTGTTGAATGTTACCTTTAATCAAAATTTGTTTTCAAAACAACACTGACATATTATTGGTCTTTCACGAATTTGCTTTCTGATATTATAGAATGGCAACATAAAACACACAACACATGTTAATGAACTTCCTGTTTCACCAAGTAGTGAGGAAAACATTATTGTGTTATTTTGTTATACTATAGAAACAATTTTGGGTTTGTGTACTGTCTAGCGTGCTTTTGTACTGTGTGGCGTGTTTCTACCGTGTAGCTACATTGTACAGATAAGCATTCATGTGTTGTATCTTATTTGTATGTTCTTTCATTAGCTTCCATAATAAATACACATTTGCATCTCTTAAAAACTCTTCTTTTCCATTATTTTTTTCTCTACAAATTACTTATTGATAGTACTTACAATAATGAAAGCAGCATTATTTATTCCAACAAAACTCAGATACTTTAAGTAGTGAAAATGAGTTACTTTTTGCGGTCGGACTCGGATTCCAATGGTTGCGGGTTCTATACCTGCGCAGGTCAGTCCGGGTGTTATAAAAAAATACAAAAATGGCGGATGGTTATATGTTAGTTTAAAACCAATGGACCAAGATTCGAAATTAGATTAATACTCAAGTATCGCTGGGACACGCAAAACCGGTTTAACTCCTCAGCAGACTATATTTTCTTGAATCAAAGGGAACAGTTATTGAAGTGGTCAACTAAGGATCGGGACGTGGGTTAGAATCTCTACATTGTCATTGCTATGTCTCCTTTAAGGAAGGCACTAAATTAAACTCAACTGTTCCATAGGACCCCGGTGTAAATGGGTACAAGCATTGTTTTGGGGTTTAATTTGTGAAGGGAATAAAGTTGCTTTACTTTATTAAAATAGCAGGAAATTCCGGCCATAAGAGTAACTTGTAGACTAGTAGAGACCTAACCGTACTTCGAACTCCTCAGCTCACTCCGCGTACCGTAATGAAACCTCCAACATCGATAGTGTGTCATGTTGGGAACTACTTTCAAGAAAGGCAACTTGAATTTAATACATCATTAACTATAGTGAACACTACTGTTTCTTCTGCGTACGTCATGAAATATATTTTAGGCTAATCTTAGTCATGAAGGTGTTATTGATTTTTAGAAGATTCCTCCTTATATTTTAACTATAATTTTCATATTACATTGTCGCATATTTCTTCTAGACTAAATTATGTAGCGCACTTATAAACATACAAACGGTTACTAATCTTGGTATAGTTCTGGCGAAGAGCATTCAGCACTTTAATGTAGGTTTGTCGAACGACATCCGAGTCTCATTTTGATACAATGATATTTCCTGTGATAAACTGTGAATTTACATACAGGGAAAACAATGGCTCTATATAGTATAGTCTGAACTCAAATGTTAAACAAAGAAAAATTTACAAAATCAGTCTTGGTGTCGCTTACTTTTGTTGGCGGCATCAAAAGTAACCGTTGAATTTTGGTCCATTTCATATATATCTTGACGATTTGATGAATGCTTTATGCGCTCCATTTTATCTTTATCAATCTTGGGCAGAATGTCAAGACAGCATACTTTTTTTAGTAATGATGAAGACGAGGAAACAAGGCATCCTAGATCTGTTTTGTTGCAATAGAAGGCGATCTGATATTTTGACAGTGTTAATTCAATCGAGTTGTCTCGAACGAGTGAATCTCGAATTTTACGCTAATATGGTTGTTTGGTGTAATCGCTAAAGCTGTATTGGTGATGATATGTAATATTAATACTATGATGTCAAACGTGAACACTTGCTGCTTTGAGGCAAGCTGTAAAACAAGTACCCTTGTCTACATATATGCAACGAATTAAATCTTTTTCATCAAATTAAGGATTTAAGACTGAATGGGACATAAAATGCAGAATATCCCAAACGCTGCTCTATCATTTACCCCATTGCTCAGGCCCTACCACCCTCACCCCTCAATCCCGTCTAATAACCCCAAAATAGCGATTGAATAAAGTTGCTTTGAATTCGGTTATTGTACACCTAAAAAAGGATTCACGATGTATGCGTAGAATGACGGATGAATGGACTGACAATAGGAGTTACGTAGTATGCGTAGAACGACCGATGAATGAATGGAAGGACAATATCATATAACTTTCACAGTTCGTTAGAAAAATCCTAAAAATCATGTGAACTCCATTAATGGCACGTGGATAATGGTAGAAAAAGTTGGACTCCATTAATGGCATGTATATACTGCTCGAATCATTTGGACCCCTTAATTGCATGTATATAATGCTAGAATCGGCTGCACTCTATTAATGGCATGTATATAATGCTAGAATCATTTGGACTCCATTAATGACACCTATATAATGTTCGAATCAGTTAGACTCCATTAATGGCACGTATATAATGCTAGAATCATTGGACTCCATAATGGCAGGTATATAATGCTAGAATCAGTTGGACTCCATTAATGGCACGTATATAATGCTCGAATCAGTTGGACTCCATTAATGGCACGTATATAATGCTAGAATCATTAGGACTCCATTAATGGCACGTATATAATGCTAGAATCGTTAGGACCCCATTAATGTCACGTATATAATGCTAGAATCATTTGGACTCCATTATTGGCACGTATATAACGCTCGAATCAGTTGGACTCCAGTAATGGCACGAATATAATGCTAGAATCATTTGGACTCCATTAATGGCACGTATATAACGCTAGAATCAGTTGGACTCCATTAATGGCACGTATATAACGCTCGAATCAGTTAGACTCCATTAATGGCACGAATATAACCCTCGAATCAGTTGGACTCCATTAATGGCATGAATATAATGTTAGAATCATTTGGACTCCATTATTGGCACGTATATAATGCTAGAATCAGTTGGACTCCATTAATGGCACGTATATAACGCTCGAATCAGTTGGACTCCATTAATGGCACGAATATAATGCTAGAATCATTTGGACTCCATTAATGGCAAGTATATAATGTTAGAATCAGTTGGACTCCATTAATGGCACGTATATATTGCTCAAATCATTTGGATTCCATTAATGGCACCTATATAATGCTAGAATCGTTTGGACTCCAGTAATGGCATGTATATAATGCTCGAATCAGTTGGACTCCATTAATGGCACGTATATATTGCTAGAATCATTTGGACTGCATTAATGGCACGTATATAATGCTCGAATCAGTTGGACTTCATTAATGGCACGTATATAATGCTAGAATCGTTTGGATTCCATTAATGGCATATATATATAATCCTATAAACATTTGTACTCCATTACTGGGATATACATAAGGCTAGAGTCTTGTGTACACAATTAATGGCATGTATATAATGCTATAATCTTGTTTACTCCATTACTGGCATGTATATAATGCTATAATATTTTAGACTCCATTAATGGCATGTCTATAATGCTAGACTCATTTGGACTCCATTAATGACATGTATATAATGCTAGAATCATTTGGACTCCATTATTGGCACGTATATAACGCTCGAATCAGTTGGACTCCAGTAATGGCACGAATATAATGCTAGAATCATTTGGACTCCATTAATGGCACGTATATAACGCTAGAATCAGTTGGACTCCATTAATGGCACGTATATAACGCTCGAATCAGTTAGACTCCATTAATGGCACGAATATAACCCTCGAATCAGTTGGACTCCATTAATGGCATGAATATAATGTTAGAATCATTTGGACTCCATTAATGGCACGTATATAATGCTAGAATCAGTTGGACTCCATTAATGGCACGTATATAACGCTCGAATCAGTTGGACTCCATTAATGGCACGAATATAATGCTAGAATCATTTGGACTCCATTAATGGCAAGTATATAATGTTAGAATCAGTTGGACTCCATTAATGGCACGTATATATTGCTCAAATCATTTGGATTCCATTAATGGCACCTATATAATGCTAGAATCGTTTGGACTCCAGTAATGGCATGTATATAATGCTCGAATCAGTTGGACTCCATTAATGGCACGTATATATTGCTAGAATCATTTGGACTCCATTAATGGCACGTATATAATGCTAGAATCAGTTGGACTGCATTAATGGCACGTATATAATGCTCGAATCAGTTGGACTTCATTAATGGCACGTATATAATGCTAGAATCGTTTGGATTCCATTAATGGCATATATATATAATCCTATAAACATTTGTACTCCATTACTGGGATATACATAAGGCTAGAGTCTTGTGTACACAATTAATGGCATGTATATAATGCTATAATCTTGTTTACTCCATTACTGGCATGTATATAATGCTATAATATTTTAGACTCCATTAATGGCATGTCTATAATGCTAGACTCATTTGGACTCCATTAATGACATGTATATAATGCTAGAATCATTTGGACTCCATTATTGGCACGTATATAACGCTCGAATCAGTTGGACTCCAGTAATGGCACGAATATAATGCTAGAATCATTTGGACTCCATTAATGGCACGTATATAACGCTAGAATCAGTTGGACTCCATTAATGGCACGTATATAACGCTCGAATCAGTTAGACTCCATTAATGGCACGAATATAACCCTCGAATCAGTTGGACTCCATTAATGGCATGAATATAATGTTAGAATCATTTGGACTCCATTAATGGCACGTATATAATGCTAGAATCAGTTGGACTCCATTAATGGCACGTATATAACGCTCGAATCAGTTGGACTCCATTAATGGCACGAATATAATGCTAGAATCATTTGGACTCCATTAATGGCAAGTATATAATGTTAGAATCAGTTGGACTCCATTAATGGCACGTATATATTGCTCAAATCATTTGGATTCCATTAATGGCACCTATATAATGCTAGAATCGTTTGGACTCCAGTAATGGCATGTATATAATGCTCGAATCAGTTGGACTCCATTAATGGCACGTATATATTGCTAGAATCATTTGGACTCCATTAATGGCACGTATATAATGCTATAATCAGTTGGACTGCATTAATGGCACGTATATAATGCTCGAATCAGTTGGACTTCATTAATGGCACGTATATAATGCTAGAATCGTTTGGATTCCATTAATGGCATATATATATAATCCTATAAACATTTGTACTCCATTACTGGGATATACATAAGGCTAGAGTCTTGTGTACACAATTAATGGCATGTATATAATGCTATAATCTTGTTTACTCCATTACTGGCATGTATATAATGCTATAATATTTTAGACTCCATTAATGGCATGTCTATAATGCTAGACTCATTTGGACTCCATTAATGACATGTATATAATGCTAGAATCATTTGGACTCCATTAATGACATATATATATATATATATATATATATATATATATATATAGATATATATATATATATATATATATATATATATATATATAATGCTAGGCAAGTTTGCACTCTATTAATTGCATGTATATAAATTAATATATTGACACATTCGAAAAAAAGAAACATTTGTATTACATCTACTACAACTACTAACGTTGAGTCGTTATTTAGTATTAATTCCCCTCTTTTTACTAGGTTCCCAAGACATCACAATTAATAGATTTTTGAAGAGAATGCGTGCAAATATTCTAACAAAATTTTAAGATTTGAAAAAAGTTATTCTGTCTACACCAATGTCGTAATTTGTGTTCGTATGATTGAAAAGAATGCGAATTACTGGCAACATTTCGGAAGAGCAAATATTTCAATTCATTTTATAACTTCCTATTTTACAATTGTAAGAGAATTACACATTTTGTCCTTTTAGACATTGATCTTTGACCTTTGACATATCACAGCCACAGAACGAGGCCATAACTTACTAAATATCTCCAAGATTTCCATATACATCTATAGCAATTATTAGACCTATTTGAATTGAGTCATGAGTAGTAATACTGTCATGTATTGCAATGTTCCACATCAATATTTTCATATACATCTATAGTATTTATTAGACCTATTTGAACTGACACATATATCGCAATGTTCCACACCAAGACTACTATATACATCTGTAGTAATTATAAGACCTATTTGAACTGAGTCATATATCGCAATGTTCCACACCAAGACTACTATATACATCTATAGTAATTATTAGACCTATTTGAATTGAGTCATATATTGCAATCTCTACATAAAAATTGTCATATACATCTATAGTAATTATTAGACCTATTTGAACTGGGACTTATACCGCAATGTTCCACACTGGCAGTATTTGATCCTTGGAAGTATTTTTGATAAAATTTCATATATTTTTGATATGTTTGAAATCAAGCCATTAATTGGACATATTTATTTTTTATATTTCTTTTACAAGTAGAAGCCAATTGTAACTCGACCGTTTACATTATAGTCCATACTTTTCAATGCATTCTTCCAACGGCCTATTATCTATTCAACAAATACTAGTACTCATAAATCTAAAATACTGTAAATTGTCCACAAAATAAAAATCAAAAGAATGGAATGTCACCTTAATATATTACGAAACATATGTTTACAAAATTGCCCATTTACTACAGAGGTGTTTCATATTCTTTAAGCGAGTGCTAATTTATATGACTCAATTAACTTATGAGGGACAAACTGACGAAATGAAGCCATAATATATCCCACTCTTTCGGAGAATAGGTGGGATGGAGTAGGATGGGGTTCGGGTAGTATTATTAGAGAACTTAGTGGCCGACAGTGGTTGCATACATGTATACTTATTATTTGGTATGATTGGGAATCTAAACTGTGTCTAGGGTATGACGCGATTGCCTGTTTCATGAGTCATATCCAAGGAATTACAGCGACAACAATGGACCAATGCTGATGAATAGACGGTCTTCATCGTATGTAGGGATATTAGAAGATTTGCAGTACACTTTTAAATTCTAAGCTAGTAAAATATTCAACCATTCACAATTAATGATCACATTGAGAAAATGTACATCTTTTCTAGCACAATAAACGGAACAGCTGCGGGAAGAAATCGAAACAAGCAAACAAACAAACAAAAACGAACCAAACGTCAGTGCGGATGCAGACCTAAAGCCTGTACGAAAGCAGGGCACAAAATAATACGAAATGTGTCACAAAATTAATAATAGCACAAAGCTAAATTGTGATAAATTTATAAGTTTTTAGAGAGTTGATAAATATTCAAAGCAACAATCTCAGTAACAAGTGATAGCGTGTATTTGTTTACAAGTTTGGATAAGACACAATTATTGTCAAAACTTTTTGAGGAACAAAATAACATTCACGAGAATACAAATGTTTGATTTTTCGATTTCAAACATCACAAACGATATGCTGCAATGTTCGGAAAAGATGTAGAGTTACAGATTACATGCAATGCTCATAGAATCGAAAAAAGCAGCACCATCCTTAACATAAAGCTCACCAAAACAGTGCAGTTCGAAGAAGGAATAAGTCACGTATTTGATGTAGATAAATATGAAAAATGTATTTGGCTAAACTTACAGTACAATTCTAAGCTGAACACAGATAAAATATACACTGATTCTATGTGACATTTGCAAGGAATTGAGGAAAGTCTGTATAATAAACACAAACTACATCCAGCTTATTTTTAGTGTTCAGGTGTAGAACTTTGATTGTTCACAGACTGTGACATGTTCTTGAAAAGTGTTGATTGTTGACAGACTTTGACATGTTCCTGATTATTGTAGATTGTTGACAGACTGTGAAATGTTATTGAGTATTGAGAGTAGAGTAGTAATACCACAATACCACATCGTTAGGCCAAAGCAAATCATGATTACGACTCTGATAAAGATGGTAAGATAAAAAATGATAATTGGTATGAAAGATCAAGCTCAGTCATTGTATCAATACTCCTGAATGCGAGGGGGGGGGGGGGCCTTAAAAAATGCCGGTAATTGGGCATAGAAGAAAATATGTTCTAAACTCAGACGACTGTAAAACTAGTTGCATTTTTAGAAGTGGATTTGGAGAATACATTACATTTATATCACTATTTTAAAGACCACACATAATTCAACAGAACTTAATTCTAGATGATCAGGTTTTTGTCAGACTTACAGAAGAATTTTGTTTAGTGATTATAAGGGTAAACAATATACATAGAAAATCAAAATAAATATGTCATGCACCGTAACAAAATTAAGTTTCTCATACAGTTGGGTTTAAACTTAAACATGATACATATAGTTATCTAGTGTAATCAACAGCCATATCTAAAATTGTATATACAATTGAATATAAATTGAAGGCAAAAATCAAATAACGATTGTGAGAACGACACATTTTTTAATTTGATGAAAAAAATTGTATTCGGTAACCTTGTTAAAATTGGAGACTATAAAAAGAGTTCAAATATATGCACAGAAAATCATTCTTTTTCAAATGTCAGAAATATTGATTATTCGAAAGAAAAACAATTAGTCAGTTTAAAACAGAGGATTATCAAAAAAATGAAAAACATTTTATGATGGATTTACAGTGTTAGAATTATCCAAAACGTTTGATGTACGACTCTACTATAACTAGATTTTTCTATTTTAATATGGATTAATATTTGCAAATGAATAATGTAAACAGCCAAGATATACTGTATTTAGTCTGTTTAAATTGTATTTTCGCCTATCAGAGGTACTTTGTTGCATTGCTTCTGTTGATGACTTTATATCTCGTCTGTCTGTGTTTGTTTTGTTACTTGAAAGTTCTTCAAAATCTACTTTTCCCTCAGTTTCTTCCCTTTCTCCAAAATCCATTTTTAATTCTTCGATGTCTTCGCTGTCTGTATTGTTGAGCTGTTCCTGATTGGATTTTTGATCTTTTTGTATCTGTTATACCCGCTCATAATAAAAACACGCATCGTGGTTGATTTCCGTGTCACTTATTGCTTTGATTATCATGTCGTTTACTCGGTTAAATTATTAAAGGCAGACTTTACTGTTTCAGGATGCTTTAGAAATTTGTTTTAGATCATTATTTTCTTAAATGCTTTTTGCCTGTTTTGTATTTATTTCTAAGAAATATATTGCTTTCCCTCTCTCTGACTAAATCACTCTTAATCTCGTTAAGTTTTGTGAAGTCTAAACTTAAGACCATTGCCAGTAGTCTGGTCCATGTAAGATATCATGAGGGTGTACTTGGTACTTTTTCACTCATTTTATCGAAGGACAAGATGTGTGCTTTGCACACAAGACGTTAGCACGGCAATGTGCGCTCCCCCCCCCCTCCTCTCTCTCTCTCTCTCTCTCTCTCTCTAATGAAGCTGTGCATCTGAGCTTCACGAGTAGTAATTGATTTTACTGACTCTTTAGATGTTTTATGTTTTATACATATTTCTTTCACTTGCTTTAAAAATATGAATGTAATCCTTTAGTACATTTATACTCATTTGCATTGAGCAACAATTTTTATATGGCAGTAACTGATGTGAAGCTCAATAGTAAATTTTTTTTAAGTGGCTCATTTAATGAATAACAATTGTATCTGACAGTAATCCATGTGATACGAGGTAGTCAATTGTGAACCAGTTAGAATAAGCTCGAATAATCAGTTTTACAACTTCTTCAGTATCCATGTTTGATGGTAGACCAATGTTAAACCTCAACATTTGATAGTTGGTATAGCTGTGTTAGGTATCTTGTTCAGTTGTAAAAATGTAAAGTAGTTTATCTGCAATGTCTTTAACAATCATTTATAATGGTAGTTGCTAAAAAACCACAGAAAAAAAAAGAAAATATGTGTGCATCCTACAAACTATTCCCTGAAATGCTTTAACTTTTAAAATCTAATAACTAACATAGATTTATTCTACATTAACATGTCGAATGCGGCCAACAATATTATTAAGTATGTTTACGATGCATCCCTTAAATCTGCTCTTAAATTTGCGTACAACATGTTTTTGAAAATGTTGTGTGAGATTGTACTAAATCAGCTATCAATTTCATTTTCAAACTAGCAAAACTAATTATTCCCTTTTCTTTTAGTTAGCTTACAATCGATTACCTGATGGCACATGGACTTGTGCCAGGTGCAATTATTAGCACTGTACAAACAAAGGTAAAGTCAAACGTACATTGTTAAATTTTTTAAACTTTTCTTGTTAGTACCGTCAAACAAATGCAGACTCATAGAAAAAATATTGTCAACACAATTTACGATGCAACAATAACCTCTTTCTTCACGGTAGCCTACAACATGTGTTTGAAAAATCTAAATTTCAGTTGGACATCGTGAATTGGTATCATTTATTTCATCTTGAGATGTTTAAGACCCTTCATGTTATTTCCTTAAATGTTCAACCGTGGCTTTGTTGAATTATTTCAACGTTTTCTTGGCTGCCTGAGAATTTCAACTCAACGTGGATCCTTTGGCCTTGGTGAAGTTACTTTCTCTCGCGATTTGTCAATCATCGATTCCTCTTGCTTTCTGTGATCTTCCTCTTCCATTTATTTGCAAGAGAATTTCGGAACTTAACTAAACATGATATCATTATGTTAAAAAGGTGAATTGAAAGTCCAATGATACTTTGAGAAGTCAAAAAGAATCTGATATTTTACTGGGTAGAAAAAATATAATGGATACAAAGCTATGTCCAAAAATTGGAAGAAGAGTATAACATAACCAAGGTTGACAAAACTAGTGGACATTTGAAAACTTGTACAAGAAAAAATGCAGATATGAAAATCACGAATACTACAAAGAGTACAAGATAAATGGTCTAATATAGTTAACGAACTCCTCTAAGACAGATAACGAACTCGGAAGAAATACAATACACAAAAATACACAAGGGTGAAAGTCGCGGGATTCCACATTTGGCTTGAAGTATAACTTTAAAAGAATTAAGACAAAGCTAAAATCAGATACGTCACTGATCATTCTCAGTGTTTAGCCTTTTATTTTTATCGGAGATGGATAAACTTCGATAAACCTGAAGGTGTTTGTGTGATGAAGATGTGACCCCCTTGGACTTTACAATCCAGACCAAAATGTTGTCACTCATACAACACAAGGTATATGATAGCCACTGAAAACATCAAGAAAATAAAAATACAATGTCTTTGAGGAAAGCAATTGAATTGCACAATATACAAGTTGAATCATTTAAGATTGCTTCCTTGATTGTAGAGGAGATTTTGAATAAATTTATGAGCCTGTTTTATCTCCCCTTTTGTGGAGTCTGTTTTACATTATCAACTTTTTTAATAGATACACGGCTACTCTTGTTAATAGCTATTTTAATATATTTAGTTAAAGACGAATAACACTACTGTCTATGTGCATCCTGATGCAAAGTAAAATGACGTCATATTTCTTACGTCACGACATCCGCTACTTGTCTTGAGCTATCCCTTTATAGCTTTGTCCAGTGAGGATCAAAGTGTTCATATTCTAGTTTGTCAATAAAATACAGAGGAACAAAAAAGAACCAAATATTTTAATACACAATAAGCGGATCACCATTTCTTTGCGATTTGTGCCATGGATAGACGAACAGTGGCAAATTATTCGGCTAACTCGAGTGTCAAGGGTTATATAATGGGTGTGAGGCTCAGTCGCTGGAAAGAATCTGGCCTTTTGGTTATCAAAACATATGATCTATACTTGGTGTAATATGTTTGAGTGCAACAAGATGTTGAATATAATATGCACTCTATATTGATAGATAGATAGAAAAAGGGATGTTCCTATTTCGTACATCAGGTGATATACTATCAGTTCTTCTAGTTCCGAAATTACCCACAGAGACACCTCCCTTTCTATTTATCTTTTCATGCAATTTTCTTATTTCTCTGTTATCTCCTTCCTTTTATAAGTAATCATTCGATTGCAAAAAAAGAGAAACATAAGATTACATTAATTTTCATCAAAAGTCTAAATAATAGAGTGGCGGCATGCTTTCCTCATTTCTTTTTTTTTTTTTTTTTTTTTTTTTTTTTTTTTTATTTGAATACATTATCTTGATTGTTCTAATTAGCTCACTTGGAACTCTTTAATCTCAATTACATTCAATATAGGATTTGTTCTCTTAAAATCGATAGTGTATTTTGTGTGAAGAGAGATAGACAGAGATTTGGATGGACCGGTAGACGGACATATGAACACATATGTATGAAATTTGAAGGTGATCAACGTAGCAGTACACATACATAGGGCAAATAATACTTCAATGAGAAGTTTTAGTTCAAAACATGCTGATTGGGAAAAAGTTATGTACCGGAGAAAATATGCATTGTAGTGTGTAAAAGAAAATAGGAAGAAAAACATTTTCCTCACTCGATCTCCGGAATGGAAGAGAATATAATGGATGATTGTATCGTTATGTGAAAATACAGCAAACTATTCTTCACATAAGCCCAGCATTAAACGACAGATTTATCAAAAGAAAATAAAGTACTTTTTTAAGAATCATGATTTGCTGAAACATAATTGACTTGTTACTTTTTCATCAGAAAATCTTAATTTCTTTTTCGCTAGTTGATTTTTCTCCATTTATCTATCGATATAGTCTTCACTATTTAAATAACCAATAAATGGAAGAAGCTGATAAAGTTTTAATATGAAATAAGTTGAGCATCCTTTAGATGCAGACGATGATGATTCTAAATTACATTCAGAGGCTCTAGCACAAGTTAGCAATACTGTAAATCTTCCAAATTGTTTTAATGATCACGTTTCAAGGCGCATTGGTGAGGCTGATATATGTACAGGTTGAATAAGAACAAAACTCAATTGAAATGGAGGAAATATTAACAACTGTTGATCATAAAGTAAGCCTGGACTGTATGAGTACATATGCAATTCATATTGAGAGAAATGAAAAGGATGACATACACATCAAATCCATTGGCAGATCCTGTAATGCAGTTGATCTGAAAACCACCAAAAGTTGTCATTTGAAATTTTAAGCATCAAAATCAATACACACTAAATATCTAGAATTAACCGAGTAGTAAAACTGTTCCCGCACGTTCTTTGATTGCCGATGAATTTTAGGATATATTAAACAGACTCATAAGAAGAAAGGCATAACCTCGACAAAGTGTAGCAACACAACCTATATATAAATTTGAGCCATCATTTCAACAAAGATTAACAATACAAGTACCTGAGGAAATAGAGATTAAAATAATGTACACAAATGAACAGTGTGACTGGGTAAAAAAGTAGAAAATGTAATAGATGATTGCCATGAAAAAAGATCAGTGTGGAGAAATTCCACTCGCAGTAGAAAGACTATTCACTACACAAGAAGAAAGATAATTAAATGGCTATGTAACTGCTGTAGAAGGTGCAAATTTGACAAACAAAATCTTGGAAATCTAATGCCGACGTGTACGAAAAATAGATTGAAGAGTCTTGAAGAGATGAAAGAGATTAAAACAAAATAACTGTATTACAAGAACAGATGGAAAGTGTTCAAAGTCAAAACCTCAATCAGTTGGAAAGCCGACATATTAGGGGAGAATTGTGTTACTGAAATGATTAATTAAGAAGTTTTTAAAAAATGACCTTTAGGTTAAAGGGTAGAACAATTTTTTAAAACAAAGGATGTAAATATAGCTGTTATAACTACTACAATAGGTATAACAAAAAGCATCGCTCTGCCTATTGCTAACACCATCAGATGTGTTGTAATTGGTGGTGGAGGAGGTTCTGTTCCATTAAGAGGCGGAGATGACTCTTCGTTCACACGTTTGAAGTGGAGTAATACATACATCCATCTACTTTTTTATTTATCCAGTAAAGTAACACTACCTTTATTCAATATTTTCCAGAATAAACAATGTATTCTTGCTAAGTATATAAATAGTATGGCGGTGGTGGCGGTTGATATGCTGAAGCAATACAAAAACAGTTCAACACAATCGTCTCTTTCAAATTAAATGGGTTTATAAAATGAAGATAAATAAATAAATTCAAAAATTCAAAACACCACCTTGTATTAGTATTTCAGTAACTGGTGCCAGATGCCGAAGTGAACATCAAACTGTCCGTCGCATCTCCCTATGCATGGATGAGACAGCGATCAGCTCCACGTAAGGATGCAGCAGAGAAATACCGACAGCACCTTGGCGAATGTAGTCCAGTTTTCCTTCCTATTAATAACGTTCAGCCTGTGGAAGTCAATACAACCATCTGCAACCAAGTCAGTATCCCATTGGTTCAGGGCTAGGGCTCACCGGGCCATCATCTAGCACAGGTAACGGTACTCCGCCACAAATGATTAGTGTGGCCGATCTTCTATAGGCCAATGTATTACAAAGTGGAAACCAGACAAACATGAAACGGAAACAAATGTGCATATATTCCCAAATTAATCGAGTCTTTTCAAGTATTAGTTCTCGTAGAAGACAAGTTGGTCTCAAAACTCCAAACTATAGCATTAAAGATAAATCCCTCAAAATTTGTACCGATGTATTCCGAATCTACACGAGTATCTACCAAACTGGCTACTATGATTACACACTAGGCCTTCTGAAATGTTTAAGTCTTCCTCGCTTCAAGATAAAATGAAGTAGGCTGGAAACTGCAGAATTTGGAACACAGCAAAATACAAATTTATAATATAGATCAGTTTACTTCAAATCTTAAGTCCCCAACTTTCAGTAATACTATTATTCTGAAATGGAATCTAAATAGAAATCGGAAAACGAGTTTCAGCATTCATTTATATTGTGCTATAGGTCTTGTGAGCTTGAACATGAATTTTTAATAATGTGAATTGAATTGAATGCATATTGTGATGAAATGTTGAATTTAATTGAATGAAACAATCATATATGCTGACTGCTGGTAATCATGTGCATTTTGTTGATCAGAGTATTTTGTTTGCGTTTGCTTGATTTGAGTGTTTTGGCTTTCTATAACCCGATTGATAGGTAAGTAATAGTAAAACTTAAAATATCAATAAAACGTGGCCCATACATTTTTTAAATATATGCCTTATCTTGTCTTTTGATGACTTTATTTTGCCACGTGCGCCACGCAGTAATATTCTTTGCACTTTTCCATTGCAACAATGTGCATGCCTTTAATGAGAGGAAATCGCCAAATATTAAGCGGTAATGTTCGTACCGAAATGCGTCAAAAATATAAGCAGTTACATGTATGCTTCACTAGCATTATGATAGCGTGATGATATGCAATTGAAATAAAGTGAAATTTATATATTTCTTTTTCCAGTTGCTCTCATATTTTCTTTTTTCAAATACGTTTGGATCTATTAACAGCATTTTTCACGTAGGCAATACAGTCACTTGTTTGCTCTTTTCCATTACTTATTCACAAATTTGTCTCCTAGCCCTGAAACATTCAAAGGAAAAATACCGAGTTGCTGCCATGCGAGCATCTGCCATAAAAAATATAACTGCATGCAGAGAATACGGAGCATATAACGTTAAAAAGTACACTTCTTTAGAACGGATTTGCTTTTGCTTGGTACAAGCTGTGTTATTTACAACATTACCATATTTTTTATTTTTATGTTGAGTAAACTTTACAGCTTTAAACATTTAACTGTCCATGTTATCCTGTTTGTTGGTTGATATATTATAAAATTATTCAATTTAGGCTGTTTATGTATGTTGACGTATCGAGTTGTTCTGGTGATGTAACACATTGGTGAGTTTTGCCAACAGCTATTTCGATTTGCTGTATAGCAATGGTAACATATCGATTTGCTATGGACGATGCAATTACGCGCATCAATGACTTTGACAGCAGGTAGTAAATTAACGACACAAAAAACAAAGTGTGTTTCGAGAACCGTTAGTTATTGCAGATAATTGTTATAGTAAAATAATATCTAAAGAACTTTTAAATACCATTCATATTATAGATTATTAAATTTAGGGCGTCTGTAAAGTAATAAAACTGATTTATATGGTAGATAAAGTATGTGCTCAATTTTAAAAAAGACAAAACAAACAGCTATTTTCTTTCATGAAAAAAAAATAAATCATTACCACACATGTTTAACTCAATATCTTACTCAGTTTATAAGGAGAGTAGACCTATACCATTTTTTGTCGCTGAGATATCATTATAGTCTAGCTGATAGGGAATCACTGTGTATATGCAATCGGATAGTGCAATCGAGAGAAAATAGATCGTATGTGCATGTTAGCTTCCAGTCAAGTAGTTGGCCTTACACCTGGTCGGGGGGGTGGGGTGGGGGGGGGCAATTGGGTTTAAACCTAGTGGACCTCCAGGAGAACCAGAACGGACGAATGCTTGCTATTTTGTTAAACACACACACATATATATATATATATATATATATATATATATATATATATATATATATATATATATATATATATGTATATATATATATAACTTCAGGCTAAGATGATAAATGGCGTTACATTGTATCACACATACGCATATAGACCCATTTACCTTCATTACTTGTATGATTTAGAAACGTCCCATATTTAACACTGGCGATTATTGCAGAAGCAGATAGCTACGTGGTGAGTACAGGGCATTTTGGTTCCAGGATACAAAATGATAACTGTCGCTCCGGTGGTTCACGACGAGCTGCTGCAGATAAAACCGTACCGAAGGATGGTCATTGTTCTTTCTGAGGCGCTTGCTCAAGCACTAAAAAACATGTTGAGGAAGATGCAGCGTTTATCCGACAGTAATAATGTACTCCAGATATATATACAATTATTCGATCGCGTCAGCTATTACCGCATATCCAATATTCTTTGCCAAGCGTATTGCGGCCGGTGGAATGGAAGCTGTGCTTCTAGAAAACAAGATAAGCAACTAGGTTCCATGCTGTGGGTCTCTCCAGGTATCCAGTGACCAACTGGCAACGTTCTAGCTGTTTTGGCGGTCCTATTGTTCCAGTCATTTCTACTGTTCCATCTTTGTCCACAGATAAAACACTTATATAATCTCTTCACGGGCTTCTTCTTTTCCTCTGACTATCAATTCGTCTGCTGCTACCTCATCAATGACAACTGAATCGTATGCCTTGTATGATGAAGCCTGTATCTCACTCTTCATGGCAGTATATTTGTCGACTTCATCGAGGATGCGCTTAAATTCTTCCTCGAAGATGGCATTGTCGCGCAGAGCCTTAGATATGTGATCGGATTTTCTGTTTTTTCTCGGTGAGGACGCTGATTTCATCGTGCGTTTTGTCCTTCATTGAGGGCCGCCAGCTACCATTTCGGCCACCACAATCTCAATTAACGCCAGCTGGTCACGGGTTGGTTTATGGGGTTGTTCTAGGTAGTTCCAGCGGACAATCTGATTTGCATCCTCGTTCCACTCAATATAAACTGGTTAGTTTTAATTACCCCATGTAGGTGTAGGTATTCTTCAACCAGTGGTTCGTATTCTTTGTCAATGTCATATCCACTATTAGTCCGAGCCTTCCCACTACATCTTCGCCTTTGGCGAGAGGATTATCAGGTAAAAATGACTCGAGCTTCCGCTGTATCGCGTATGGCTGCTTCCCCATCGCTTGCTCTTAAGCATATTTTATGTTATGTGGATTCTAATTACTTGCAGCATTTGTGGCGGCGAAGAGTAGGCCAAGGATGGTCAGAGTTGCTGAGAGTAATGTTTGCTCTACGTTGAGGTTGATGTCCTCGCACCGGATGGCTTCTTCGGCATTGAGCTTAGAGGCAAAGCTGACCGACATATTTTCCTGCAAAACGTCCTCGGTGTGGCTCTGCTTTTGCTATTAGCCCGTACAACATGGTTTACACGGATCAAAAGCGTGGCCTACGTATTGCATCTACAATGGCCATGGAAGTTGATAAAGCAGAATCCATCTTTTGGGGTGTTGATAGTGTCGTCGTTGTTGATAGCAGCAAAATCACCAAAGTTTTAAAAGTTTATGTTAAATCCCAGCGATAGAAGCATGAAACGTTTTCCGCAATAGTTCATCTGACAGATGTTATTCTGTAAGCCGTTAAGTATGCAACATCATCCTTTGAAAAAAGAGGGGAGGCACTAGTGGCAGCCGGACTCGAGAAGGCCGTCAGCTCACCTCGTGTCGCATACTTGACGAGGTCTGCCTTTGCTATCTAAGCCGTCGTTTTGCCTGCAGAGCGGTCACCGCCCAGGCGCACGGGGAATTTGTCGTCACTAAATGGACACGATGGCCAGGACAATCTGGTAGCACCGCCAACAAAATAGTCAGGACCGCGCAAAGTCATTGTGTGTTGATGGAACGCCTACCAGTACTTAATTACAAGAGTGAAAGTGCACTCCAGCATACTAAGTAGTCTTTGTTTTTCTCCTAAACAACGCATAATCTGCGCCAATGTGGTATTACATAGGAGACAGTACGCATGTCCCGTACGGCTCACCTACAACAGGAATAAATTGTACCAGGGTACTGTTTTTCTCACCAAGAATATTTTCGGTTGATTTATCTGATCGAAGTGGACATAAAACCGTGAGATGTTGATACATGCTGGGGGATTAGGTGCGGAGATTGTAGGACAAACGTGCCTTGAGTCAAACCCTAGGAAGCAAGCTAACGGCGAATAGAAATATATAACATTATCGGAATATACAGGGATTGTGGTGGTGACCCGCCCGTTTGCCTCGTTGTAGTCCATAGTTAATTCAGGATTGACATCCCGCAGTACTTTTCTAGCGTATGTATGCTATAATACCCATTCGAAAGGGACGTATGTTTGGCTGGTATATCAAGCTCACCCAAATTCTCGACGATTGTAGTTGTGGTCATACGAAAGAGATTGTTAACAAGCGCAGCTGAAATGTTGAACCATTCTCGTCTGTACGAAATATCCTGGAGCTCCACGCGTGAATTTGAGTCAGTGCATATTACCTGTTCTAGAACCACAGGCCCACCTAGAGGACTGGTTAACACAACATACGTTCTCGGCACTTGTGAACACTTGTGTGAAAGCGATGGTATTGCCACAAGCACTACGCTTTATTAGCGCCGCTAAGTATAGCGTTGATGGTGTCTTTAACTACAGCAACGCAGAGAAACGCAGACTTACGATCTGTTGTTCAACCTCGACGTCTATGTTCGAGATGATGCTTTCTGTATGGTCAAATTTAATGACATAGCTAATAAGTATGTGAAGTCATACGTCGAGTCTAGTCGGAACAAATTGTGAAGTTTTGGCAAAACCAAGTAAATTTTGCCTTTTGGTACGCAACAACCGGCTGTGGTGTTAGCGTTCGAGACCACCTGCTGTCAGGGGACCTCCCTGAAAGAGGGAGCACACTACCATGAAATAACTATAATTTCTCAGAAGAGGTTCCCCTTTCCTGGCAAGCCGGAGAAAACAGCATTAACCTGAATAAATACGAGCACATTTGCAGCGAGTTTAACGCGAATAAAAACAAAGACTGGTGGCAAAATCACAGTTAAAAACCAGGGGCTGGGCACAATGTTCAGCTATAGTGTTCACCATGGCTACCGGAACATTTCTAAAGGTGTATGGGACACCCCACGTGTATGCGTTTGATCTTCCAAGAAAACACAAAGTTTACAACTTTACACAAGGCGGTAAAGCCAGACCAGTCTTTTTGTATTTTATGCTGGACAAGCGGCAAGGCTTTACCTTCCCCGGAAAAGTACGTCTCAATGAAACTGTTTTAGTGTATACTTGAGCCTTGCTAGATTCTCAAGTCGAAATGCTTACCTCTATCCTGGAGCCGAGTAATGGTGATGCTGTGCAAAGAGAGTTTCTTGTGGATGCAGACAAAAATGATCGGGTTGTTTACAAGGTATCAGTTGTTGATAGAGCACTCCAAACGCAGGCTAGATTTCAACCTTGGTAGCAGTTTGGTCATGTTACAATGAAGGATATAACAATAACTTTCTTGTATCGGACGACAGCATGGTGATAAGCACCAATCCCGATTCGACAAGAATACCAACACAATTGCTCCTTAGTCAAGAGCATAGCATAACCCAACAGCCGCAGCCAACGAATCGTGCAGAGGTGAGTTTAGACCCTTCTTGCCTTGCGATAAGCTGGCTAACGCTTCGCCTGTTGGAACGCTCATTGCGACGGTTATTGCTAGCAACTATAACGTGTCTGGAACAGTGCTGCCTCTGCTTGCATTAGAGTTACGTAAGCTGAAAACCACGAAGCCAATACTACGGCGCTTGTTGTGGAAGGTATTGCGGTGATGATGTAGTCGACCTCCTTCACAGCAAGTTGGGATTTTAGCTGCTCGCGCTCTGTTTCATCTCGGGATTGTTTTATAGCCTTATTTAACGCGTTTATGTCATTTTTGATTTCCTTGGTTCTGGCGGCATTGTTTACAAACGCACCTTTGTGGGTTTGCATTGCCTTGTTGATGCCCAAGAGCTCCGCGTTAGGAAACTATCAAACTCTTACGCCGCCGCCTCCTTGACTGCTGTGTCCTCCAACCCCAAAACCTCAAATAGCTCGGTTTTTTGCGTACGCCCTGTCCGCTGATAGTTCTTTCGGTACATTTCGCAGCTTTTGGTCTTTTCACAGATGACCACAGGTCGCAGCCGTTCAGTCGCCAGAAATTTATATACGGTCGAATCATGAGTTCTTTCTAGACAGGAAATAACGAATGACACAGCTTTTCCTCCCTTTTCATACTCAAGACATATTTATTGCCTCCAGAGTTGTTATTTACCGTTTTGCACAGAATAGTCGGCATAGACGGGCTTTGCTTTTAGGCCGTTTTGCTTTTAGAAAATCATCAATCTTCGCGTCGTGAATTTCATTCTGAGCTGTTATTAATTCATCTCAACGGAGGGTTTGTAACCGACTTTTCAACTTCAGAGTTCTTAGATCAGCGATGCAAGAGCTGGTGAATGAAGTTTCTTTTATTTCATCTGGCAAATGAAAGTCTATCGTCGGCACATTGGCGTCCCCCCATCCAGTCATTTTAAGGTTTAAGTGTCCTTCAGCCATATTTTGCTTGTTTAAACGACGGGAACAGCAGCAAGTAATGATGCACGCTTATTGACAAAAGAACATGTGCAAATCACAGCTGAACAGCAAGCTTGAAAAAGCATGTCTCAATACGGCAACAGACTCAACCCATTCCGCACCCACTGCCGCGCGCATGGTGTAGAGGGAGCCTGGAGCACCATTGTTATGACAAACAATCTGAGCACCATAGACCAAAACCAGATGCTTACAGTCAGATTTCCAAATCTTGGCAGCAACGATGTGATTGTGACTGTCACCGCCAGATTGGCATTCACAATTGCTTTGAGCGGCGGCGCAGGAGCTCGGACTCACACCAACCGGACAATCGTGAAAAACCTACGCCGCGTCACCGTAAAGAAAATAAGTGTAAAGTTCGAGGGCAGTGAGTTCGCCAGCGTCGACGAGGCCGATATTTGGGGCTCTTATAATGGTAGTTTGCTGACTAAATAAGAGAGGACCAATACGGTCTGCCAGGGGACACAGAAAGGGAACACTGCCGCTATACTTGACTGCGCTGGCAGTGCCGTTGCCTCCACTCAGCCCGACGAGTCTAACACAGCTGCATTTGGGAACTGCTTCTTCATGACACTCGAATGCGAGCTGCCATACTACCAGTCAGGCCTCTCAGACCGTCTCACATTTTAACCGACGTTTGATGACTACGGCAGGGTGATCTGGAGACTAATAATGGGGCGAGCTACACCATCAGCGATATCTAGTTCGAGTTCGACGTCGTGACACACGCAGATCTCGCACGCCAGATCTGGCAGCAGTACGTGGGAAAAGTGTCTATATTGTACACCCGTATTCTGCGCTTCCGCAGGATAGTGGTGATCAAGAGTGATATCACGTGTAACATAAACCCCATCACCCCCCCCCCAAAAAAAAAAAAAAATGATAAAGGCGATGATCATACTCATCGAGGACCCTACCCACACCGCAATACTGAGCATTTTTACAACTCCCTTATCAACCAATTCTCAGTCACAATAAAGAGTGTCCTAAACCAGACATAGGCCCATGGTCTGGCGAGATACCATCAGTGAGAATAGGCCCTACAAATAATGGCGAGTGAATCTATCAAGGACTCGGAGTTGCCGTTGATAGACACATTTGTGACTTTTACCAAAACAAGTTTGCTTTTGTCGTCGACGTGAGGTCGACGTAAGACCACACTCTCCACTGATCAGAAAGGAGCATCGAAAACGCGAACGAAGGTGTATATATATATACATCATGATGGACGCACAAGGTCAACATACAAAATGGCCAGTTTGTATCAGCCATGTGGTAACAGTGCTTTCGCGAGATGTCTGAAAACTTACAGCCACACTGCACCATGATCGTTGGAACCGGCCACTACGGAAAGAACGTGTTTGCATGTGAACTTCTCGAACCGGCATTTAAGAGCCACATGGATTACATTATCATTATTTGCCCTGCGTATAGCCTCAACAAGGCATACGATAGGCTGTGGGCCCGGGGCCAGACAGACGCGGGAGAATTTTTAGTCAACCCTGAGTGCTATAATCTGCATGTTCTGCTTTGTGCGCTCACTAAAACGTTCAAGGAAACATCCACGCTTTTTCTACTTGACGATTGTGCCTTTATCTCTGGCGTTGGGTATAAGGAAACGGCCTTTACTAAGCTCACCTATATCAGCCCCATGCCGGCATCAACGTGTAGGACATAACACAAAAACCCAACGCCGTTGTCCCGCAATTTCCACGAGCAGACCTCGTGGATTGCCCTCTTCTACTGCAAAGATGAAGACTCATTTAGGGACACGCTGGGATAAAACGATATCATTGCAGCCTCGCGTCGAGTGGAGGTCTATGAACTTGAGCGACTTGCGTGTGAAGTGGAGGCTTTATTTTGCAATTTGTGCAACTTGCGGCCTTAGACTTGGTACCACTTAGAGTCAGGCGAAAAGTGAATCATGTCCAAAACTTCATAAGCCATAATAGAAGCTATCAGTTACCGTGATATTGAGGAGATACTTGTTGGGCTAGACGATCAGCCACCGGACGCTTTGGGACAGTACGGAAAGCCTGGCGGAACGCCTGTGACGACCAGCACAGCTGGAATGACAGGAACCAGCGGAAAGTCTGCACATCAATGTGACCTCCTGTCTGAGCTAGTGGCTTCTAGAGCGGAGAACGAATACATAGGCCGGCACGTTAACTGTGAGGGCCTCACAATGGGATGAGTGATGAAGAGGTTTCAAATACATGTGCCATACACAAGGTTAAATTTGGGTTGAAATGGCTGTTTCGCTGGTAACGTCTGTGTATGGCCAATACATAGTGGTCGTGAGCCACTTGCTGTCCACAGACAGCCGCGAACACCATGAGAGGGATTTAAACGATGATCCGATCCTTCATGCTTCTTTAACGAACATCAGTTCCATCTTTACATAAGGTACGGGGCAGTACTCGCTCCTATTGCAGCTGGCACGATAACCTTCCTGCGTGTTGAAAAAAAGCAGAGTCAAACATATCTTGTCCAAAGGACGATGAATGCGACTTTAGAACCAGTAACGGAGTTCCAGAAACGAGCAAAAGTTCAAGCGCAACCGAAGTCGGAACCCACACAAGTACATTCGTGGAACGTGCAAGTACGTGGAACGTGGAAGAACTTACAGAAGTGCAGCAGGAAGCGATGCAGGTCACTAAGGTTAAAAAGCCATGTAGCGTTGCCATCGGTAAAAATCTTGCTGATATGACGGAACAACGCCAGGCTGAATAAACGCCGACACCCTCGCCACTCAGTCGGAACCGTCGGGACGACAGGAATAGCACGGAAGCGCTGAAACCGTCGAGACGACAGGAACCAGCGGAACGAGAGCAAGATAGCACGATGTCATCTTATGTTCAATGAGTCTATCTAGCTTTGGCAGCTGGCCTTGCGGACGTTTTATTCCGAGGCTTACCGCCCAAAGGGCTGGAACTACGGCTAAAACAGAGGTCAAGGAGGAACGACAAACACGGTAGGTGCCAGCTACAATTAGACACACGCCCCACCCTTTTATATGGAATAGTAGCCTTGCGGCGCGCGATATTGCTCAAAAAGGAATGTCTAGCCCACCTTACGCCAAAGATCTCGGAAACCTCCTTTACCTTGGAGCAGTACTCGGTGGCCTTGAGGTTGGGTATGCGATGATTGCCAAGCGCTTGTTAAGAATAAAACCAGTCGACCTTACCAGGACTTCAAAGATGCAGCAAAGGCCGTTACCATCACTTCGCTGAGCCTTTGGACACAGGACATGCTAATTAAACAAGCCATCATTTCTGCCAATATCATCAAGTCTGCGTAAAAGCAAGACAATAATGGCCTCGGTTGCTCTCGTGATTGATGGTGCAATTGTTGACGCTCACGCCATCATTGGCTCAAACTTTCTCTTTTCTCAAACAAATAAAAAGCAAGGCCAGCGAGGAGGCCATAGGCCACATTTAAGGCTATGGAAGAGCTCCAAGCCGCGCAGGCCGCGTATCAACGTAAACGTAACAAGCGTATTAACTAGTTCGCTAAAAAGCGAAAAGCCGAACAGACGGCCAAGAGGGGTTTCATGGATGTTGACGAAAAAACACAAATTGTTGAACAGGTGACGAAAGATCTTGGCCGGAGCCCAAGTTTTCTGATTTTTTTCACGCCATCGTCCTAACAGAAAAAAAATATGAAATGATATTTTTGTTGGAGGTCTCGCAGCCTGTCGGCTATGTGGCTACATATAATTGTAAAATATTTGTAAAAGCGGAGTGGTCAAGTGCCGGCTTGATGCCTCTTCTTTTTGTGGTGGCAAATTTGAGTGGATCGTTTGAATACCAATTCAGCGCTAAAGGGGGAACTTCAAACCGCGATGGATACTAAGCTTACAGCACTATACTACAGCCCTAGGACTTACTGGATGGATGTGTCAGCAGTCACAAAAAAGCTGGCATATGCCGTTAAAGTCTCACAAGATGTTGCCATGGCGTGGTATTTGTAAAATGCTCCACCAGGCGTTTTGTAACGCAGATAAGATCACCAAACTTAAGTGGGACTAGGTCTTCGGATCTTGGTTATTGTACTTCATAAAGGCCGTATAAGACCGCGATTACTAGGTAGGCGTTTGCATTCTGAAATTTTACGATTACGGCAAGCAGCCTGGGCTTTGTTTCTGGCCCTATTGTTACGATTACGCCCCTTTTTCTCGCCTCTGCCCTGAATTTTTGGCTCCCATCTGGTTTATAAACTTGATTCTAATGCTGTACTCCCTGCCCGACGGCAACAGATTAGTATGGCCTCCGCGTGGTTGTCTTCAATTTGGCTGTCTAGGATCAAATGCTCACCTCCACGCTCATTCAACACATCTTCATGCTCGATGCGGAAAATGCTAAATACATTTGATACGTCATCCACTGCGATATCAACCCCTTTCAAGCCATTTTGGAATCCGCGCTAGTGCCGAACAGCCTTGTCAGAATCTGCGGTTATTGTGGCTGATCTGGTTCAACCTTTCCAAGGCATGCTATCTCCCCTTTCACCTCCTTTACTTTTATATCTCCTTTATTCGCGCCTTATCCTCCGGTGCTCTTTTTGCTGCTGGAAGTTGATGCAATGAGACATGATGGCAGTCACCTGTGCACATAGTATGTATACAATGGACCTATCACCAAAACAGAGATAACCACGCCCTATTTATTAGCGTGGTCAGATACATATATACCACACGTTATTGTAATTGTAAACATGCTCTGTGTACAGGTGAGTGCCTTTATGTTTGATTGTATCTACAACACGTTTATAGGTAGATCAGATTTTATGTTTAACACAAATTATTTTACAGCAATACTTGGACGCTAATAACACGTGCTTTGTACGCTTTGCTCCGACTCTCTTCTAGTCAATTATGGGCTGGCTGTTTACTGTTTCATGTGTCATTGTGACTTTGTCGCTGGTTTCCTGACATGGTAAAATGAGTATTTTATGAAAATTGTACTGTCAAACAACACAGCTTATTATAATACTACATCTGCCCGATGTTTTTGGGCCCCTCTATGATTTTAATTTTGACTTTGGTCTTTTTCTCAACCTATTATAACCACTATCAATACGGAGAACCACAAATCATATCATGTTATTTCCTCTCTTTTCCATATTTTGCTAGGAGATGCAGCTTTATACAAGCCGTTCGTAGGTTAAAGGTTGCAAGCTCACGTATCATTTCCGATTAAGGATCAAATGTGCTCAATTACACGCGACGGAAAGCCGGTACCTTGGTATTTCACCGCTAACTGTACTTATACAATGAGTTGTCCCTTGTACATAAATATACCTGTATTAATGTATACGAAATCATGTTATTTGCTTTTAGTTATTGATATATGCACAACATATTGCATTTTGTATCTATTATTTCACTGTAATCTTGTCCGTGTTATATTTTGATAAACAAAAATGCAATCTCCGTACGAATATCTCTCTAAGCACGTGATGCTTAAGAGAAGTGAATAATTAAATTGATTATTATTATTATTATTATTATTATTATTATTATTAAAACTGTATAATGATATATGTACTAGCATGAGTACATTCAATACATTGAAGTTTAATATCCTTGTATTATTCGATATATATATATATATATATATATATATATATATATATATATATATATATATATATATATGAGTTTATATTTACCTTATTTTAACACCATTTTTACATTTAAATCTGTGCTGCGTGTAAACTTTAATGTATTAAGTACAAACGGAAATCCATATTCATTAATATGAACGACCTCCGACTTAAATTAATGTTAAATGAAGACTTAACTTAGTTGGCGTAAATCTGTGAGAGGAATTGTGAAGATTTCACTCCCTTCACATTATACAATTTATTACAGTCAGTTTTGTTTTCTTAGAAACTGTATAATACATGAAATTTGTAAGTGGTACAAATTCCATATGTAGTATGTACACAGTACCTTTAAGTGGTAAAATTCCATATGTAGTATGTACACAGTACTTTTAAGTGGTATAAATTCCATATGTTTTATGTACAGAGTACCTTTAAGTGGTATAAATTCCATATGTCGTATGTACACAGTACCTCTAACATTCCACTCGATGTATATATATATATATATATATATATATATATATATATATATATATATATATATATTCAATGAACACAATAACAACATTGAGATTTATAACTCTGTATGCTTACTGTTTTAACGTTTTGACATACATATGCAGAGTCCAACACATACATATACAAATATACAGAGTCCAACACATATATTATTAAACCGAAGTTAAAGATATGACAACATTTTTTAAAATAGCACCTTCTCTGCTAATTTATTAAAAGATAGTAGACTTGGGAAATAAACATATACGAAGTCCAATACATACATATACAGAGTCCTACACATACATATAGAGAGTCCTACACATACGAATTAATTAAAAGATCGTAGACTTGGGAACAAAAAAATTTCTCCTTTGGAAAAAGGATCCAAATGTTTTTGTCTATGTAAAACTAAATAAAAAATATAAGAAGTCAGGAAGTTTCTTTGACATGACACAACTGTTTGTTTCAGTGTAATTATAGCTGTATATTTTAATGATAGGAGAATATCAAATCTATGTGTGCGTACACTGGGTAAGAACTTTTGCTTTACCCTCTTGGTTCTATCTTCCATACATGTACATACGGTAAAGCAAGTTGCGTGTTTCAAACTATCTCTTGGTTCAATCTTCCATGCATGTACATACGGTAAAGTAAGTTGTATGTTTCAAGCAATCTCTTCTATATGTGGCAAATTGTACAGCAAAAGATTTAGCTCTAACTGTGCCTATGATCTTTATTAACCGATTTTTAATTGGCTAACAGCCTTGTTTTATTTACCTTGCTTTTATCGAATGAAACATATTTCAAAATGTAAAACATGCAAGTTCCACATGACTTAACTGTTAGCTAGATTGAAAGAACTTGATATACGGTGTGAAATTTCTCCATCATCAGTATGAGTAATTAATAGTGGTACGAAGGGTATAACTTTGCTATACAGCTAAATTGATAGACCTTGGTTTACCATGTGAATGGACCCTCACCAGTATGCAGGTCACATTACCTTTTCCCTGTAGACTGTAAAATTAAATGAGAGGACATAACACGATCATTCAATATGCATGTGTACTCTTTATATCTCCAGCTGAGAAATATATTTAAACCATGAGTTTGTGTAGTACACAGATCATTCAATATACATGTGTACTCTTTATATTTCCATGAGTTTGTGTAGTACACAGATCATTCATTATACATGTGTACTCTTTATATCTCCATGAGTTTGTGTAGTACACAGATCATTCATTATACATGTGTACCCTTTATATCTCCATGAGTTTGTGTAGTACACAGATCATTCAATATACATTTGTACTCTTTATATCTCCAGCTGAGAAATATATTAAAACCATGAGTCTGTGACGTTTTTTTTTTTTTGGTTTTTTTTTAGCATGAAATCACTTTAACCGTGTTTAATGGTGTATTTATAAAAACAATAATTTTATATGTATGCAAACTATCATGATATATCGTTTGTTATCACATCTTTTTATAAAACACAAGCCATAGTGGAGGGAAAATACTTTTCTACTAACGTGAATTATTGGCATCATTTAAAACCAATCCATGCGTTTGATCCTGTCAATCTTGAGATTAAATATCGCCCATTTAGTTCTTTATAGTTACCTGTGGTCATAATATGCACTGTACATAAAGGCAGACACGTATAATATGCATTCTACATAAATCCAGACACACACACACGCACACACATATATATATATATATATATATATATATATATATATATATATATATATATATATAGCTGTGGCGCCTTTGCCCAATATTAGAAAAGATAAGACATAATTTAGTGTAAAATTATAATATAATATAAAGTATATCGCAGTTAAATTTAGACCAAACTAAATGATGAAACAGAAATGTAAAACATGAGTTAGCTCATTTCCTACCTTGTTATTGTCACTTAGTACCTGACAACCTGAACGGCTATTACAATATTATAGACATACATGTATAACGGAGTTTTACCCGTATAGAAAGAATTCTAAAAATACAACTTAAATATAAAATATGTTATTAACAGAGGATCAAGTAGCGACGTTTTGTGGTACAAATTACTCCAGTTAACTTAAAATCACGTGTTACAAGAAATAGAATGAAACATAGCTTATATGATAAATGATAAATGTTAATGATGAACTAATTTACAAGGTTTTCAACGTTGGAGAGTTAAGACTAGATTTCCAATGATCTAGTGCAGTGTCGCTTTGTCATTGATACGCACTGCATTTATGTGCTAAAGAAAATATATAGCCATAATGTTCACAAAAAAAGTTTTCTATTCTTTTCATCGTTTCTAGAGAAATCACTTCCAAAACAATCCAGTACAGGACTGCGTTGATGAAGGAAATATACACAATATTGTCCTCACTCTCTCAAATCTGATCCTTGTAATCTGACATTAATGAATTAATTAGATACCATATTTCTTCTTTAAAAAAACCGATGCTGTTGTCTTCCAGGGGTCAGAGATTAGCAAGCAGTCATTTGAAACTACACTTCCAAATAAAACTTCTGAAGAAACTCCTGACTAATGTCATGATAAGAATCAAGATACTTGTTGTGTATTTCAAGAAAAAGGACATTGGATTCCAGAATGTCCACAAAACGTAACAGAAAAAAACCTCTAAGACAGGAGAAACGAGAGACTAATCTAAAGATACCTGTTATCAAAAAAAAAAAGAAAAGCAGAAGAAAGAACAACACTTAGTATCCAGTTTTCCTCGCCGCTTAACTGAAAGAATCTCACTTCTGAGCAGAGAATATTGTCATGGTTGGCAAATCGATCATCCTAGTCAAGCGCAACACGATAAAGGTTGGATGATGAATCAAGAAGAAAAGTTGGAAGAGTATCCGCAAGAAGCATGGAACTTCATCTCAAAAGAGAAAATCTTATAGTAGTGGTATAAAGACATAAGTGACCCTTCTTTACTTAAATTGACTTCTTTGGAGACGATAAGCATCGAAACTCTCTTGCAACAGAGTACCGAGACTTCCCGTTCATCGACTTCCTTGACACATCTTTTCAAGGCAAAAGTCAAATGTGAACTCATTACTTATCATTACGTATTAAAATGAATACCTGGGAACTTCATTACCTTCTGACCCACAGTTCGTACACAGCTTCTTAGAATCCAGTGGTGTGTGCTAAAGATGAACTTCTACATCGAAACCCTAAATCTGTTCGAGCTTATATCATCAACATGGACCACAGTCATTGCTCAGGAACCCGTTGGGTAGCCGCTTACTTTCCCAATGACCACAATGTGGAGTACTTTTTTCCCTATGGATTACCTCAGCGTCGACCTTATGAGAAGAAATATTATATCTACAAAATTCAATAGTGTGAGATTACAAAGATCAGATTCGACAGTGTGCGGGCAATATTGTGTGTATTGTCTTCACCAAGGAAGTCTTCGATTCCCTTAAAACATGCACTGGCTTGGTCTTGGAAGTGATTTCTCTAGAAACGATAATAAATAGAAAGGTGGTATCATAAACATTATGGCTATCACTTTATTCGGGTTTTGTTTTTATTTTGAAAAAGCAGAAATGTGGTCTGCATCATTGACAAAATGACACTGTGCTAGATCATTGGAAATCTAGTAATACTCTACAACGTTGGCAACCTTGTAAATAAGTTCATCTTTAACATTCGTCAGTTGTACATGAAAATGAAGGGACTAGCCTTAACCCACTCCCCACCCCCCTTCATTTATGGATGTTTAAGCTTATTTAAAATGTTGATTTATAAGAAATTGTGTTGACTAGTTTTTTTCTTCATTTCTCCCTCTAACTCTCTCTCTCCTTCTCTCTCTCTCTCTCTCTCTCTCTCTCTCTCTCTCTCTCTCTCTCTCTCTCTCTCTCTCTCTCTCTCTCTCTCTCTTTTACACACACACACACACACACACTTTTGTTCTGCCGTTTCAAAATATAGTTTTACTGTTTTTAAAATACACAAACAGAAAAACAATGTCATAGCTTTAGAAGAAAATCTTAGCTTTACGCCAAATTCTAACTTAGGTTAACAATTTGACAAGTGTAACTGTGCTCTCAATCACTCATAAGTCATATTTCATTCGTCGAAAGATAAACCAAAAGTATATGTGACCTTGAGGAAAGTCGGTGAATGTACGAAATTTTGAATTTGCACAGTCATAAATTTGTAACAAACTGCTGAAGAACCAATCTGGCTGGCTTAACACAGATTTTTTTTTTTTAAATTATTTTTATTTTTATTTTTTATTTGGTAACTAAACTTTCTCCCAGTGAACTGATAAAATAAACATATTTTTTTTAAAAAAACTATTACAAAAATTATATAAAATTAAAGCCACATTTTAACTGAGCTTATGAAAAGTAGGACAATCAGTGGAGCATTAGGTAAACCGAAGTCAGTCAATTCTAGGTGTGGCAAAATCGTAACATTTGTCATCAAAATCGAGAAATCAAATCTGGCGGGCTTGATAGTGGCTGATTTTGTAAACATGATGCCTGTAACATAGGTAGCATTTTAGTGGTAACGTTAAAATCTAAGACGACCAAAATTCTAAACTACATTTAGCTACAATACATGTAAATCAGTTCAAACGATGGGTTGATGGCATAGTATGGGGTATTATATAGGAGATAAATAGGTATTAGATAGTAGATGTAGTTTTAATATTGCATTTCCTTTAGACCCCAAAAAGCAATTCCAATGTCAAATTCATGTTAGAGGCCAGAGTGCCATTCCCATATCAAATTAACTTTGGGTTCAGAGTGACATTCCCATGTTAAATTTCCCTTATGACACAGACAAGCCCACACACGTTAAACCTATGGACATTTTTTGACGTAGAATTTTACCTTGTCGCTATAAGTCCACAAAATGGCGACCTAATGTTTAATTCCCCTTGTATCCAGAGTGCCATTTTGTAATGGCGGTCTAATGTTAAATTCCCATTGTCTACCTTGTGCCATTTTTGTAATGGCGGCCTAAAGTTAATTTCCATTGTTCCCTAACTGTCACACTATACTACTGATGTAACTGTATGTACAATGTAAAATATATAGATGTACAAGTGTATTCTTATTAAGAATTATAAGAAAATACATTCATTACTTTAAAACAGCAACTAAGTACATTTTCTTACAATGTACCATTATAAGCGAAGGTAAAGCATTATATATATATATACATATCGTAGCCTAATACGTTTAGAACTCAAGTTGCCTGCTTATCTAGAAAGAAAACAAACAATGAATAAAAAGAAAATACTCACAAGGTAACTACACAAACGTCATTGTTCTAATAAAATAATATGAAAAATCCGACTACACCGGAACTCGAACTTGATATGAAATAATATCATATAACCTGACTACACCGGGTACTCGAACTTGGTATAAAATAATATGATATAACCCGATTACACCGGTACTCGAACTTGGTATAAAATAATATGATATAACCCGATTACACCATACTCGAACTTGATGTTAAATAATAGGGTATAATCTAATTACACCGGAACTCGTATGGTATGAAATCATATGATAAAACCTGATTACACCGAGAACACGAGCCTGATATGAAATAATATATCATACGATTACACCGGTATTCGAACTTAATATGAAATAATATGATTTAACCTGATTACACTGAGTACGCGAACTTAGCATGCAATAATGTTGTATCACCTGATTATACAGAGTACTGGAACTTGGTACAAAGTAATATGATATAATCTGATTGCACTGGGTACTCGAACTCGATATGAGAAAAATGCAGCTTATATGGATAGAAATATATGTACATCCAATGCGGAAGAAAGTGTACGCGGCCGATACCATATTAAGACAAACACACCTCACATCAAAGCCTATGCGTCACATAGAAATACCCGTCCACCACATCTTTTTTCTCCCGTTGACAAAATGTATAATCGTCTGCCGTATACTGCCTCTCAGGCGCTTTATGCACAGTCTACTGCGGTGGTGAAGCCACGAATTATATCGAAGTATCTTTTCTCGCCAACAAATTCCCCAGAAGGCACTTTCCCACACTTTGATTTCACTACCACGCCGCTCTTCTCGCCTACCGCCACCAGCCAGTTTATAATCTGACATCAATGACCCACTTTATATCGACAAATGATTCCTAGGGGCATCAACGTTCAGCCTTTCATCTGAGTTATTTAATAGGTTATTCAAGTAGAAATTGTATTTGATGTATCAATAACACTTTCCGCTGTTTGATTTTAATATCGAGTGAGGAAAACACATTGAGGACAAATAGTGCACGTATTTCAAACTGTCTCTAAATCCAGAGAGATAACGAATATTCTTTCATAATTTTGAATGTGTCTTCTTTTATTAAAGTTCAAACCATAAAATATTTGATTGATTTGTTTTTTGCGAATGGTTTTATAAGCCATGTCGTCAATACTAGTATTGAATAGCTCAACAGGATATATTGTGTAGAGTTTCATACGTCAGTCACGTGTTACCACGTGATCAATAATGGATGAGAGTTTTTTGCACGGATGAGAGGTGATGATGTTTGTCAAGATCTAATCAAGCTGTTTTTATGTCATATAGTAATGTAATAAGGATTATAAATATACATTATTTGAATATCTACATGAAAGGATATGTACATACATCGAAGGAGCAAATAATTCAATATTCTATTTGACGTACATCTAAATCTTAGGGCTTACCAGATTTAAAATTTGTTAACCTGTAGCTGGCAACAAACTTTTTGCTTTCCTTTGAAACTTAGATTTGGAATTTGTCGTATGTGATTCGACAAAGGTAGGTGACTTACCGTAGCGTGTGTATTTAAAAATTGTCTGCTGTTATTAAGCAAGAAAACCTTAGAATATGAAAGATCATGCTGGAGTGCTTATTTCGAATGAAATTTATAAAACGATTTGAATAATTTCTATCTTGTACGAACCTTGGCGAGCAAAAACTGAAATTATTCCTCGAATTTCGTAAATCTCATTTGAAATGAGCACAAATGTAAGAGTATATTTATCGCACTACGAAAACTATTGATTTCGTTAGATCAAACTGCTGAATATTTTAGTCAAATGATTTGTGAATACAGTCCCATGCCTAGGTCGTCAAACCTTTCTTTTACACGACATTATCACTTCATATGACACATCATGCGGTGTCATTACACGTGTTACGTATATAAAAAATTATCATTTCATATCGATGTATATTAAGGCAAATAACACATAAGTCATGTAATAAATATAACTATGAAATGTTTATAGAGAAGAATTTAGACTTAAAGTAACACTATATTCCGTCGGTTATATTATTTGATTTGTTGGGGGCCTTGTATATATAAATATGTGTTTATTTCTTTCTGATATCGTTTTTCTCTTTTTGTACATGTAATAAAGGTTAGGGTAAGGGCTTGCTCTTTAAGCACCACTATGTGTAGTATGTACAATATATATATATATATATGCAGTGTTGAGTGATCCATGTCCAGGATATAAGCAACGATAACTTTCTCTCCGGACAACAGTAGCAAAATATGGTGAGACACCCAAAAATGTGCATTTACTACACACAAGTAAGGATAGAATATAGTACTTATCTTTAAAAAAAAATGATTACGGAAGATTTCCGCCTTCATGTGCTTCTCACGTGCCAGTTAGTCATACCTCATACTAAAACTTTATTAATCACAAATATCACATTTGACCTATTTTCGGTAGGAGCTGATTCACTCATCGAGACGCTAGCTAAACACGAAGATTCATGACTCTGTAGTGACAATGCCCTAGATACCAAATTATCTCTAGAACTCATCCGAATTCACAGAGGAGCGAAATATAGGGCATAACTACTTCATGTTCAAAAAATTTCGTAGCAATTACACAAGATGAATTCCCACACAAAGTTGAAAAACTCTGTTTTCTACAATGTACAAGTAATTGATCTACGAGGGAAAATTGATTGAAGTCGATAAGGTGTGAAATAAGGACATAGTTACTTAATTGTGTAATACAAAGACACATCCACACAAAAGCATCATAACTTTGCAGTCGACAATTGGCAAGAAACCGAATCAAGCTGAAATACAGATAAGAGTGATTTATTTATTTTTAAATTGATGTTTCACTGAACCAGACACACTAAAGCTGCATTACTCTCTAGCCGATACTGGCCAAGAATCTGACCTATACACATACTATTTTATTTTGTTTATGTATTTTTTATGCTTACTATTACTCTTTCTTGACCTTCCTTTTTTAGTGAGTGAGTCTGGTTGGATATACACTGATACATGAGATATACACTGATACATGTGCCCAAATTTATTTAACCTTTCCTCCAATACAATTTGACTGGCGCATCTCTTTTGGTTGCGGATCGTTTAAATTCACATTTTAATTTTCAGAAATGCATGAACGGTTGTGAAAGCACAATTTTAGACAAAGTGCAGACTTACTGTCCTCGTTACAAAACGGTCCGAAACATAACTCAAATCCAAATATCACTAATGGCATGATATTACCAGATCTAACTAATCCCCTTAAATTACAAATTTCACGATATTACCAGGTCTAAATAATCTCTTTAAATCACAGATGGCACAATATTATCAGATCTAACTAATCTCCAGAAATCATAAATGGCTCGATAATTCTATATCTAACTAATGTCCTTAAATCACAAATGGTACAATATTACTATATTTAACTAATGTCCTTAAATCACAAATGGTACGATATTACTATATCTAACTAATGTCCTTAAATCACAAATGGTACGATATTACCATATCTAACTGATGTCCTAAAATCACAAATGGTACGATATTACTATATCTAACTAATGTCCTTAAATCACAAATGGTACGATATGACCATGTCTAACTGATGTCCTAAAATCACAAGTGGTACGATATTACCATATCTAACTAATGTCCTAAAATCACAAATGGTACGATATGACCATATCTAACTAATGTCCTAAAATCACAAATGGCACGATATTACTAGATCCATTTGATACTAAGCATATTCATGCGTGTAAGTGGCCGTAAGTAAACCTATCTATTTCAATCGCGAAACCGAAGCCGCATAGCATCAATTGCAACCCCTACAGTTCACCAAACGGAAAGAAAGGCACAGTATGTGTGTGTCTAATTTGTTTTTGTTTGTTTGCTTCAGTAGATTGTTTCCTCGTATTACACGTTCCTCTCCGTTGCTGTAGAAACGTGTATTGGCTTTGTTATGACTAAAATGTAAATATTCTAAAAACGTTGTTTTTTGAAGAAAAAAATTACAAATTGCAATGGTACTTCTCATAAATCGTTTTCACTTTCCAAACAGCGATAATTATGATGTGACTGAAAACAAATTCTTATTAGAAAAGTTTATTTCAAGACGTTTCCTAATGTCATAGTAAAATAATTATTATATAAATTTTCCCTGATGCACGTTGACATTTTATTTGTCTATCGTTCCGTCCATCCATCAATCCATTCTTGTATATTTATACATCTATCCGTGTGTCTATTATATAGATGGATACATGCATGTGTATTTCTTTGTTTCCATATCTCTCTGTCTTTTTATATCTGTATGTTTTAATATCTTGATTTGCATTTAGGTTCACTAGTTCATCCCACCATATGTATTCTAAGGTTCATTTTCAATGAACCCATTATATACATATACATATATATATATATATATTAATATTACAGATTTGTTGTTATTAGCCGGCAAAAAGTATGGCAGCCTTGGGAACTTCCATCATACTAATGTAATTCGTGCAAGTAGGCCTTGGTAAGGATTTTTACCCCAACAGTCGTTAATTTCCTTTAAAAAAAAGACATGAAATAAATATAATGAATAACGTTTGTCTGGTAACTGACGTCATAAATGTTCTCTCTCTCTCTCTTTCTCTCTCTCTCAAAGTAATGTATATATATAGATAGATGTGTGTGTGTGTGTGTGTGTGTGTGTGTGTGTGTGTGTGTGTGTGTGTGTGTGTGTGTGTGTGACGGTAGCTCAGGAAATCGGATATACGGTTTCAATTAAAAGCAAAGTTCTAGCAATATAAAAAAGAAGAAATGCACAAAATCCATCGGAAGATAACCCCTTCCAAATAAATGTAAACACTATCATTGCAAACAAATGGACTCGTAGTTGTGTCCTAAATCAGGAGAGTGTAATTTACAGCAATAAAAATAATGTATTTTAAATGTAATGTTAAATCTACTCACTTTGCACAACTTAAGGACTGCGATAGTCTAAGAAAGTTGTGCTTATTGCATATCAATAAACACATTTATGCGAGTGATGTAATGGCTCTGTTTGATTTCTTGTTCTGATTTTGGGTGGGCAAGATAAGATTTGTGTAAACACTGTATCGTGGAGGACGGGTGGTCTTTTTGCGCTAACATACGGACAATTACACCTTAGTAATCGGTATTTGTTCTCATGCGGGCTGTTGATCACGTGGGTATTCCGCTATATATCTTGTGTATATATTCACTAAGGTGTCAGTTAAACTAACCAATGGAATTTGACTGACATCAATGATAACAAGACTAAACATTGACGGCAGTAGCCTAATATTCAGCTAATGTTACAAGTCTATTATTTTCACCAAAATGTTTGAAATTATGTGGAGTTGTCTCTGAATTAACAGTCAGTATTTCCTGCTAACACTAAGTGATACTATTTGTGCTTTGCATTCAGTGAAAACTCCTTGTGGTAACTGCCACCAAGTTGTTCATATAACGTGACTATAGCTTTTCCTTTCCCGAAGATAAGTATTTGTGTCCGTCATACATACGGGAAATCGGTTGGCCAATCCTACATGAAATGGTATACATCTTAGAAGAGCACAGTTTTGTTTTGCAGAATAAGACGTATCACAGAAACATATTTATACATGTTCATTGAGAATCTACCACGCGTTGCTTTCCACTGATCAGGGAAAATTAACTGAACTTTGTCTGCAGATCAGGCCGTAATTTATTGAATTGCCCCTGCTACCTGATTACATATCGCAACAACATTTGGAATATTATGTTACAATCACCAAAAGTGGTACATAAAATGTCTTCATTGCTGAGTCTTAAGATCTCAGGAAATAATAGAATTTTGTTCCCCGGCTGTTTGGTCTACTGCATCACAGAGAATTCTTCAACAATGTGACAACGCCACCTATGCCAGTTGTATTCCATTCCATGGCACCCTTATCGTGAATTGGATTGCACAACAGTATGTGCCTATCCAAGCCCTGTGGAATTCATCTTCGTTACGCCGATATGTGAGTATATCTTTATTTTTCCATTATAAGTAGTGAGACCGCTGCGTTGTATCAAATTCTTCATGTTAACATGAAAGAGGTATTTACTTTTCATCATCATCATCATTTCGTTTATTCCTATGACTGGCATGTTATGCTTGGGTGAGGTTTAATTTTATTCAATCTATCCTCTAGATCGCATTTTGATTAACAAACAAATTCGATTTTCTTTAAAGCACATATATGAAGATTATAGTCAGCGTCAAGTGACTTATTCATTATTTTTTTTCCAATCACTTTCACACACTTTTCATTCATACTTAATGACTATTTTCTTGTGCTGACTTTTGTAAATGTTTCCTTTCCATATTACGACACATCGTCCTTTAGCATCAGATGTCCATTTGTAAAACAAAATGTGTTGTTTCTCTTCTGGGCTTTCATATATATATATATATATATATATATATATATATATATATATATATATATATATATATATATATCCTTTTGCCTGTCCATCACTGATGTCTGCATATCTTAAATAAAAACCAGTTTGGATTTTCATAGCTTTGCTCTATTGGCATTCCATTACTGGCATATATATATATATATATATATATATATATATATATATATATATATATATATATATATATATATATATATATATATATATATATACATACATACAAATAAATTCATTGTGGATTTTTATACAGCTGCCATTAAAATAAAAAAAGTGCACGAAACACTTTGTGGGGACTAAAACATCTTTGTCTTATCCTGCTTGTTATCTGTTAGGCTTGTTGTCACTGAAAAATTCTTAAAAAAAACCCCAAAGAAATTGAATAAATAATAGAAAGAAAGAAACAAAACCTGATCGTGTTTGTTTTTTTTTTTGTTTTTTTTTGTTTTTGTTTTTTTTCTCCCTACATATTTGCTTGATTAGGATTGAATTTCCATCTGATTTTTCCTCTCACATAAAATCAATAAGAATATACAAGTTTGTGTTTCTGTTTAGAGTATCGATCGTTTACGAATGTGCTCTATTTTGAATGGTATCACTGGATAACGACACTACATATAACATGAACATCGAGGAACCGTTAAAGTATGGAAATATTATTTTCATCAAAACTACAGACAACTATCTTGCTTTAAGTTGTAGAACTGTCATATATACTATTTACATTGTAATGTAGAAAGAAAACACGAAGTTCATGAATAGAGGAAGGCAGCGACTTAACATGAGCTTACGTTGACCATAGCTACATTTGACGCGTTCCTCTTTGGCAGATCGTCTGGTAGCTTTTAATAATAATTAGAGAGAGATTGATGGTGGGAATCTCCCAGATTTCTTCCCCGTTGTTAAAACCAGTTGATGTATGATCCCCATATACTTTTCTTTGCAGATCACTTGATCAAAATGGAAAACTGGCAAGGGATCCCTTTACTGACTGACGGTACATTGCTTATCGCATGATGCATGAGTTAATCTTCTGGTACTAGGGTATCAAATTGTATCCATGCTGCTGCGACCATTGTATCGGATATAACATTACATTGATAAGTATGAGCTTTCTAAGGAGATTACCATTGGACAGAGGAAACGTCAATGCTTCTCTTTTGTTTACGGATGTAACGATGCTAACATCAGTTGTACATATCTTGGTTAGCAAACTGTCTATGCTTTCAGTTTCTCTAAGGACGACGCTAGCGAACAGTTGGATGTAGCTAATACTGTGCGCTATATGATGACACCTAGTTTACGCACAACAAAAAAAGTGTATATCATCGCAAAGGAAAGTTAATTTATTTTATTTCAATATTCCTATTGTATGAACGATGTATAAATCTTTCCTCAGTTTTGTATCATTTCAACGTAGCTCAGAGTTGTATTGATTTCTGTAACCTACTTTCTGCATGTGACGTATATACATACACTGTCACATTTTACAACTCGGACCATGCTCCTGTCGTCATTTGGTCACCTTCCAGTAAAACAAGACAGCTCTTCTCTCCAAGATTTGTCTAAAGCTATCCCTAAGGATTTCGAAGAGAATTGTGTATTCCATCTTTATTCATTTATTAATTTCTGGCTTGGTTACATGGTCAAACATAATGCAGATTAAGTTGTATTCCTTCACTGAACTAACTCATTCTGACTTAATATTTCAATATATACTTAAAACAATTTGTTTTCAGGAGGGCCGTACTTCAGAAATGTTCATGGCTGAAAAAAATAATGTAAGCGTCTATGTCAACCTGCAAGAACAAACTTTCACCCATGCATAACGGGACATTTAATACAAACAGGACACGAAGCAGTCTCACAGCAAAGCGTTCAAACTCATTGGATGCTAATTGTGACATTATTCAATCTGGATGTTATTTGCACTTCGTCTCATTGTTTGTTCTCAGTATTTGATTGCTATTGTATTCTATAATCATGAATTATTTATCAAACCATAAATATATATATATATATATGTGTGTGTGTGTGTGTGTGTGTGTGTGTGTGTGTGTGTGTGTGTTCTAGAGGTCATTATCAACGAAATCATGTTAGGGTTAATCCCTTCATCGCTCCATCCTACAAAACGTGATAAAGAAAGGTTTATCATAACAGGAATTATATTTTATTACATCGCCTCATCGCGTGAACTCCGTCGCTCCATCCCGTCGTCACACCATAGCATTGTAACGTATGCAGACCTCAATGTTAGGTGGAACATAGGTAGTATATTATTTTTTTTTTTCGTTTGAGAAATAGTTATTTCACGAATGTAGATGAGTAGTATACCTGCTTTAGATTTGTTCATTTGTCTTAGAATCATTTTTGTTAATTTGTGTTATTATGCTTAAATCTGATTAACCATTTCATCTCAGTCCCCGCGATCGGTATAAATATCGCAGCCTCTCTGAATAAAGCCATTTGTGAGACGTCTGTTGGACATTGTGGACCAAAACCAACAAATGGTGAGATAAGTTTCTGAAGAAAAAAACCTTATGCAGTAATCCTTAAAAAAAAGAATAGCAGAGTCACGGGACGCTGGTAAGCTTCTTCTATTATTTCTGATTACTAAATAAATCATACAATACTCGATACTCGCGTTAAATGCCATGTCGGTAGATAGCTTCATCGCCTGTTTTGGTCACAATAAAAGTAGTGTCTTTCTTTAATTTGTATTTTCATTCTCATTTACTTCTTTGCCGCACTGCAGCGGAGCTCGCAAAGCAGAGGTGTGCCCCAGATCGCAAATTGTTACCACGCTTTATTTCCAAGCGACTTAAATTACGGTCAAACACTGTTGAGACAAAACGGTCACTTTTGAAGATAATCCAAGGAAAGGCCATTTCAGTAGTTCTGGTGATAGTGGTTGGATCGTTCCATCAAAAGACACAATGGATAATATAGACCGCTAAAAGACTTTGACTGGGTCCTTTGACCAGTTTCCCCAGTGGTGCCCAGTACTATCTCCTCTATAAGGTGAATGGTCGCGTTAAGTACAAATCTTATAAACAATATTGTGCAAGGAAATATGCCGTCAGCATAACCAGAAAGATATTTAGATTGAAATTAATTGTAACCACATTGTAACCACATCTTTTGAGGTCAGAAACATTGTTATTTAGACAGAAAGTCGTTAAAATATTTATATTAATGGTTTATTTGCTACAAACGTTATATAATACAATTACCTCTATCGTCTGAGCTAAATAAAATGGTAGCCAATAGCGGTAATCCTATCTAGATATACCGGTGGTATAATTCATGAAAACTAAGAATCTTTTAGTCTTTAAAACATTGATGTCCAGCAATGAAAATAACGAAATTAAAGAGGACTTCTTGACATAAATAACAGCGAAATATGACCACAATCAATATAAAAGCTCATAGTAACAATATTTTTATGCGAGATAACTTCGCGAAGTTACATTACGTTTTTCTGGTTTCGGTGCAATTACAGACATAAGACACTACCTTTTTCTCGGTTTTGATACATGACATATGAATCAAAATTCATTTACAGGTAAAGGCATATGTAAATGAGAATGTTGACAAAATGCTGATAGTTTGGAAGTTTTGATTAGGTTTACAGTTTATATTTCTAGAGAGTTTAACAAAAAAAAACAATATCCAATTTTCCATGCATTCTTTCTAAACGCAACATTTTTTGGGACTTTAAATATAGATACGATTCGTTAGATATAATACTGCTAATTGAGCACATTTTCGGTTACTTTGAGTCGTTGAAATTTCAAATTTCAGTGCTGCTAAAATTATGAAAGTAACTATGCAAAAGTGTTGCACCATCTTCAGCATCATTTTATTTAAATTTAAAAAAATATTACAACTAATTCATGTATAAGAAATGATTACACTTCTTTAAAACATCTCTTCTTTAGTAGGATCAGAACTCATGAATACTGGGCTTGATAGGAGTTTACGACAGGAGCACTAGATGTTCTATGATCAGAGAGAAACGACAGAAAACGTTTTTCCTTTAATAGTAAAAATAGAACATAAATATTATACACTTATGTAATCGGAGAACAAATTGGTTTGCTAAATAGCATAATATGTTTCAAATGCACAAATGCCATATATATATATATATATATATATATATATATATATATATATATATATATGAAAATGATAATAAATGACTAAATGTTCTTAGAATCCTTCCTTGATTTCAGGTTTCACAACAACAACGACGTCACTGCCAACTACAACTTCAGATATTACGTCAACTTCAACTTCCCAAGTTGCTACACAGGCTGTTCCAACAGAGATTCGTACAACTTCATATGTTACTTCAACTGCACAAGTTGCTACACAGGCTGTTCCAACAGAGATTACTACAACTTCATATGTTACTTCAACTTCACAAGTTACTTCACGACCTGCTTCATCTACACCAAGTACTTCAACCTCACAAGTTACTACAGCCTCACAACGTTCTACAACTTTACAGGCTACTATAATTTCACAGGTCTACTATAAATTCTAGCAGAATTTAAACCTTAAACACCAAGATTTTGTATTTCTTCTTTTTCATCAGCAAAACAATGAACATCCCTACTAATGTCTCCATTAACTTTACCGATTTTCTGTATTAACAACAGTTGATGTACGAGACCAGAGGACATCGGATATGTTACACGAATGTATAGTTGTGTGACATATTGATCCCTGTTTATTTTGAGAATTAGTCTGATTAAATGAAGAGAAAGGTATCGATTCAAATATTTTTTATTGTTACCTTGATTAGAAGCATGAGTTTGAGACAAATTGAATGTGTAGAGTAAATTATAAATATTGTGATTTCATTTATTTTCATTTTTCGTTTCCGTTGGTGGTTAAATTTTAAATCAACCGTAAAAACCACAAAACAGTTTTACCTGAACAAAATAAATGTAGTCCAGGTAGCACAAATTTTAGCATTAATATGTGTGATTCTCGTAATAATACAGTTTTTATTTTGAATTTTGAGATAAACAAAATTTATTCATCGTATAAGTTGATGATTTGCATTTGCATCGACTGAAAACAGACCTCTCCACCACTAGGCCTTTAAGCATTTACCTTTTTTAATATTCTATGATAGGTGAATTGTCCACAAGGTATCATTCAGATTTGTCGAGGGGTTTTTCTTGCCTTTGCCTCTAATAAAGTGCTGCAGAAATTAGCAGCAAGGGCATACTGACAGATATGGTAAGATTCAGCTCATTTTGATATTCAAAATCTGGGGAAAATCCCATCCTACAATGCCACCTGCACATTTCAAAACCAAAATTAGGCTTTCTGTCAACTCTGCTCTTGTGAGTTTACTCAATTTGAGAATATAATTTGATAGCCTGCCTTTGCGTTTAAGTTCTTATGCATCACACCATTGCTTATCTCTTGTAAGAGGTAGAGTTTGCTAAGACTATGGAGTCTTGCCTGAGGGTTGTTGGACAGCTATATTTACGTTTGTTACCACATATTTTCCAACGAGAGATCGAGATTGCATTCGACAGATAGTTGCAGTCAATAGTTATGAAAATGACAGTCCTGGGCCATTTGTTTTTCTTTTTTTTTTTTGTAATTGTAAGATCCTTTTGGCACGGGCTTTTGACACGCGCACATTTAAAATGCATCTAAAAATTTTCCATAAATTAAAATGTCCGCACTGTCGATTGCATACTACACAAAATGCCATCCAGTTCTGCACAAGATATAGTTTCGATAAAACAACAGAAAACACACTCAATTTCAGAGACAATAATATAATTTTTTGATTGTGCATTTGATAAGTTACATACAGACTAAGATATACGTCACAACAGAAATCGACAAACATCTCAGAAAGTTTAACTGTGTTATAGGTCATGTTGAATTCTAATAGGAAATCAATAGCCGATCCCAGTAAAACATGTACTGTCGTGTGTTATAACAGAAACAAAAAGATACATTTCTGCAATATAGTCTACAAATAAAGAACACATTTATAGCGCATTAACCAACATAATTTACATAATTTACATATTTGTACATAATAAGTAAACCCACTGTATTTGTTTACTTACTATAACACAACCTTATTTCATTATACCGAAATAATTCTACTAGCAATAAATGTAGGTTCTAAATTGCAGGGATACTACAACACAGATAGACCGATAGACAATCAATAATGAAATGCCAAGGTCTTGCCTCGCTGAAGGTTTCTGGTTACTTCCCTTTATTACATCTGTTTTTAGCATCAGTACATCAGTACAGTTTATGCTAATTTACCTATACCATAAACTTGGTTCCTTAGCACTGCAATAGTGTGTATATAAATTTAGTATGTATGTATAGTAGCTACAATATATTTGGAAATCTATGGTGGGCTTGGATTCGCGAGAATGTGCAAGCAGTTAGGGGGTTCAGCCTAAATTCCGTTGTGGATATGACATGGCCTCAATGGTCACAAGAAGTTGAAAAGGTTTTGGGTAAGCCCACCTCTGAAGCCGTTCCCACTGGTGACCTAGGTGCAAAACTGGTGGTTGCAGTTCCGTTATGTTTCTTGAATGCTGGGGAACTAAACTATTCAGCTTGAACCCTAGTCGCCAGGCTTGTCGTTTGACAAAGTTAAATATGGTAACTATGGTAACAATTTTGCATATTTAAACAATTATTAGTGAAATATGTATATTTCTCCATTGTCATCTAATTAAATAAATAATTATGACTTCCATACTAGATTTACCGACTGCACCAAAAGAGCAGTTTTATTGATCTTTGAACTCGAAAAAATTAGGACGTGAGACTAAACAAAATTTAAAGAGAATTATGGCTTGAACACTTAGCGATTTATTCAAGAGACACTCAAACTCATACAGATTTTACAGCGATAACAATCAAGATTTCTATATTTGTTCCATTGACATTCAAACATAATTTTAAAAATTATCCATCGAAATATCCGTTAATTTTGTTACGTTAGATTACAGCAAGACTTGGTGATTAGACTTATGGAGAGACCAACTCAAGAATGAGCAAGTCGGATACATATATTTTTCCTTAGAACAATACTTAAGAACACGTATGAAATAGATAGATGTCTTAGTATCTTTTTTGACATTTTACCAAATTTGGACATAAATAAGCTAAAGTACACAATGGATGATTACCAGGATTGAATCTTTCATATTTCATATTCATACTTCCCAGCCTCTCAGAGGAAATTTGTATATACATACATATTTTCCTGAATGGGTTAATTTACATTAAATTACAGTTTGGAATGATACAGTAATTTATTCGATACATATCCTGGTAAAATCGATGATGGTTCAAAATATTTTCAATAAATTCGAAATTTCTTTAAATGTGTATGAAATGATGGAAGAGAGAGACAGCGGTATAGTTATCCACATCGTGGAGCAACAATGTTGCGCTGTTGACGGAAACTACATTAAACGAATCAGAATAGCTCACCAAATAGCTGACGTAATTAAAGTCATAGAAGCTGATGGTCCTAAGAGTTAAAGTGATAGAAGGCACCATTACCTTGGATGGTCCTACCAATACCTTGGAATAGTCACCCAAGTTGATTGTTCAAAGAGCTACAATGACAGAAGGTACCATTATCTTGGAAGAAAACATTTATCACAGTTGGTATTATAACAAATAAACAAACACGATGGGAAGAAATAACTCTGTAAAAGAATGCTTGCTTTTGTATAGACCAGAAAAGTTATCAGAACACAAAAGACTATGTTACAGTGTACACAAAACAAATGACTATGTTACAGTGTTCACAACACAAATGACTATGTTACAGTGTACACAACACAAATGACTATGTGACAGTGTACACAACACAAAAGACTATGTTACAGTGTACACAAGACAGATGACTATGTGACAGTATACACAACACAAAAGACTATGTTACAGTGTACACAACATAAATGACTATGTGACAGTGTACACAACACAAAAGACTTTGTTACAGTGTACACAAGACAGATGACTATGTGACAGTATACACAAAACAAAAGACTATGTTACAGTGTACATAACACGATAGATATAACGCATGAAGAGGTATCAGTTATAACATTTTAATAATTGTCAGCAGCAATTAAAAGTTTTGTATGTTGTTTATTGTGAGTTTGAAATATGATCGTACCGTGCTCGAAGTGTCCCTGCTGCGCAGCACAGAATTGTAATAGTGTTATGCATCCAACAGAAATATCTTGGATATAGGAGACAGATAAAAGCTGTACAATGCAAAAATCTAAACACATTCCATCAGGGTTTTGTATGTACCTCAACTCAATTCGTTAATATGACAGGCCAGTAGTTTTACAGAGGTACTGATTGCATTCAAGTGTCTTACAACTGGTTCGGTAGGATTGCAATGCTACCATGAGTTTAACAGTGGTTAAGCTTAAGCAATGTACAGAATACGATAAAATGTATTATAACTCAACCAATACATGCTATATCGATAATAAAATGATTTTTAGAAAGGATGTGAAAGAACATGTCAACTTAACTGCGCTGCTCTTAGCAAGTGGAATTTAAATTTCAAAAATATTCAAAGTTCATTTGCTCCTCATTCATAACTTGTCAAGTTACGATTCGTAACTGTTCATCAAGGAGCTGGTAGAACCAGATACAAGAAAGAAGAAAAGCTAAAAATCATACCGATTAACGATGAGGAATATATTTCATTTAGTGGCTGATTGGATAGACAAATATGGGAATAACACATTGAAAAAGAACGATTAGTGTTGGAGATAGCTACATGTTTGTGAATTAATATATAGAGCAGTAAGTGTTTATAAGATCGTGGAGACAACAAAACGCTTTGGTAGCATGACGTTGTTTAAAAGCAGTGTTAACGCCACGCGTCAAGGCTTGTCAGGAATGTCAGTAATGATGTGTTAACGTACTCGACAAGGCATGCACCATCAGCGGAATAAAACCTAAATATTTCAGAAAGGATATCTATCCATACGAATACATGGATAGTTTTGATAGATTCAATGGAAGATCGATACTACCCATATACAGGTTTACTCGTCACTTAAGGATTCAAACATATTAAATAATGATTACCAGTATATGTATGATATGAATTTGAAAACACTCTTAGATATATATGACTACTTTGTAGAGAAAATAACTGTAATGTTGTGTGACAATTTTAAATAAATTATAAATATTTGAATAGCAAGCAATAAGTTAACCCAATTGCACTATTAAGGTGTGGAGTTAGACCTTTTGAGAATTTTCGACATGTTTTTAGTGATTGAAAATGGATTTGGCGGCCGAATGATGAATACATGAGACGGCGTGAATACATTCTGCATTTAATACTTGACAATAGTGAAACTGGTTGCATATTAGCAGAAGATTTGGAATTCCCTTACATCAGCGCTGTCATTTTAAAGACAATCTATTAGCTTCAGAGGAATAACTTCCAGACAAATATGACTGATCAGAGTTGCAGAGGAAATTGATTGATGATTACAAAGGTACAACCCCAACTGTATAAAAATGAGTATGCCACTGCAAAATAATGATAAATAGTTCATTCCTTGCAGAATCCAAACAAGTTTGGTTTACCACAAACGGATAAAATGATACCAGGCATTTTCAAAGATGAACTAACCTGCTCACCAGTTAGAGAGCTGTGCGAGTTAAGATCTAAACTCTGTTTATTCAAGGCAGATAAAAACGAAACGAAAGTAGGCAGAGGCAAAACAAAAACTGCGGGATCAAGAGGAATTTAAAATTCAAGCTGTACTGAAAACGCTTTCTCACTGTCATACTTTCTTTACCTCAAATTTGGTCGGAAAGTAGCTGAGAGTTAGAAAAGGAATTGAACAGTAAGTTTAATAAATGATCTTAACACACTATACGAGTCTCTCGTATATATAACAACACTTTCAAGCAAGGCTATTGGAGGGAATTGTTCTCCATCTTTAGTCAATTCTTATTTTCTGGTTTCCATATATGATCGAACATAAGGATAGATTGAGTAGCACTTCTACACAGATCTAATTGACTCTGACTATAATTTTATATATTCTTAGTAGAACTCTTTATCCGGCAGGCCTTACTTCAGAAAGGTTTACGGTTTTACAAAGAATTTGATCTTCTATGCTGACTTGTTGATACGACTTTCTCCCATGCATAACGGGACAATTAATACATAAAAGAGACGAAGCAGTTTCATATCAAAGTGTTCAAACTCATTTGTTGTTAATTGTGACATTATTAAAGCTGGATGTCACTTGCACTTCATCTCATTGTTTGTTCGGTAGAATTGTTTATGGAATAATTGTTTTTAGAACGTTTGTCAGTATTTGGTGGTATTATATTTTAGTAACATAGATTATTTATCACACCGTTAACGAACATGTTTATATATGTGTGTTATGGAAGTCATTATCAATGAAATCTTGCAAGGGTCAATCGCTTCATTGTTCCATCGTTCAAAACGCGATAGTGGATGACTCAAATGTAACATATTTGGTACATCGCTCCATCGCGTCAGTTCCATTGCTCCATCCCTCCTACATCCTATACCATATTAACGTATGCATATTTGAAACTTATGCACAGTAGTTTTCTTTTGTGTGTGTGTTTGAGAGGGGTTGGTGGGGTGGGGAGGGTTTTCGTTTGCGAAATGAATGTATCGTTGATGAGTAGTACTTGTTTAGTACTATGAGTAGTACTTGTTTGTCATTTTCTGATTGTCCTAGAATCCTGCTTGTTCGTCGGTGTAATTATTCTCAAAGCTGATTAACCATTTCATTTCAATCCCCTCGATACATATAAATATCCCAGCCTCCCTGAATAAGGTCATTTGTGAATTGTCTGTAGGACAGTACGAATCGAAACCAAAAAAAGGTAAGATAATTTGCTGAAAGAAACTTATGCAGTAACTCCTTAAAAGAAATAACATAGTTGCAGGAATCTTTTAAGCTTCCTCTTTTATCCCAGATTACTAAATAAATCATACAATACTCGATACTCGTGATAAAATCCATGTCGGTAGATCACTGCATCGCCTCTCTTGCTTGCATAAAAGTAGTACTTTTCCTTAATTTGCATTGTCGTTGTCAGTTTCTTCTTCGCCGCACGGAAGAGGAGCTCACAGAATAGATATGTCCTGCAGATTGTACACTGTAACCAACCTTTTTTTTCACGCAACTTAGATTACTGTCATACACGGTTGAGACAAAGCAGGGACTTTTGAAAACTATCTGAAGGAAAGGTTACTACTGTATTTTTGGTGTCAGCGGTGCGATTAGAAGACATAATGGATACATATAGAGAGCTAAATCTGATTCACCATTTCATCTCAGTCCCCGCGATCGGTATAAATATCGCAGCCTCTTTGAATAAAGCCATTTGTGAGACGTCTGTTGGACATTGTGGACCAAAACCAACAAATGGTGAGATAAGTTTCTGAAGAAAAAAACCTTATGCAGTAATCCTTAAAAAAGTATAGCAGAGTCACGGGACGCTGGTAAGCTTCTTCTATTATTTCTGATTACTAAATAAATCATACAATACTCGATACTCGAGTTAAATGCCATGTCGGTAGATAGCTTCATCGCCTGTTTTGGTCACAATAAAAGTAGTGTCTTTCTTTAATTTGTATTTTCATTCTCATTTACTTCTTTGCCGCACTGCAGCGGAGCTCGCAAAGCAGAGGTGTGCCCCAGATCGCAAATTGTTACAACCCTTTATTTCCAAGCGACTTAAATTACGGTCAAACACTGTTGAGACAAAACGGTCACTTTTGAAGATAATCCAAGGAAAGGCCATTGCAGTAGTTCTGGTGATAGTGGTTGGATTGTTCCATCAAAAGACACAATGGATAATATAGACCGCTAAAAGACTTTGACTGGGTCCTTTGACCAGTTTCCCCAGTGGTGCCCAGTACTATCTCCTCTATAAGGTGAATGGTCGTGTTAAGTACAAATCTTATAAACAATATTGTGCAAGGAAATATGCCGTCAGCATAACCAGAAAGATATTTAGATTGAAATTAATTGTAACCACATTGTAACCACATCTTTTGAGGTCAGAAACATTGTTATTTAGACAGAAAGTCGTTAAAATATTTATATTAATGGTTTATTTGCTACAAACGTTATATAATACAATTACCTCTATCGTCTGAGCTAAATAAAATGGTAGCCAATAGCGGTAATCCTATCTAGATATACCGGTGTGGTATAATTCATGAAAACTAAGAATCTTTTAGTCTTTAAAACATTGATGTCCAGCAATGAAAATAACGAAATTAAAGAGGACTTCTTGACATAAATAACAGCGAAATATGACCACAATCAATATAAAAGCTTATAGTAAAAATATTTTTATGCGAGATAACTTCGCGAAGTTACATTACGTTTTTCTGGTTTCGGTGCAATTACAGACATAAGACACTACCTTTTTCTCGGTTTTGATACATGACATATGAATCAAAATTCATTTACAGGTAAAGGCATATGTAAATGAGAATGTTGACAAAATGCTGATAGTTTGGAAGTTTTGATTAGGTTTACAGTTTATATTTCTAGAGAGTTTAACAAAAAAAACAATATCCAATTTTCTATGCATTCTTTCTAAACGCAACATTTTTTGGGACTTTAAATATAGATACGATTCGTTGGATATAATACTGCTAATTGAGCACATTTTCGGTTACTTTGAGTCATTGAAATTTCAAATTTCAGTGCTGCTAAAATTATGAAAGTAACTATGCAAAAGTGTTGCACCATCTTCAGCATCATTTTATTTAAATATAAAACAATATTACAGCTAATTCATGTATAAGAAATGATTACACTTCTTTAAAACATCTCTTCTTTAGTAGGATCAGAACTCATGAATACTGGGCTTGATAGGAGTTTACGACAGGAGCACTAGATGTTCTATGATCAGAGAGAAACGACAGAAAACGTTTTTCCTTTAATAGTAAAAATAGAACATAAATATTCTACACTTATGTAATCGGAGAACAAATTGGTTTGCTAAATAGCATAATATGTTTCAAATGCACAAATGCCATATATATATATATATATGTATATATATATATATATATATATATATATATATATATATATATATATATATATAAATGAAAATGATAATAAATGACTAAATGTTCTTAGAATCCTTCCTTGATTTCAGGTTTCACAACAACAACGACGTCACTGCCAACTACAACTTCAGATATTACTTCAGCTTCAACTTCCCAAGTTGCTACACAGGCTGTTCCAACAGAAACTCGTACAACTTCATATGTTACTTCAACTTCACAAGTTACCTCACGACCTGCTTCATCTACACCAAGTACTTCAACCTCACAAGATACTACAGCCTCACAACGTTCTACAACTTTACAGGCTACTATGACTTCACAGGTCACAACAACTTCTCATGCTGCTACAACTTCACCAGGTACTACATCTTCACAATCTACTATAAATTCTAGCAGAATTAAAACCTTAAACACCAAGATTTTGTATTTCTTCTTTTTCATCAGCAAAACAATGAACATCCCTACTAATGTCTCCATTAACTTTACCGATTTTCTGTATTAACAACAGTTGATGTACGAGACCAGAGGACATCGGATATGTTACACGAATGTATAGTTGTGTAACATATTGATCCCTGTTTATTTTGAGAATTAGTCTGATTAAATGAAGAGAAAGGTATCGATTCAAATATTTTTATTGTTACTTTGATTAGAAGCATGAGTTTGAGACAAATTGAATGTGTAGAGTAAATTATAAATATTGTGATTTCATTTATTTTCATTTTTCGTTTCCGTTGGTGGTTAAATTTTAAATCAACCGTAAAAACCACAAAACAGTTTTACCTGAACAAACAAAAAGTAGTCACAGTAGCACAAATTTTAGCATTAATATGTGTGATTCTCGTAATAATACAGTTTTTATTTTGAATTTTGAGATAAACAAATTTTATTCATCGAAAAGGTTGATGATTTGCATTTGCATCGATTGAAAACAGACCTCTCCACCACTAGGCCTTTAAGCATTTACCTTTTTTAATATTCTATGATAGGTGAATTGTCCACAAGATATCATTCAGATTTTTCGAGGGGTTTTTCTTGCCTTTGCCTCTAATAAAGTGCTGCAGAAATTAGCAGCAAGGGCATACTGACAGATATGGTAAGATTCAGCTCATTTTGATATTCAAAATCTGGGGAAAATCCCATCCTACAATGCCACCTGCACATTTCAAAACCAAAATTAGGCTTTCTGTCAACTCTGCTCTTGTGAGTTTACTCAATTTGAGAATATAATGTGATAGCCTGCCTTTGCGTTCAAGTTCTTATGCATCACACCATTGCTTATCTCTTGTAAGAGGTAGAGTTTGCTAAGACTATGGAGTCTTGCCTGAGGGTTGTTGGACAGCTATATTTACGTTTGTTACCACATATTTTCCAACGAGAGATCGAGATTGCATTCGACAGATAGTTGCAGTCAATAGTTATGAAAATGACAGTCCTGGGCCATTTGTTTTTCTTTTTTTTCTTTTTTTGTAATAGTAAGATCCTTTTGGCACGGGCTTTTGACACGCGTACATTTAAAATGCATCTAAAAATTTTCCATAAATTAAAATGTCCGCACTGTCGATTGCATACTACACAAAATGCCATCCAGTTCTGCACAAGATATAGTTTCGATAAAACAACAGAAAACACACTCAATTTCAGAGACAATAATATAATTTTTTGATTGTGCATTTGATAAGTTACATACAGACTAAGATATACGTCACAACAGAAATCGACAAACATCTCAGAAAGTTTAACTGTGTTATAGGTCATGTTGAATTCTAATAGGAAATCAATAGCCGATCCCAGTAAAACATGTACTGTCGTGTGTTATAACAGAAACAAAAAGATACATTTCTGCAATATAGTCTACAAATAAAGAACACATTTATAGCGCATTAACCAACATAATTTACATAATTTACATATTTGTACATAATAAGTAAACCCACTGTATTTGTTTACTTACTATAACACAACCTTATTTCATTATACCGAAATAATTCTACTAGCAATAAATGTAGGTTCTAAATTGCAGGGATACTACAACACAGATAGACCGATAGACAATCAATAATGAAATGCCAAGGTCTTGCCTCGCTGAAGGTTTCTGGTTACTTCCCTTTATTACATCTGTTTTTAGCATCAGTACATCAGTACAGTTTATGCTAATTTACCTATACCATAAACTTGGTTCCTTAGCACTGCAATAGTGTGTATATAAATTTAGTATGTATGTATAGTAGCTACAATATATTTGGAAATCTATGGTGGGTTTGGATTCGCGAGAATGTGCAAGCAGTTAGGGGGTTCAGCCTAAATTCCGTTGTGTATATGACATGGCCTCAATGGTCACAAGAAGTTGAAAAGGTTTTGGGTAAGCCCACCTCTGAAGCCGTTCCCACTGGTGACCTAGGTGCAAAACTGGTGGTTGCAGTTCCGTTATGTTTCTTGAATGCTGGGGAACTAAACTATTCAGCTTGAACCCTAGTCGCCAGGCTTGTCGTTTGACAAAGTTAAATATGGTAACTATGGTAACGATTTTGCATATTTAAACAATTATTAGTGAAATATGTATATTTCTCCATTGTCATCTAATTAAATAAATAATTATGACTTCCATACTAGATTTACTGACTGCACCAAAAGAGCAGTTTTATTGATCTTTGAACTCGAAAAAATTAGGACGTGAGACTAAACAAAATTTAAAGAGAATTATGGCTTGAACACTTAGCGATTTATTCAAGAGATACTCAAACTCATACAGATTTTACAGCGATAACAATCAAGATTTCTATATTTGTTCCATTGACATTCAAACATAATTTTAAAAATTATCCATCGAAATATCCGTTAATTTTGTTACGTTAGATTACAGCAAGACTTGGCGATTAGACTTATGGAGAGACCAACTCAAGAATGAGCAAGTCGGATACATATATTTTTCCTTAGAACAATACATAAGAACACATATGAAATAGATAGGTGTCTTAGTATCTTTTTTGACATTTTACCAAATTTGGACATAAATAAGCTAAAGTACACAATGGATGATTACCAGGATTGAATCTTTCATATTTCATATTCATACTTCCCAGCCTCTCAGAGGAAATTTGTATATACATACATATTTTCCTGAATGGGTTAATTTACATTAAATTACAGTTTGGAATGATACAGTAATTTATTCGATACATATCCTGGTAAAATCGATGATGGTTCAAAATATTTTCAATAAATTCGAAATTTCTTTAAATGTGTATGAAATGATGGAAGAGAGAGACAGCTTATAGTTATCCACATCGTGGAGCAACAATGTTGCGCAGTTGACGGAAACTACATTAAACGAATCAGAATAGCTAACCAAATAGCTGACGTAATTAAAGTCATAGAAGCTGATGGTCCTAAGAGTTAAAGTGATAGAAGGCACCATTACCTTGGATGGTCCTACCAATACCTTGGAATAGTCACCCAAGTTGATTGTTCAAAGAGCTACAATGACAGAAGGTACCATTATCTTGGAAGAAAACATTTATCACAGTTGGTATTATAACAAATAAACAAACACGATGGGAAGAAATAACTCTGTAAAAGAATGCTTGCTTTTGTATAGACCAGAAAAGTTATCAGAACACAAAAGACTATGTTACAGTGTACACAAAACAAATGACTATGTTACAGTGTTCACAACACAAATGACTATGTTACAGTGTACACAACACAAATGACTATGTGACAGTGTACACAACACAAAAGACTATGTTACAGTGTACACAAGACAGATGACTATGTGACAGTATACACAACACAAAAGACTATGTTACAGTGTACACAACACAAATGACTATGTGACAGTGTACACAACACAAAAGACTATGTTACAGTGTACACAAGACAGATGACTATGTGACAGTATACACAAAACAAAAGACTATGTTACAGTGTACACAACACGATAGATATAACGCATGAAGAGGTATCAGTTATAACATTTTAATAATTGTCAGCAGCAATTAAAAGTTTTGTATGTTGTTTATTGTGAGTTTGAAATATGATCGTACCGTGCTCGAAGTGTCCCTGCTGCGCAGCACAGAATTGTAATAGTGTTATGCATCCAACAGAAATATCATGGATATAGGAGACAGATAAAAGCTGTACAATGCAAAAATCTAAACACATTCCATCAGGGTTTTGTATGTACCTCAACTCAATTCGTTAATATGACAGGCCAGTAGTTTTACAGAGGTACTGATTGCATTCAAGTGTCTTACAACTGGTTCGGTAGGATTGCAATGCTACCATGAGTTTAACAGTGGTTAAGCTTAAGCAATGTACAGAATACGATAAAATGTATTATAACTCAACCAATACATGCTATATCGATAATAAAATGATTTTTAGAAAGGATGTGAAAGTACATGTCAACTTAACTGCGCTGCTCTTAGCAAGTGGAATTTAAATTTCAAAAATATTCAAAGTTCATTTGCTCCTCATTCATAACTTGTCACGCTACGATTTGTAACTGTTCATCAAGGAGCTGGTAGAACCAGATACAAGAAAGAAGAAAAGCTAAAAATCATACCGATTAACGATGAGGAATATATTTCATTTAGTGGCTGATTGGATAGACAAATATGGGAATAAAACATTGAAAAAGAACGATTAGTGTTGGAGATAGCTACATGTTTGTGAATTAATATATAGAGCAGTAAGTGTTTACAAGATCGTGGAGACAACAAAACACTTTGGTAGCACGACGTTGTTTAAAAGCAGTGTTAACGCCACGCGTCAAGGCTTGTCAGGAATGTCAGTAATGATGTGTTAACGTACTCGACAAGGCATGCACCATCAGCGGAATGAAACCTAAATTTTTCAGAAAGGATATCTATCCATACGAATACATGGATAGTTTTGATAGATTCAATGGAAGATCTATACTACCCATATAAAGGTTTACTCGTCACTTAAGGATTCAAACATATTAAATAATGATTACCAGTATATGTATGATATGAATCTGAAAACACTCTTAGATATATATGACTACTTTGTAGAGAAAATAACTGTAATGTTGTGTGACAATTTTAAATAAATTATAAATATTTGAATAGCAAGCAATAAGTTAACCCAATTGCACTATTAAGGTGTGGAGTTAGACCTTTTGAGAATTTTCGACATGTTTTTAGTGATTGAAAATGGATTTGGCGGCCGAATGATGAATACATGAGACGGCGTGAATACATTCTGCATTTAATACATGACAATAGTGATACTGGTTGCATATTAGCAGAAGATTTGGAATTCCCTTACATCAGCGCTGTCATTTTAAAAACAATCTATTAGCTTCAGAGGAATAACTTCCAGACAAATATGACTGATCAGAGTTGCAGAGGAAATTGATTGATGATTACAAAGGTACAACCCCAACTGTATAAAAATGAGTATGCCACTGCAAAATAATGATAAATAGTTCATTCCTTGCAGAATCCAAACAAGTTTGGTTTACCACAAACGGATAAAATGATACCAGGCATTTTCAAAGATGAACTAACCTGCTCACCAGTTAGAGAGCTGTGCGAGTTAAGATCTAAACTCTGTTTATTCAAGGCAGATAAAAACGAAACGAAAGTAGGCAGAGGCAAAACAAAAACTGCGGGATCAAGAGGAATTTAAAATTCAAGCTGTACTGAAAACGCTTTCTCACTGTCATACTTTCTTTACCTCAAATTTGGTCGGAAAGTAGCTGAGAGTTAGAAAAGGAATTGAACAGTAAGTTTAATAAATGATCTTAACACACTATACGAGTCTCTCGTATATATAACAACACTTTCAAGCAAGGCTATTGGAGGGAATTGTTCTCCATCTTTAGTCAATTCTTATTTTCTGGTTTCCATATATGATCGAACATAAGGATAGATTGAGTAGCACTTCTACACAGATCTAATTGACTCTGACTATAATTTTATATATTCTTAGTAGAACTCTTTATCCGGCAGGCCTTACTTCAGAAAGGTTTACGGTTTTACAAAGAATTTGATCTTATATGCTGACTTGTTGATACGACTTTCACCCATGCATAACGGGACAATTAATACATAAAAGAGACGAAGCAGTTTCATATCAAAGTGTTCAAACTCATTTGTTGTTAATTGTGACATTATTAAAGCTGGATGTCACTTGCACTTCATCTCATTGTTTGTTCGGTAGAATTGTTTATGGAATAATTGTTTTTAGAACGTTTGTCAGTATTTGGTGGTATTATATTTTAGTAACATAGATTATTTATCACACCGTTAACGAACATGTTTATATATGTGTGTTATGGAAGTCATTATCAATGAAATCTTGCAAGGGTCAATCGCTTCATTGTTCCATCGTTCAAAACGCGATAGTGGATGACTCAAATGTAACATATTTGGTACATCGCTCCATCGCGTCAGTTCCATTGCTCCATCCCTCCTACATCCTATACCATATTAACGTATGCATATTTGAAACTTATGCACAGTAGTTTTCTTTTGTGTGTGTGTTTGAGAGGGGTTGGTGGGGTGGGGAGGGTTTTCGTTTGCGAAATGAATGTATCGTTGATGAGTAGTACTTGTTTACACTATGAGTAGTACTTGTTTGTCATTTTCTGATTGTCCTAGAATCCTGCTTGTTCGTCGGTGTAATTATTCTCAAAGCTGATTAACCATTTCATTTCAATCCCCTCCCTGAATAAAGTCATTTGTGAATTGTCTGTAGGACAGTACGAATCGAAACCAAAAAAAGGTAAGATAATTTGCTGAAAGAAACTTATGCAGTAATTCCTTAAAAGAAATAACATAGTTGCAGGAATCTTTTAAGCTTCCTCTTTTATCCCAGATTACTAAATAAATCATACAATACTCGATACTCGTGATAAAATCCATGTCGGTAGATCACTGCATCGCCTCTCTTGCTTGCATAAAAGTAGTACTTTTCCTTAATTTGCATTGCCGTTGTCAGTTTCTTCTTCGCCGCACGGAATCGGAGCTCGCAGAGTAGATATGTACTCCAGATCGCGAACTGTAACCAACCTTTTTTTATCACGCAACTTAGATTACTGTCAAACACTGTTGAGACAAAGCAGGGACTTTTGAAAACTATCTGAAGGAAAGGTTACTACTGTATTTTTGGTGTCACGGTGCGATTAGAAGACACAATGGATACATATAGAGAGCTAAAAGACTTTGACTTGCTCCCTCAGCCAGTTTCCCAGCGGCGGCCAGTAGCATACGTTGTATAATGTAAAATTGTAACGTTAAATAGAAGACACTTAGTAAAAATGATGCAGTAAAATTTCCCTCCAGCATAACCAGGAAGAGATTAGAATTATAATTAAATGTAGCCAACATCTCTTAGAGGTCGAAAACATTGTTATTTGGACAGAAAGTCTTCCAGATAGTTCTCTAACTGTATAAATTGCTGAAAGACGAAATGGCGTTCTGTAACAAAATTACTCTGCAAGACAGAACTAAATAAAATAGTTGCCTGTAATGGTAATCCTACCTATACAGGTGTTGTCGAATACATGAAAACAAATAAGATTGATTAATTCTTTTAAACAATGATGTCAAGAAACAACTTCTGAACATAAACAACAGAGAAACTGTGACCACAGTCACTGTAATAGGTTTTAGTGATATGTTTGTTTCTGGGAGATAACTCCTGGAGAACATATTACTTTTGCCTGATTTCGATGCCATTACAGATATATGACACCATTGTTACTCTGTTTTAGAATATGAGATATAAATTGGCATTCACGGATAAACGCGTTTATAAATATGAATATTAACAAATGCTGATAATATCGAATTTTGTATTACCTTTACAGTTAGGGCTTATCAATAAAAATATGAACTTTTGCATTTTTTTGTAAACTCAGCGTTTCAAAAGTTTCACATAATTTATAAATACGGTCTGTCTGATATAATGTTGCTAACTGAACACAGTTTTAATTTATTTAAAGTATTCAAATTCAAACATTTATTGCTGCTAAAATGATCAAAATAAGAATGCAAATGTGTTGCACCGTCTTCAAGATCATTTTGCTTCGAATTTGCATAAATATTACTATTTATTACACTTTTCAAAACATCTCTTATTTTGTATCATCATAACTCTTGAATACTAAGCTTGATAAAAGCTATATTATTTTTTTAGTATTATTATTAGTATTATTCTTTTTATTATTTTATTATATATATATATATATATATATATATATATATATATATATATATATATGATTACACTTTTAAAAACATAATAACATCTACAAGTATCACTATCTTCAAAGACAATTAACTTCTCTTTTTTCTCCTTTCTAAAGTTAGGAAGATCAATATCATTAATATCTCCAACTCAATTGTCAACTTACCAACTAAATATCCAAACATACCTTTCCAAGGGGACACTACGAAAAAATATGACACAACATTGTTTAGAATAAGATTTGAACAGTCACAAATATTATACAGCACATACACTAGATGTTATATGATCAAAGAGAATCGACATAAAGGGATTTTATTTGTAGTATTTATGAATAGAACATAACAATATTACACTTATTAACAACAACACATTGGTCTGCTAAATAACATACCAACTGCCATATATTAAATAACAATAAATTACCAAATGTTATTAGGATCCTTCCTTGAATTCAGTTTTCACAGACGGTCCAAGCACAACGACCTCACAGTCTTCTACAATTTTGCATGTTACTTCAACTTCACAAGTTACTACACAGGCAACTCCAACTACACCTGGCTCTCCAACCTCAAATCCTACTATTTCGTCACAGCGTACCATAATTTTACAGACTACTACAATTTTTAATGCTGTTACAACTTCACCCGGTACAGTAACTACACAATTTACTATAATTGTATTTAAGCAGTTTATTTTATATCAATTATAATTATCAATCAATATATACCCTAACCCAATTATAATTGATATCAATATATACCCTAACCCAATTATAATTGATATCAAATAAACTGCTTAAATACTAGTAATTGATATTATTTATTTGTCTTCACCAAAACAATGAATATAGTACTAGCACTATTATAAAGTCTACCATTAACTCTACTGATTTTTCTCTATTAGCAAACATAGATTTCAGATGCCCGAGGACATCGAATATGTCTCCTTCATTTATAGTTGTGCAGCAGATTAATCCCTGTTTATATTAAGAATTCGTCTAATTCAATGTAGAGATAGTTATCATTTCAATTTGTTCTATTATTATGTGGATTAACTGGTTAGTTTGAGACTAATCGAATGTGTCGAGGAAAATAATAATACTGTGATTTCATTTATTTTCGAGGGTATCAGGTTTCGTTTCTGTTAGTACTTTGGTTTTAAATCAACCGTAAAATCAACGAAAATTGGTATCTGAACACAAAACGTCGTCACAGTAATGCAAATTTAAAGACTAATATTTGTGATCCTGATAATAATACAGTTTTCATCTTAAATTTTGAGATAGAAACTTCTATTCCTCAGAAAGGTGGACGATTTGGATATGAACTGAAGGAAATCAGACCCATTCACCTCTGGATCTATCACTATTTACCGTTGGTAACATTCTATGAAACCCGAACGGTATGGTTTCTCAGTTTGCCAGCATACATTGATAACCTGTCTTTCCATCCAAGTTCTTGTATACAACATCATTACTTTGCTGTTGTAATTGGTACAGTGAGTCAAGACTATGGAGGCCTTTATGTGGCTTCTTGGACAGCTATATTTTCTTCTATTACCGCATATTTACTCGCGAGAGATGGAGATTCTATTCGACATATGGTTGTAATTAATAGTTATGAAGAAATGACAGTCCCGACTACTGTATTTGTTTGTATTTTTTAAATAGCACGATCCTTTTGACACGGGCTATAGACAGACGTATATTTAAAATGCATCTAGAAAGTCCCAAAATTTAAATGCCCCTACTGTCATTTTCATACTACTCAAAATACTATCGAGTTCTGCACCAGCAATAGTTTCTATTAAAAGAAAGAAGAAAAGTCAATTTTAGAGGCAATATTATAATAATTGTAGAGCACAACCATATTAAGATATACCGAGCATCAGAAATCGATAAACATCTGAGAAGATTTAGCTGTGTTACAGGTTATGCTGAACTCTAACAGAAAAAAACAATAAAACGTTTACTGTTGTGTTATAACAGAAACAGAAACACATTTCTGTAATATGGTCTACAATAATGAAAAAATTAATATCGCAAGGACCAATAGTGTGTTCATAATTTTACATAATAAGTAATTTCACCGTCTTTGTCCACTCACTACATCAAAACCTTACTACATTATAGCGAAATAACTCTACTAACAATAAATGTAGGTTTCAAATTGCAGGGATACTACACCAGATATAGACCGATAGGCAATCAATAATGAAATGTCGATGTCGTACCTCGCTGACGGTTTCTGGTTATTTCACTTTATTACATCTGTGTTTAGCCCAGCACAATATATGCTAATTTACCTTAACCATAAATGTAAATCCTTAGCACTGCAATAGAGTATGTAAAAAACTAGGATGTATGTATAGTAGTTGTGGGAATGTCTGGCGATATGGTGGGGTGTCCACCTGTCCAGATTCCTGGGATCAGATTCGCGAGAATGCGCAAGCAGTTAGGGTTTTCGGCCTAACTTCCATTATGGATATGAGATGGCCTCAATGGTCACTTGGAGTTGCAAAGATTTTGTGAACTGACGTCTCCGTAGCCGTTCACAATGGTAACAGGGAGCGAAACTTATGGTTACAATTCCGTTTTCATCCTTGATTACTGGGAAAGAAAAATTTTAGCAAAACTAGAACCTCAGTTGCCTGACATGTCATTGGCATTCATTTATGGAAAATGTTAAATACGGTAATTATTTTGCATATATAACAATTTTGGTAGTGATATATATATATATATATATATATATATATATATATATATATATATATATATATATATATATATATATATATATATATATATATATCTGTATATATAATAAAAATATTACTATTACTACTACTAAAAATAATAATAATAATAATAATAATAATAATAATAATAATAATAATAATTTAACTAAATTCAGTGATAAAGATTTCATTACTCGCTTTGCCGATTCCAAATGACAAAAAAATTAACAGCCACTTTAATGTGTTCCCTTAGTCGAAAAGAATTAAGATATAAATTAATCAATAAATAAGCAAAATTTCAACATAATTGACACTAAAAGATTTAGAGATTTAATTAAGAGAAATATAAAGAAGTAAGGATTTTAGGGCGGCAACAATCAATATTTCTATAAATGTTTAATTGACATACTAACATCATTTTGAAAAAATATCATTCATTTGAGTAGAGCAAAACTTTGGCAATGAGACTTATGAAACGAGACCCACTAAAGAAGGAGCAAGTTGAGTACATACTATTGTTTCCCTATAAAACAAGACCTAAGAACAGATACGAAATGGATAGTGCCATAGGAAGTTTATTTCACCTTTGACACGCCAAAATTACGAAATAGATAATATCATAGTTTATGTATAATGTTTAAATATTTAACTTTTGTCATACATATTTAATTTTGACCCTCGTTGTAGGATGCAAACAAGTAGTTTACTTAGAATTCGAGGTCAGAGTTGCTTTTGTTTACAATTATACTGGCTTTTCCACTAGAATTACTGATATTTGTCAGATAAGCCATATGAATTTCTAGAAATATCTCTCAGGTGGCCTGTGTTTATATAGAGGAAGTTTGGTAAGCAGTATTTCATACCTATACTAAGTATCAGTCTTTAATGAATTTGGTTCAATAATTAGATGTTTATAGTGGTATTGTAAAAATCAGAACAAATTCAGAGAGAGGAATTACTTCTTTAAAATATTAATTGGAAATACTGAAGTGCTCATAGATTTTAGGACTTTTTGGGATCAATGCATGACTTTGGGATTTTGTGAAATCATTTAAAGACATTCTGAATTACATCATTGTGGTACATCAGGATAGTCAAGACTACTGGCACATCGGGACATTCAAGATTTCTGGAATATCAGTACCTTCAAGGCTACTGTAATTCATTCGGAACATTCTATATTTTGGACTTGTGGTTAGTACACTTAATATTATTGGATTATTTGAATATTAATTCACATTATTGTAAGTGGGGTTTCTAATTTTCACTTTAATTATCTAGAAATAAATTGCTTGTTGATTTGCTTACATTTTTGGTTTCACCTTCTTTCTGATACATATTTTTAGGCTATAGATTCGTAACAAGAGAACAGTTTGTTTTTTACATTTGAGGTACCAAATTTGCACAGCAAATAAACAAATGTACTATATGGATATTTGACAGGATTAATATCTCACATTGCACATAGATAAATACCTTCCTCTCAGAGGATATATACATATATATATATATATATATATATATATATATATATATATATATATATGTGTGTGTGTGTGTGTGTGTGTGTGTGTGTGTGTGTGTGTGTGTGTGTGTGTGCCTGAATGGTTGATGAACGAAATGCTTGTATAACTGTAAAAAAGGCAAATATGCTGCATGTCTCCTTTATGCTCTGGAATCTGTGCTAAATATACTAAGTTATCATTTAGATAGACCGTCAAATTACAGTTTGGATAGATGCATTTATTCATTCAATAAATATTCGGGTCAAATCGATGAGATAAAAAAGATAGAAAAGGATAAGGAAACGAATCCTGAAAAAAGAATGACAATGTTGTTGATAGCTACAGATTCATGGATCAATCCCTAGACCATTGGGTGTATATTTAAAACGATGACAGATTCATGGATCAATCCATTGGGTGTATATTTTAAACGATGACAGATTCATGGATCAATCCATGGAGTGTATATTTAAAACGATGTCAGATTCATGAATCAATCCCTAGACCATTGGGTGTATATTTAAAACGATGACAGATTCACTGAGACAGCGGAATGTGTCGGTCACATGACGTTGTCGCAGAGCGACGTTCATGCAACGCGTCAAGGCTTGTCACAAATTTCAACAAAGCTGTGCTAACGCACACGATAACACTTGCATTGTAGATGTAATTAAACCTAAATATCTGAGAAAGAACATCTACAGATAAGAATACATTGATAGTTTAATATATTTGGTGGAAGATCCATACCATGCAAAGAAAAGCTTACTTGTCACTTAAGGATTCAAAAAATTCAAATGATGATTACCAGTACATGTCTGATGTGATGCCACTCTTTAATCTGAAAACACTCGTAGATCATTTACATCACTACTAGGTCAAGAAAAATAATGCAATGTTTTGTCACATTTTGACAAAATGCATGAACAGCAAACAATAAGTTAGACCCTGTGCAATAATATGGTGTTGACTTAGACCTTTCGAGAGACTATGACATGGTTTTAATGATTAAAAGTGGAATTCTTGGTGAAATGATCAACATATTTGATGGATAAAAATAGCATTTGCTTGAAATACATTAAAATAGTGATATTTGCTGCATATTGAAAGTAAATTTATAGATTCCTTGACATCTGCACGTCTATTTCAAGGACTGCCCATTAGCTCCAGAGAAATTAGTTCTTAATGATAATGATTTATCAGAGTTGCAAAAGAAATTAATTGAATATTACGTTTCAAAAAGAACTGTGCATTGAAAAACAAAGAGAAATATGCAATTCACTGCTGAAATGTAATGATATACATGCAGTTGGGTTTGAAACTGAAGAACAAATATGCAGAATTATCATGTTTAGCTAACAACAGTGGCTGAAATCAAGCACTGAACAAAGTTTTCTTAGAGTTACCGAAATACGCTGTATTCTGGAAAAAAATGGATAATTGAAGCGCAAAGAACAATAGTAACCATATGTCAGACGTAACAAAATACGAAGAAAGTCAAAATGACTTGTATTCGCAAAATGAAAACTAATACATGAAGAGCTTATACTTTCTTTACCTGATACTTAGTGGAGAAATAACTGATAGCTAGAATACAAGAAACATACAGATATAGCGGTGTTAGTGGTGACATTCAAAATGCACCAAGGAAGGATGAGATATGTATGTATGTATGTATGTATGTATGTATGTATGTATGTATGTATGTATGTATGTATGTATGTATGTATATATGTATGTATGTATGTATGTATGTATGTATGTATGTATGTATGTATGTATGTATGTATGTATGTATGTATGTATGTATGTATGTATGTATCAATGTATGTGTGTATCAATGTATGTGTGTATCTAATATGTTTTATGATTTACAACACACACATAAAAATAGATAGATAGATTAGTAGGTTGACCTTAACTCGATATGTATATCGTACTTTATATATATATATATATATATATATATATATATATATATATATATATATAATCAACAGGCTGTGAGAATAGAAACACGATTGCCAACTGCTCAATAGCCAGTGAATGGCATAACACTTGTATGTCCTCTATTTCAGCCCCTCCACCTTTGTCATCAACGACAAGAACGACACCACCTCAACCAACAATACCGACAATATCAACAACGACAACAATAATGACAACACCAACAGTCCCGAAGACAACGTCATCAGTACAATGTAAATATTTACAAACAAAATGACGCTCTGATGCTCAGCCATTTTTATTTCCATTATATCACTTTTTACATTTATATATTTTGTGCTTATAATTTTTGCTGCATTTTTGTTTCGAATTTGCGATTGACAATGATGATAGCAAACTCTAATTTTCTAAAAGAAAACATAATTTCATGTCTATAAAAAAATAAGCACAAATTTGGTCAAAGCCTAACTTCTTCATATTTCATAGACAATAAATCAATAATTTTCAAAAGAGGTTACATCGTGATAATTAAAAAAAATAGTCAATAATAAAGTGTGCAACGGTTGGCATCGTTGACCGTTCACTTTACAAAATACAGTGGCAGCAATATGAGCACAATATAAATCCGCAAACAGAAAACCTAATTTATTGTATGAAAATGAACAGTGGAAAATAAGGGATGAAAACTGATGTGTGCCGTCTGATATTATAACTATACTTCCCATGGTTATATGCTACTTCCGGAAGCTGTGCAGACTTATTGCCTGCGAAAATGCAATAAAATGAATAGTGTTTCATCTTGTTTTAAACATTAAAGGGTGGTTGTAGAAAAAGAGCCGTTACCAAATTATTCTGCACAAGATTACTCAAGACAAATGCATATATTTAATGACAAGATGTTCTCTTCCATAGTTCTAAGCAAGTCATGTGTTATTTATTTAGTGATGGAACTTTGATATATGAATGATTTAACATCGTTAATCCAAATATAAAGCATGCAATCATGCTTTGGTGTTTGAGCTTTCCTATTTATTTTGAAAGTTCGCCCGCTCTGGCTAAATGTTAAATGCCATTACTTATATTGTATATTGCGATTCAAAATGATTTTGGTTTCCCATACCTACATATATTTACAGCGCGCTATTTCGAAATCGGAACATTTGCGCACTAATGAAAAAAAAGTGTTTTCGTTTTATTTTTTATTTTTAGTAGCTTGCATATATATAGATTTTTCATATGACGCTTTAGGATATCATAATTATTTCCCCTAAGATCACAGTCTACTATTTTAGGGACGGTGTACCTTTAACAAACATATTGGAAAAACAATGCAATGACATGTGTAATGATCTGTTTGAATTTAATTCTGCAGTATTTAGAATTACACCTCCACTGCTTTCTCCATTCTTTCTCTATCAGCTCAATTAAGAGCAAATCACTTGAACAGATGGTTGCTTTCTGTATATGTTTGACCTTATCTATTGCGCCCGCAATCATAGCTCTGGTTGTTTACTACTAATCCAATGAAATAGTCAATACACTATGTAGACAAAAATAAACCTTCAGTATTCAAGTTGATAATTTGCTTGAATAACATCATGTTATGATTGCTCTATCGTCTGTACATAGTTTGTAATTAGCAAAATGTGATGAAACAAAGTTGAATTCTTAAGTGTTAACATGTGTCTGGTGTGTATTGTCAGACTTAAAATCAGCTAAGAACCATGTAACATATCTATAATTTTAAAATAATGTATTCGATACAAATTTCATCCTTTAAATTTCACATTTATTTCGATTTCATCCAGATTTCTCCTGAATCGGTACAATGCAAAAATCATAGAGCAATATACATTCTGGGACTAGTTAAGCTTTCTCCTCAAACTCTTTTTCGAATTATCTATTTCATCTTTCAATGTTCAAATTTTATCAAACAACGCAATATAATGTACGCCCTTTCACGTCTTCAATCCAGTTTGGAATGTCTCTGTGTTTTCGTTTATTTTAGTTATACGGCTTAATGAAAGAGGGATTTTAGTCTATTTCATTTTTAATGCATCTTTCTGTTGGAAACTTTTGTTTTCAATCATTTAATTTTATTTATTTATATAATCCTTTTATCTACTTTATCCATATTACTTTGCACCACATCGATACTTGTAACCAGTTGCCTATCAGCAAATATGTTGTATCTGATTTTGATTTTTCAACAACAGCAGGTAATTTCTTGTAACAATCTGATATTATCACCTCCATCTGGTTTTGTGATCAATACAAGATTCATACTACGCATCTTATAACTCCTTCATTTTCTAATTCGCTGTTCCTTCCAAATCTGTTTAAAACATGGTGGAAAATTGTTATCTTTTTTTATAAAACTCAGCTTTCATGTCCCTTAATAAAACTTTGAATTGTATATGTCATCTTCCTTTTACGTATTTTGAGAAATAGTCTATAACTGTCAAGATATGTTTGTATCAATCGTTGTACTTTTTGTTTGTTTGTATTCATCGTTGTACGTTTCGTATGCTTGGGTGTCAACAATGTTTGCCTACCACATGTCATCCACGTGACTAACATGTATCATTCCCTGGGTGGAACCGTTTTCTAGCTTACTTGTGAAATGCGTAGACAGATTGTTAAGTATAGTCGATAAAAAAGCTCCAAGAAGCTAATGTTTTTTATTATTATTTTGTAAATGCTATCCAACATTAAATAAAAATTGTGTAAGTTGGTTATTATTTTAATTCAGGGTGTTTTATTTTTGTAGCGTTTAATTCTTTCCTATAATTAATAGATCTTTATGTAATCAACTGGTCGTTCTGGATCGTAGAAAAAATTCCTTTAATATTATTGTTTGTCAGTAATTGAAAAAAGTATATAACACCATCTAGACAATATCTCATGCTTTGATAAATTATCTTCATGTGTTATCACAAAGCCAACAAGAGGACCATCTACAATTGGAACTATATTTTCAGTAAAAATTTGCAACGTTTCTTCAATCTTTACAAACGTATGAATGATTTCAGATTTATCTGAAATGAAGTGATTTCAATAGTTGATTCAAAAGAGGAGCTACGTCAGAAAATATGTAAAAATGACATGTTTCCAATCAAACTTTGTTTTTCCGTAAATTGTTTTGCTGTTCGTGTCGAATCGTTGCAGACTGACATCGTAAAGTGTACGAGATCTTTGGCGTGTACTGCAAATTGTGACCCAATATAAATGTTTGTATTTATAAAATCAAGTCAAATGCATAATTTATCGTACTGTTTGAACGATCTGATATCACGAGTATTGACTATTGGCTGGATATAATAATTATTTAATGTAATCTGTAACTTGTCGCTTTTTCCAAAACATCTCATGATATCTTTTTTGATATTTGAAATCGATAAATCAACAATTTTAATCTCTTCACCACACGTTTATACCAGCTAAACTTCTAATCAAATACACGCCATCTCTTGATACTGAGATTGGTGCCTTATGTTAAACACATGAAATATTTGTATAAACCCTTTGAAATATAGGTTTATGCCATTACTTATATTGTGGTTGTATAATTCCTTTTTTATTTTGCTCTCTACTCAATGTACAATCAAGAGATTATAATGTGGTCCACTAAATCGAGTTCATGTTTAAAAATAGAAAATCTATGTTATCCTGGACTAGATGGAATCTGAAGCAATTATGAAAATAACAGTGCGGGGAATCGAGCTTATAGAAATGTTTCGATGCGTTTTGAAACAAATATCGTACTATTTAAACATTTTTAAAAGGCCTATCATCATTTTCATAACTAACTATAATCAATGAGAAGATTCTAACTCTTTGATATTTGCGAAGAATGTTTCTTCTGGAGTATTCGGCCTAATAAGTTTCATTCAATTTTTAATTTCAGTATAAATTCATATTGCTAATGAAAGCACTCGTTTGTTTCTTTTTTCGCTCAAGCTACTTTTATCCTTTTCAGCCACAACCAGTACGAGAAGTCCCCTTTCAACGCCTTCAAAAGCACCCATGTCATACGTACCTGATCCGGGTAGACCAACTTCACTTTGATCCTTTTTTCTACAGTTTAACACAACATTTCATTGGGATGAAAAAGTCCATAAAATACTATATGAAGTGATATCCATAATTGCAAACAAAATGGAGTGACATGAAAACTGGAAGAAGTAAATGGTATTCTTTTAAAATAAGATAAGATAACAATTGTGGTTACCGACGTGGAAAATGTCATTCTTTGATCAGAGACATAGGGTGACTAAATATTAAGATAGAACCTTTTTCAGAAGTTGTCGGTAGTACCTCTATGCAGCCTTTGTCACTGGCGCTTTCCTATCAGATTACAAAAAACAAAACAAAGAAAAGTATCGCCTCAAAACATATGCAAAAACGTATTTGGGCAGAGTCTAGTGAATACGTCGAGTACTTTTTCTTGCACAAAAAAGAAGTCTTCAACTGGAAAAGTAATAAATTTGGATGTTTCATAATTAGATTGAGGTTCATATCCTCTCAGAAAATATTTTGTCACGTGTATGAAAGGACTTATTCAAAGTATGAAGATAGAGGTTGATTTTGTTTTTCTTTCTCTCTCGTCGACAATTTTATGCCTCATGCTTTGATTTCAGGTAACTACGACTTACATCTAGAGTTCGATTTAAAGGTTAATCTGGATTACAAACAGACATATGAAGATAGAACATCACCAGAATTCCAGAGCTTGGCCACAAACTTCAGTGTGTCAGTGAGTTAGACTAGACTTGATAACTATTTTCAGTGTGCCACTGAGTTGGGGTAGACTTAATAACTATCATAAGAACTGAGTATAATTACCACAAGAGGACGCGTAGTGAACTTGAATTCCTAATATTTACAGTTGAAACTTAGCGGCCGACTGTCAAATACAACATTCTTTACAGGTCTGACTAGCATTATTACTAAAAACTATATTTACACACACAGGCACACACACACACACACACACACACACACACACACATACAGGCTAGATGCATATGATTCATTGCAGAAGGATATGTCGTATCTGACTCCCTGCTAATACTGACCTAACATAATCACGTTGCTGTATTTCAATATAAGAACTACTAAATAAATACTCATTGAATCTAAATAATAATATATTTTCCAATACAAATGATTAACTTGTGTTAAAAAACGTATAGTCTGCTATAAAGTATAAGAGCGAAGCCTTAATTATTTATGTCACAAATTGAACCATTTCTTTTTCAGACACACAAAGATGATCCTGTTATTATTATATTTGCCGCAGTGATGTTCCGGAATTATCAAACGTTTTGTATTTGGTTATTACAAAAATAAATCTTATGTGCACATTTCTCACGGCATTCAAACTCATCCCTTCTCAAATTAAGTCTACACAGTCTATAAAATATTATATTCCCTAAACTGTGTTCCATTTTCTACAGCCAATATTTACAGAACATTTATAACATTACATTACTTTCTGCAAGTTATAAAGTTATGGTAATATGCTTCTGGAATGTGGGTTAACACATTCATGACATCACAGTGTTGAATGTGACCTGGATTCTGTAGAAAACAAAGACCATTTTTATGTTGTGAAATAAGATATCTTCATACAATAGTTTAAATTTGACAATATATATATATATATATATATATATATATATATATATATATATATATATATATATATATATCCTTGCAAAGGGAGCTCAATGAAAATATTAAATTATAGATTATATGTTTCTCTTTAGTTGATGGAACATTTCCGGTACATCAAGGGATTCAAGTCGATAGAGATTATACAGTTTAGGTACAAGTTATATTTTGTAATAAAGTTATATCCGTTTTCTGGGGGCTATAGAAATGTTCACTGTAATGAAGTTATATCCGTTTACTTGTAGCTATAGAAGAGTTCATTCTAACTCGATCATTATATCGCGATAGATTTAATTGTTATCTAATAAAAAAAATGCTTGTTGATCAATTTGCATTGGTAACTTTGGATTCAACGAGATTTTCGTGGTTTCATTTATGTATAATAGATAGATAGATAGATAGATAGATAGATAGATAGATAGATAGATAGATATATAGATATAAAATTGTGCGAGCAAAAGAAAAACCTGAAACGATAAATAATAGGATAATACAATTATTTTCGCTATTATAGGAATTATTCGTGTATATATTTTCCAAGACGAAATTAATAAAGGTTTCAGCAAACGAACCGTTCATGTACATGAAACAGATTCTGACCCGTCATAGTCTGAGAATTGTATTGTATTAAAAGAAAGAAAGTGATGATTTTTACTAGAACTGCATACACCGTGTTCCTGTACTATCCTGAATTGGATGTTACACGTGGTTATTTAAACAAATGTAGCTTTATAAACTTCTTTGTTGCTATTAAATATTTACCTCAAACCGTTACCGTACAAAAGACACTTATTTTGTACCCATGTGTAGAATGAGCATTTTTTACCTCTCAGCTTCAATCATTTACATACTAAAGTTGATTTGATAAATTATCTTTAACCATTTTGTTCACCATTGCAGTCCTGGATCTGTTATTGTGGATTACTCAGTCAATGTTTACGCAACTGTAGACATCCCAGCTGTGACAAATCAAATCGCAAACGAAGTTGTTGATTCTTTGACGGAAGTTGCTGGTGCGCCTGTTGATATAGACTATACTCGAATTTATATGAAGAGCAGGCTAGGTAAAATTAACTCTCTCTCTCTCTCTCTCTCTCTCTCTCTCTCTCTCTCTCTCTCTCTCTCTCTCTCTCTCTCTCTCAAACGCATAAATTGTATCTGACTGAGTAGATATAGATATAGATTTTTGTCTATTGAATCCTATCTATTAAGCATTGCGGTTGGTAATTGTTACTAGGAGTAATTATAACTGATGTGCTATGTCTCAGCCATTCAATATCTATATTGTCTTCATGTCATCATTTGCAGTCATGTTTTGGATTTATTTATGTATATTTCGAGGTTGTACAAACCGTCAGGCTTTAAAGAGTCCTTAGTTTCGTTCTTGTCATTGATGTAGTATAATATATTATTTTTAGTTCATCAGAAATATTCTGCCAGCCAAGAGCAAAGACTTTCTATACAACGATATCGATAGTTCCATTTTTGTTGACAACTGTATTCGTAAAACAGATTTCGTCATAAGAGACTGAGTCTATTGTAATAGAGCTCACCATTAGCGCAGCTAAAGCCTAAACATTCAAGTCCTGCACTGCTTGTCCTACACTGCTTATAGGCCATGGACTTCGTTTCTGGCTGAAAAAATAATTTGCTCAGAGATCGAACACTATAGATGTCTAAGAAAGAAATACACAATTGCAAATTATAGCACCAGTTTCAGGTGGTATTGGAATAACAGGAACCGGATTAGGTGGTGCAGGAATAGTTACATATGCAGTCGTTCCTTTGAATTTTAGAGGGTTTGATGCAACATTGATAGGACTTGTTGCAAAAGCACTGGTAGGGTTGAGGTTATATGGTTAATTGGTATGTAAATACGTTTTAAACATAATGAAATACTAATATCTGCAATCAGTGAGTATTAACGACATGATAAGCAAAGCAAGTACAACAGGTTCAAGAGATACTTCAAGAGATAGATTCAGAAAGGAAAAACTACAGATAATGAAGACGTCATGAATTTGTAAACAAATAAATACATTGTCACTGCAAGGGAGAGATTAGACATGAAAGAGTTACTATAAACACTTACAGGGAAGGAGGGTACAATTTGAAAAGAAAACAAATAACCCATAATGTTTTTAGACCCAATGTGCATCTGGCCTACTCACACATGCGACGTTTGCAATTCCGAAAAAAAGATGGCTTGAACTATGGAGTGGAAGCCGGTTTTATTATACCCTGTAGATGCAATAGATTGTACTGTCGGATTTAAGATTCTACCTATGGTACACGTTGTCTCTGACACGTTGTTAAAATTTTTATTTGGGTTGCTTTTTTTCAAACAGAAATGTAAAAAGACCTAATAAACAAGCAACAAAAACACAGCTATACCACCACCAATTAAATGATGCATCGTGCTGTGCATTTGTATCGTTTCTTTTATCTTGTGATGTTATACCATGCCCTGTGCGTGTGCTCTGCACATTTCCACACACTTTTGCGTTGTAAACGTTTCTTTCATAGTTCACCTATGACATTGTACAATTCCTGTTACCATTTTCTAAGTTGCAAACCAGCATCAATTCTATGAGTGTCTTTTTTCTTTTTTATAAAGTAACCTTTATAATTTCTTTGTAAACCTGTTTTAATCTTCCTTCTTGTTTCTTACATTTAGTTTACAAGGAAATTGATAAGTTAAATTAAATCTAGATGAAACAAAGGTTAACAGTAAGTCAAGTTTCAATGTTATATTTAATAGTGAAAAATAATTTGAAATCAAATTAGGTAAATAAAAGCTGTTAGGGTATTTGATTTAGACATTCATCATTTTATTTTATGTTCATCTATTAGCCTACCCAGTCTAGATCAAATCTTTATGACTTCGGTCTAGATCGACAAAGAATATGGTTCCATTGGTCTAACACTAGTATATGATAGCCAGTGAAAACATATTTTAGAACAAGGTAAGATGCAGTCGGAGAAGAAGTAGACAATCACATGAAAAATTCAAATGATCAATTTAGTTAACTTCATCATTGGAGATATCAACAACAATTAAGCAGTAATTATTTATATTAAAGCTTTTTCAGTATTTTCTTTTTTGTCTTGCGTTCCCTTCGTGAAATAAATATGTCTGAATGTTATCACAATAGCACTCAACGCAGATAATGTAATCCAACTTAAGGCAATTAAACTGCAGTGAAGTATCCAATTCCGCTTGAAGTCACGTGGTTATCTCTCACTTTATTTTGTAAACTGTCTAAGTTCTAGATTGGAGTATATTTGTTATTGTATGATGTCATAGTTTACATTGCATCATCTGACAAACACTTGGAAATTCTAAAAGCTCTAGAATTAACTACGATTTTGTAAGTCTCGATTTCACGTGTAGTTTTCAAACACTTTTTTATGAAATTATTAGCGTTTATTGATTTGTTTATTCCATTTGAAATACCTATGTTCAATTCTTGTTTGTACTCTTCCAGTTCTTTACAAACTGAGTTATTTGCTATCGTTATCTTCGATAAATTTAAATTCTTTTCTCAGCTGTGTTTTCCTCTTTCTTTGCTATTTAATTAATCAAAAATAGCTGATGGTGCCAATTTTCATTAATTATTTGAAAATTCTTTGTATGAAGATGATTATGATATATATACACAAGTCTAAATTGAAACTAACCATACTGTAATCTTGATAGTGGTATCAGAGCAAAGTATCGTTTAAATTATATCAAAGTAATTGTAGATTCTATACTTTCGGACCAAGTCCTCGACTTGTACAAGGAGGAGATAAAGGAAGACCTTGACACGAATGAATCACTAGACCATTTCCAGAACATTAGCCTTAAAATACAAACAACATACTGTATCATCTGGAACCATATAGTAAGAATCTCGAGCAAAACAATCGAATCAGCTGGGAGAGATGAGAAGGGAAATAACCTGTGTATAGCCTGCGTACAAAAGATGATTGCAACTCAAGTTAAAACTTTTCTGCATCTATGCTACTTCCAATTTCCCATGTCAATATGTGGAAGTATTCGGATGCCTCGAATCCGTCAGTGGCTAAAAAGCCAAAAACATCCGCACGAAGAGAGCTCTTCGAAAGGAATAGGACGCTAACGAATGAGAACTATAAACAGCTGAAACTCATCTTTCCAATGACCTAATTTCATAGGCAAGTTGTATTTTTGGATATCATATCGTCATCGTTTGAGGCTGGGCCTAGTTCTGATGCTGTCATTGATGACAAGTCATTATATCTATGATTCAGACTTGTCATAAATGGCAGCATCAGATTTTGATACCTGGCCTCTAGATGAGGTATGTATAGATTTGGACAGTAGGCAGCATTGTTATGGACAATAAACGTTGGCCATATTATGCTGAAGTTAATAAAATTTAATAAATAAGATATATTATATAAATCTATTATTTTGTTGTGTTTTTTTTTTCTTCTTTATTTTGCCATTTTTCATTACAGAGATAACCTTACAATGTCTACCTGCATTTACCATTGAGTCACGGACTACATTTTTGTCTTCTTGTATGATGAAATGTAGGACCAGTTGGTTATGGGCAAGACCAGTAGCATTTTCAGGTTACGGGTCCAGTGGGCTTGCAGGACTATTTGGCGAGTTTCACACACTGTGTGATAAACGATTTTATCTTGCTAAATATGTTTGCAGTACAAAGATTAGAAATAGCAGTAAACTGAGCTGCAGGGTAATGATTGTACTTGCTTGCCTGATTTAAATCTGACGTCCATTATTAATCAGTTAATATGAAATTGTTTTTTCTTGTACAAGTACTTGAACCTCTATTTACGGGGGGGGGGGGTCCACATTCACGCGTAATTCTTTGTTGATTTCTCTCGCTTAAATGTTCACTTCCTCAACTGTAATACTATTTTAATCTCGTTTCTTTTGTACAGTGTTTGCATCTCTGGTATTTTTTAGTTTTGTTTTTCTATTTCCTCTATTAGTTTGTCTCTACTGCACTTGTAGCATTTTGCAACTGCTTGATTATCTAGTGTACCTTGTCTCTAACAAGTTCTTCTTTCATAATATATAGCCTACGGGGATAATTGTAAATTAAATATTGATTTTTATGTCTTAAAATAATGTCTGGTTTAATCTGGTTTAAGTGTTGTATTGACCGGGGTTTGCACATCAGTGTAGTACAAGTGCTTTCTACAGTCTAGAGATTTTGGGTATTGTTTTAAATATCAGTGGTCCAAAAATGTTTTTGTATAAGGAAACAAAATTGCACTGCAAAAAAAAATTTCATTGACTCCGTACTCTCAATTTATATACTACCGACTATTTGTGCATATGTATGTACATTTGTTCTACCCATCACCGTGGCAAATAAAAAGAGGTAACGTTGCAGCAGATAAAATGTTCGCATCAAATATTCATTTGTTTACCATTTATTTTCATTTCTATGTTTCTATCACCGTAAATAATGTCTTACTTCAAAATCTTTGTGATTTGATCAAAGTTTAAGACCATTTAAAAAGGTGACTGAAAAGGTTTGAAAAACAGTAATAATATTTCAAAGCATTATTGGAGTTAAGTTGCACCATTTAAAATGTACATGATAAAGTTGGATTGTTTTCAGAGATTTTGAGAACAAGAGACAAATGTTCGCTCGCCTCAGCAAATTTGTGTCCTTTTGGATACTATTGCAAGCCAGCAAGTACGTCGACAATACTGTGCATAGACCGCTGCAACGTATCTGTATGTGAGAACAACGGGCTATGTTATATCGGGCATCTCAGTCATGATGTTCACTGCAAGTAAGAACACATTTACTCCCTAATAATTATTGACACACTTACTCTCTAATAACTATTGATACACTTTCTCTCTAATAACTATTGACAAACTCACTCCTTAATAACTATTGACACTTACTATTGACACACTTACGCCTTGATAACTATTGAACAATTACTCCCTGATAACTACTGACACACTTACTCCCTGGTAACTATTGACACACTTATTCCTTGATAATTATTGACACACTTACTCCCTAATAACTATTGAAAAACTTACTCACTAATAACTATTGAACACTTACTCCCTGATAACTATTGACAGGCGTACTCCCTAATAACTATTAACAAACTTACCCCCTAATAACTATTGAACACTTACTCACTGATAACTATTGACACGCTTACTTCCTGATAAATATTGACACACTTACTCCCTGATAAATATTGACACACTTACTCCCTGATAACTATTGTCACACTTACTCCCTGATAATTATTGACACGCTTACTCCCTGATAACTATCGACACACATACTCCCTGATACATATTATCTTATTAGGGAAAGTGTACGGTAATTAAGTTTTATCTGAATTAGAAACGTACAAATCAAAATAAATAGGCAGCCCTCGTTACAACTGCATTTATTACCTCTGAATATTCCATCAGAAAATGTGATGGGAACAAAAGTGTACGATGGTAATTGTGATCACACAGAATATTCATCTTCCGACTTGGAATGTAATTTCCCAGTAAAAAGCATTCATATTTCCTTCATAATATCCTTTACAACTACGTTGTCTTTCGATGGAATTTTACTTTTACAGGGAATATATCAGAAGATTCTATGTAAACATTTCATTTGCAAAAATAAGTTATAAATGAAGGGCAACATGTATGAGATTTAGAAAGTAATGGCAAAAATGTTGGATATGAGGTATGGAGTTTTACTTCTGACTCATTCTTCTTAGCTATACATGATTTATACATGCTGGTTTAACAACGATGATACATTGACGATAACTCGTCCAAATGAAAGGTATTATCTTTACAACGACGTATTTGTTACTACGACAAAATGGTTGGCAGCAAACTTGGTCCTGTTTATAAGAGTTGCCTGTGCATTTATATCTTGAATGAAAGTGTTTTACTTAATAAATGTCCAACAGAACGTATTCTTTGATTGCAAAACATGTCGTGTTTAACTTAACACAAAAGACATGGATCTCCCGTTATTACAAACCATGTAACGTTTAACTCAACACCAGAGATATTTATTATTACAAAACATGTCAAATGTAACTTAACAATAGAGACATGGATTTCTTGTTATTACAAAACTAGTTATGTTTAACTTGACAAAAAAGACATGGATTTCTCATTATTACAAAGACGAAATATCCACAAGAAAACGTAGCAGCCCACTTTATTCTCTTATTGCTTATTATTTCACAAAAAGCAATTGGTCTTTTTACTCCTGAAGCTGCAGAAAAAGGAATATTTTGAGAAAGAGTCGTACGTTTTGACTTATAACACCCAATTTCTTCACCAATACGATAAATTAGTTTTTCACTTTGTGGTCGATGAAACTATACCTCAATGTTCACAATAGAGACGTATACACGGATTTCAAAAACAACTTTTTTCACGAATAAACAGATGACGTGTTTAGGGATGATGTCAAATAATATTATTAACTTGCACGTGCAATATTCTCTAAGTTGATGTCAAATTCTTACTTTCGGATGGTGTTGGTTTGACTGGGGTAATGTCAAATAATTCCATTAGGCTTTGTCTATAATAAGAGTCGCAACTAAATGCTTTCTGTCTTCAATAAATTTGTAGGTGCCCTATTTCGGATGGCGTTGTATTCACTGGTGAACGATGTGAAATAAAGCAGATGGTGATGACAATACAGGAAAGAAATATCTATCTTATCATCGCCGGATCAATATTCGGTGCAGTCATCTTCAGTTTCGTGTTGACTGTCTGTATCATCAATAGGAAACGTATACTTTTAAAGAAAAAACTCTCTAACAGCCTTAGGTAAGTTACCGTATTACCACACAAAAAGCTCTCTAACAGCCTCAGGTAAGTTATCATATTACCAAACAACAAGCTATCTAACAGCCTTAGGTAAGTTGCCGTATATAAATATTACCACAAATAAATATGACCCCAATACCTCATCAAAACCATTATATAGCGTTCTATGGTGTGGGTTGAATACTTATTGTTTTTAACTTTGTACATAAGTCATGCCACATGTGTAAGATTTATCGATATGTAATTTTATCTTTGGTTTCTGTACACAGAAGAGAAGAGTGTTGTGACTGATCGCTGAGTGTAAATATATATTCTTTATCTAAGGGCTTAAAGGATATACCTAGAACAGACCCTTAGCAGCTTAAGACTATACCAACAACAGATTCTTAGCACCTTAAGACTATACCAACAACAGATTCTTAGCAGCTTAAGACTATACCAACAACAGATTCTTAGCAGCTTAAGACTATACCAACAACAGATTCTTAGCAGCTTAAGGCTATACCAACAACAGATTCTTAGCAGCTTAATGTTATATCAAAAACAGATTCTTAGCACCTTAAGACTATACCAACAACAGATTCTTAGCAGCTTAAGGCTATACCAACAACAGATTCTTAGCAGCTTAAGGCTATACCAAAAACAGATTCTTAGCAGCTTAAGGCTATAACAACAACAGATTCTTAGCAGCTTAATGTTATACCAACAACAGATTCTTAGTGGCTTACGGGTTATACCTAGACAGGCTCTTAGAAGATTAGGGTTATACTTAGAACTGACTCTCAGCAGCTTAAGGTTACACCTAGAACTGACTCTCATCAGCTTGAGGTTATACCTAGAACTGACTCTTAGCAGCTTGATGTTATACATAGAACATACCCTTAGCAGCTTAAGGCTATACCGGCAACAGATGCTTAGCGGCTTAATGTTATACCAGCAACAGATTCTTAGCAGCTTGAGGTTATACCTAGAACATGCACTTAGCAGCTTAAGGTTGTACCCAGAATACGCTCTTTGCGGTTGTCAGGAAATGGAAAACAATGGCCCAGATCATGTGTTTGGTGGGAGGTTTCATCAGATATAAGTTTCTTAATATATTTTCTTTTAAAAATGCAGCATATCTCCTACTTTTAAACAGTAATGTGTGATCTTTGAACCCGACCCTTTCCTTCTCTGGGGACAGCCTCTGTGATCTGAATCGTCTTTGCTATTTATTCATCCGTATATAACACAATACGAGATATATTCACCTCCTTCAAATGGTGTAGATAGAGTTAAGGTTACTAGGGGAGCCGACAGATGGACAGGAAGTCATATTTTAAAACGGACTGAGTTTAATGAAGGACACGTAGGTATACTGACGGACAGGTATTGACCTGCCACCATACATACGTAAAATTGTGGATATAAAAGAATCAAGCTGTCGTAAGACCTGTTGTGCTGGATAAATGATACATTTTTTAAATTGTCGACACAAAGTGGAATAAAAATTAGTGAAAATGTGTCCATTTATTTTCTATTGAAGATATATTGACTGATGCCCTTTACATTTATTGAAGATATACTGCTGACGCCGATTTTGCGGAAATAGCTTTCAATATATACTTTCTACATCGAAACAGTCATCAATAGGATCATTTCCAAGGATGACATTATTAGCTATGAGCAAACTATAGACAAAGAAAGAGAAATATTTTGCTTTGAACTACTGAAAAGAAAAGAATAATTACGAGATCAAAATGGTATGAAAAGTCATATCATTAACTTTTTCGCAAATTATTTTTTGTTCCTCTAGAGTACCTGAAAACTAGTTTAAAATTTAAAATAAAGCCATTTGTCTCCCTCTAGAGTTCCTGAATACCAGATTAAAGTTAAGCCATTTTGTCTTCCTCATGAGCATCTGAATACCAGTTTAAAATAAAGTCATGTTTCGTTCTTTATACAGAATGAAGCACGATGAACTGCTAAAGATAGGCATCAAATATGTTCGTGATGTAAACAACAGATATGATGACGGCAACAATACAGCTATGAAAAGATATCGAGAGCATAACTGCGATACAGCCGTAAATATTGTATATGTACCGACTAATTTATCTATTTTATCTATCTATCTTTATTTATTTATGTGTGTAGTTATTCATGTATGTATATATATATATATATATATATATATATATATATATATACGTAGCAACATCCAGTTAGGTAGGTAGATAATCATCTGATAATGTGTTTACTTTCTTTGTTAAGTCTGCTAATATGTATTCGTAATTTTTTCAATGCATTCGTCACTCCTTATATCTTAAAAATGCTGTTTATTCATATTTGTCTATCTGTCTATCTGTCTGAATATTAAATACAAATATCTTCATTGAAATATTTCTTACGACGACATTTTATTTTCCACATGTGAATTTTCATGATTTTATTAATAAATAGTATATTCATTATCTTTATCTCTTTTGCATAATGAAAAAACTAAAACATTTAAAAGAGCAATATGTTTACTATATACAGGACCTTGCCTATCAAGGACGAGTAAATGAGGATGCAGATGACGGTTATCTACGACCATCGGAAGGCGTTGGGCGCAGGGACGACTCTGTATACGACTACATTAACTGAAGTGTTGTGTTTTATTAATATATATAATCCTTTATCCTCTCCAACAAAATGCTAATAGCACACCGAGTTTTCTTAAGCATACATATCACGTGATATGCATATTTATATTCACATAAATTTGTCCTTTATAAATGGAACTTTCAGAAAAGATGCTATTCGTAAACTTTTTTTTCTGCGTGTTGAATGTTACCTTTACTCAATATTTTTCTTCAAAACAACACCGACATATGGTCTTTCACGTATTTTCTTTTTCATATCATAAGAATGCAACATATAACATATAACAAATCCAAATGAACTATTTGTTTAATCAAGTTGTTTGGAAAACATTATTTTATTATTTGTTATGCCTAAAATACAGTTCAAGAAATAATACACTGACTAGCGTTATTTGAATGTAATAATGGCGAAAAACATAAATGACGATTGCCTACCCTTTAATGTTCTCCGTGTTTGATGTGTCCCTGTGCCAACGCGTACCAGAACAGAAGGTAAAAATATACAGTAATACGATGAATATATACTGGTTTTTGTGCTTGTATACATATTGATGTAAATCGCAAATATCAATCTTGTATTTTATACATATTGATGTAAATCGCAATTAACAATCTTGTATTTTATACATATTGATGTATAACGCAAATAACATTCTTGTATTCTATACATATTGATGTATATCGCAAATAACAATCTTTCCAAATGCACAAGATCTTCAGTTTAGTCAAGGGAAAGTTACCCAGCATATTAGAGTTATACAGGAATCAAACATGACAATGCACCGTGCAGCAAATTAGAGTTATACATGAATCAAACATGACAAAGCACGGTGTAGCAAATCAGAGTTATACATGAATCAAACATGACAATGCACGGTGTAGCAAATCAGAGTTATACATGAATCAAACATGACAAAGCACGGTCCAGCAAATCAGAGTTATACATGAATCAAACATGACAAAGCACGGTGTAGCAAATTAGAGTTATACCTGAATCAAACATGACAAATCACGGTGTAGCAAATCAGAGTTATACATGAATCAAACATGACAAAGCACGGTCCAGCAAATCAGAGTTATACATGAATCAAACATGACAAAGCACGGTGTAGAAAATTAGAGTTATACAGGAATCAAACATGACAAATCACGGTGTAGCAAATTAGAGTTATACATGAATCAAACATGACAAATCACGGTGTAGCAAATTAGAGTTATACATGAATCAAACATGACAAATCACGGTGTAGCAAATTAGAGTTATACATGAATCAAACATGACAAATCACGGTGTAGCAAATCAGAGTTATACAGGAATCAAACATGACAAATCACGGTGTAGCAAATCAGAGTTATACAGGAATCAAACATGACAAATCACGGTGTAGCAAATCAGAGTTATACAGGAATCAAACATGACAAATCACGGTGTAGCAAATCAGAGTTATACAGGAATCAAACATGACAAAGCACGGTGTAGAAAATTAGAGTTATACAGGAATCAAACATGACAAATCACGGTGTAGCAAATTAGAGTTATACATGAATCAAACATGACAAATCACGGTGTAGCAAATTAGAGTTATACATGAATCAAACATGACAAATCACGGTGTAGCAAATTAGAGTTATACATGAATCAAACATGACAAATCACGGTGTAGCAAATCAGAGTTATACAGGAATCAAACATGACAAATCACGGTGTAGCAAATCAGAGTTATACAGGAATCAAACATGACAAAGCACGGTGCAGCAAATCAGAGTTATACATGAATCAAACATGACAAATCACGGTGTAGCAAATTAGAGTTATACCTGAATCAAACATGACAAATCACGGTGTAGCAAATTAGAGTTATACCTGAATCAAACATGACAAATCACGGTGTAGCAAATTAGAGTTATACCTGAATCAAACATGACAAATCACGGTGTAGCAAATTAGAGTTATACATGAATCAAACATGACAAATCACGGTGTAGCAAATTAGAGTTATACATGAATCAAACATGACAAATCACGGTGTAGCAAATTAGAGTTATACCTGAATCAAACATGACAAATCACGGTGTAGCAAATTAGAGTTATACCTGAATCAAACATGACAAAGCACGGTGTAGCAAATTAGAGAAACTGACCAAGTGCTTACAATGTCTACGGCTCCCTATTTCAAGGCAGACGACACTAACGAAGAACAATTACAAACACAAAAAGTAACAAACTATCTATTTACATATTGTTTTGTTACAGTGAAACAACAAAAGGTAATACAATCTAGTAGTAATATATCAAGTGTCTGTGACACATTGAGTTTCCTTAAGTAAACATATCACGTGCTATACATATTTATATTCACGTAAATTTGTCCCTTATGAATGCAACTTTTAGAAAAGGTATTATTCGTAAAATGTTTCGTTATTGCGTGTTGAATGTTACCTTTGCTCAAAATGTGTTTTCAAAACAACACTGACATAGTATAATCTTTCAAGTATTTTCTTTCTGATATTATAGGATGGCAACATAAAACACACAACAAATGCAAATGAACTACTTGTTTCACAAAGCAGTGAGGAAAACATTATTGTGTTATTTTGTTATGCTATATAAACAATATGTGTAGCGTGTTTGGGTACTGTATAGTGTGTAGCGTGTTTGTTTATCGTGAAGCGTGTTTGTGAACTGTGTAGCGTGTTTGTGTGGTGTGTAGCGTGTTTGTGTACTGCATAGCTACATTATGCAGATGAGCATTCATTTATTGTATCTTATCTTTATATTCTTTCATTAGCTTCCATAAATAAACATTATCATATCTTAGAAACTCTTCTTTTCCATTATTGTTTTATCCCAATACAAATTATTCATTGATAGTACTTACAATAATGAAAGCAGAATTATTTACTCCAACAAACTCAAATACCTTAAGTAGTAAATATAAGTTATTTGCTGCAGGTTAAATAAATGTGTGTGTGTTGGGGTAAATTTTAATGAGACAAAGGTTCGAAAAGTCATCTGATATGCTTATTTTGTCCGAACCTTTGACGTCAGGTCAATGAAAGATTAGAAATATAGATAGCATAGGTACATCAAGGAGAAGATGAATAAACATACTTTCCAATTAAAAAGCTATTTTCTTTAATCAAGTAATGAATCTCAATGTCCTCTTCCTTAAAAGAGTGTAGTTTTAATTGGGGTCTAATTAGTTTTTATTCATTTCTGGGGTCTAATGAGTTTTAATTCATTTCTGGGGTCTAATTAGTTTTTATTCATTCCTGGGGTCTAATTAGTTTTAATTCATTACTGGGGTCTAATTAGTTTTTATTCATTCCTGGGGTCTAATTAGTTTTAATTCATTTCTGGGGTCTATTTAGTTTTAATTCATTTCTGGGGATTAATTAGCTTTTATTCATTTCTGGTGTCTAATTAGTTTTAATTCATTTCTAGGGTCTAATTAGTTTTTATTCATTTCTGGGGTCTAATTAGTTTTATTTCATTTCTGGGGTCTAATTAGTTTTAATTCATTTCTGGGGTCTAATTAATTTTAATTCATTTCTGGGGTCTAATTAGTTCTAATTCATTTCTGGGGGTCTAATTTGCAGACCTGTTTAGTCCATTGGCATATACAAATACAATGTTTTTTTCCAATAATTTTACCTGGAAAGTTAGTGAATGGAAATAAATATGTATTAAAACAAGCTGAGGATTAATTTGTGTTAAACCGTACATGTAACTCATTTTGTCCTGAGACTAGATTTGTGATGCCAGAAGGACTTTTTTTTCTTTTTTAAATACTTTTGGATCGGTTAACTGCATTTAGCCACGAAGGTCATATAATCACTTCTTTCCTATTACTTATTTACAAATATGTATCTTAGCTCCAAACCATTCAAAGGAAAGATACAGAAATACAACCGTGCGATCATCTGCCATAAAATATAACTATATGCAGAGAATATAGAATATATAATGTTAAAATGTACACTTCTTTATAATGGATTAGTGTTGATTATATCCACATTTATTTGAATGAATCTTTACGATAAAGCACAACCCATATCTACCTTAAAGGTCGCCAAGATCATAGTAAAATAGCAATGACTGCTTTTATTAGCAAAATAAACACAGAGCAAAGGAATCAATTGAATTGAATTCAATGGTTTGCGTGTATGTACATGAAAATAAGAAACAAATCACCGACATAGCGAACGACATATGCTTTGATATGCAGAGGATTTTCAAGAAGTTAAAAAAATGTGAATGCAGACCATTAGCAGAGATATTATATACTGGCACAAAAGTTGAAAAACAGCGCTTGGTGAATAAGAAAATACCTATGTTTCGGCGTAAAGTAAAGTCTTTCTTAAGGGACAATAAACGCATTTTCGCACAGAGAGGAAACAATGTACAGTATACTGAACTAAAAGAAAAATAACAAAATAACATGAAATAATGGACATATACAAGGCATAATATACAACACTATAAGTGAGTGGTTTACAGTCGCTACAATTTCTAGCTCAAATTGAAAAACTTGGCTTTTTGAACAATAAAGAGTAGAAACAGTCATCGCGCCTGCTACACCATACTTGTATTCATTAGTAATAAAATCGATCGTCCTATATTTCATTCTCATAATCTTTATATCAGAAATAGCATTTAAATTAAACTACACACTTGAATGTGTGCAATATAAGAGTTTCAACTTTGTTACCTCCCCGAATAAGGGCTAATGATTTTATTTAAATAGTACAGCTGGATACATATTTATTTGGGTAATGCAAAAATTAAAGCTGTAAGACCTCTATTCGGATTGTAATCTGCATCAGTTAAGCTTAATTTGGTTACTACTTGTAATATTGGCTAACAAAAATGTGATAGCTTATACTGAAGTCCGGCAGGTAGCAATATGTATGTGAAAGTCAAAATGTAATAAATAATATTTTGCATTGGGCTTCACTTTGCAGCTCAACAAAACCTTTCAGTAAATATTCACAATTCTAGTTATTATTATTATTATTATTATTCTTGTTGCTGTTGTTCTTGTTGTTCTTGTTGCTGTTGTTGTTGTTGCTAGTAGTAGTTGTTTTAGTAGTAGTAGTAATGGTAGCATTAGTATTGCTCAGAACTCTGTTTCTTTCACATAATATATCATCCAAGTCATGATGGGTTTCCTACTTTACTCCATTAGAATTTCATATTCTTAAATTCATTTCACTTTCTTAAAATGTATTCCCATCATGTAAAAACAATCAATTTGTTTTACAAGATTACATTCTATACAAATTTAACAATAAATGAAATTTAAACGAGGCTATTGTATCTGAATCTTATCAAGATTATGCAATCCTTCCCGCGCTTTCTGAGAAAAGACAGGGATTTTGTTCTCCATGCAGTATGCTGTTTGCATGGAATATATTGAAACTCATCAGGGGAATGTTCAATATATAAACTGGAAACTTGGAATCCGATTACGGATGATTCATATATGTTCAGAATAAATTTGAAATTTCAATGCAGCCTCTAGAGGTGGTGCTATGAGATAAGGACGAGATAAATAATACCAATAAATGTATGAATCATACTTTTCTGAGAGGTGATACATTACTGCCATGGAATCAAAGGTGAACCATAAGACGGGTTTCAAGAAATTTGAATAATCAATGTGAGTGCAGAATGAAGTATAACATCTGACAATGATTTTAAAATTGTGTCAGATCTAGCACTGATAAAGATTTAATATATCGTATTGGTTTGCTTCTAGTCCATTTTAACAAAGTCTTTTTCCGTTACATTTCTCCAGGATATTGCTTAGCATGTTCCATATTTAACAGCTGTGTTTAATTCCTGTTTGTACTCTTCAAAATCTGTAGACAATTGCTGTTATTTTCTCATTTGAAACTCTCGATTCTTTCTCTAGTGGCTTTTGACCATTTATCGAAAGATAAAATCTTCGATATTGTAATAACTGCGAAATGGGGTATGGGGGGGGGGAAGGTTTGAAATGAAGAAAGTTAAATATCTTTTATGGAGGCAGTGATGATTCTTACACAATGGCAAGAGGATCTAGCACAAGTTGAAGATACTGTAAATCTTGCTAGTGCGTGTGATGGTCAAGTTGCAAGTTGTATTGATGAAGTAATATGTATACAGTTTGAACAAGAATATAACGCAATTACAATTACAATGGCAGCACTATTCAAACATTCTTGTCATAAAGTAGGCTTGGACTTTATAAGTGCATATGCAAGAGATTTATATAGAGAGAGACAATAAGGGCGACGTACACATCATAGGCGGATTGGTAATATAGCTGAGATGAAGATTACCAAACGTGTGGTTTGAAGCATTTAGCACCAAGCGCAATAGAGAAAACGCTAATGCTTTTTATCTTATTTTGTACTTTAAAAGAAATTGTGTTTTTTATAGAACTAGGTGCTAAAAATTTAGCAAGTAGAAAAACTGTTCCATGCATCTTTCATAACCGCAGAATTTCAGGTTATATTACATAGACTTAAAGGAGGAACGGCATGTCTTACAATGATTAATAACACAACTTAAATATCGACTTGAACCAACAGTTGAGCAACAAAACAAGTAAAAGTAAATGATGAGATAAAAATGCAGACAATCGACACAAATCAATCAAGTAAAAGTAAATGATGAGATAAAAATGCAGACAATCGACACAAATCAATCAAGTAAAAGTAAATGATGAGATAAAAATGCAGACAATAGACACAAATCAATCATTTGGACAACTTGTTAAAGAAGTATAAAACCCTAATACAAGTCACCTTGATAAATTACAAAGTGAGAACTTCCAACAGGTGTGAAAAGGGACAAGAGAATGAAGGTGCTATTTAAATGCTATTGAAGTTATCAATTGGAAAAGGCAGCTACGAACTCTATGTTAGAATGTATCAAGAAAAGATTGAAGAGGTCTTTGAAGATCAGTAAAGGACGAGAAACAATAATCGCTGTACTGCAAGAATAAGTTAAAGGCGTTGAAAGTAAAATACCTCAAATAGTTGAACATCTATGATAGTTTGGTATACTTTTTAGAGAAAATATTGAAAGGATTAATTGAAAAGTTTTAGAACGATGACGTTTAAGTGAAAGGCTGACACAACTGTTTAAAGAAAACGGTTTTACAATAGTTGTTATAAACACTGCAATATGTATGACACAATAATAGTTGATATAAACACTGCAATATGTATGACAAAATAATAGTTGATATAAACACTGCAATATGTATGACAAAATAATCAGTAGCTCTCTTCATTCCTAACACTATCAGCGGTGTTTTAACTGGTGATGGAGGAATTTCTGCTTCATTAAGACGTAAAGATGATTTGATGCTGACATAATTCAAATCTGGCTGAATAAATATAGTCAACTATTTGTTTAATACAGCTAAAAATGTTGCATCAATTTTAATAATTCTTTACCGTGACAGAACAATGTATTCTTGCCAAGTCTACAAATAACCGGGTGGTGGTCGAAACGATATAACAATAAAAACAACATATCAACATCATCATCATCATCAACCTCATCAACACCATCATCTTCATCGTCGTCGTCGTCGTTGTTGTTGTCATCATCATTGTCATCACCACCACCATCATCATCATCATCATCATCATCATCATTATCTCATAGAACAAAAACAACCGGCCAAACAAATTAAAAGAAATAAACAATGTTAAATAAATCAAAGACCTGACGTTAATGCTATTATTATAGTTATTTGTGCCATATGCAGAAGAGACAATCCAACATCTACCTGAACCGGAATGAAAGTGCGGTCAGCAGCACTTAAAAAGGCGCAGAGAAAGACCCACGCCATTCTGATAATTGCATTCAAGTTTCCATTACTATGGATGAAGGTCAGCCTATGCAGACACCATTCTGATAATTGCATTCAAGTTTCCCTTGCTATGGATGAAGGTCAGCCTATGCAGCTACCATTCTGATAATTGCATTCAAGTTTCCCTTACTATGGATGAAGGTCAGCCTATGCAGCCACCATTGTGATAATTGCATTCAAGTTTCCATTACTATGGATGAAGGTCAGCCGATAGAGCCACCATTCTGATAATTGAATTCAAGTTTCCATTACTATGGATGAAGGTCAGCCTATACAGTCACCATTCTGATAATTGCATTCGTCTTTCCATTACTATGGATGAAGGTCAGCGTATACAGCCACCATTGTGATAATTGAATTCAAGTTTCCATTACTATGGATGAAGGTCAGCCTATACAGTCACCATTCTGATAATTGCATTCAAGTTTCCATTACTATGGATGAAGGTCAGCCTATGCAGCCACCATTCTGATAATTGTATTCAAGTTTCCATTACTATGGATGAAGGTCAGCCTATACAGTCACCATTCTGATAATTGCATTCAAGTTTCCCTTACTATGGATGAAGGTCAGCCACTACAGCCATGGAGTATTACACCCTTCTGCAACCAACAATGGCCGGTATCCAAGTAGTGCAAGATTTATGCTCACTGGACCATTATCATGCACCAGTTAACGGCACCCAGCTAGATATGAATAGTGTCTGCGATTTTATATTTAAACCAAAACCTGTAGAATCAAAAATAAAATGCATCAACCATTGGACCTTATGAAATACATGATTCTTTCACGCGTGTTCTTCGAGATACAATGTTATGGGCTGGAATCTAACATAATTCACAATTGAACAAAATGCAAATTTAAATAATATAATTAAATTTAATTTTATGCTTAAGTCTACAACTTGCATTATTTCTATTGCTTTCAATATCTGTCTAATTAGCAACTGAATAACTGATTTCCGATATATATATATATATATATATATATATATATATATATATATATATATATATATATATATATACATACGTTTAAATAGATATATAGATTACCATAGTTTTGTCTGCTTGAACTTGAATTTTTAATAATTTCGAATTGAACTGAATGCATATTGTGCTCAGTTAATGGGTCGGAAATAATAACATTTAAAATAATATATTTGTGGCTGTAAATTTGTCTTATATATTCCTCAGGTTGTATTCTGTGGCTATATAAATTTGTCAAATATATTCCTTATACTGTATTTAGTGACTATAAATTTGTCAAATATATTCCTTATGTTGTATTTTGTGGCTATAAATTTGTCAGATATATTCCTTATGTTGTATTTTGTGGCTATAAATTTGTCAGATATATTCCTTATGTTGTATTTTGTGGCTATACATTTGTCAATATATTCCTTATGTTGTATTTTGATAACTGCATTTTAGTACGTAAGTATTGCAGACACTTGCATAGCGGACACTTGCATGCCTTTAGCGCCAGGAAACTGCGAAACATAAAAACGTGTATATGTGATTCTTCTAGTTCCAAGGATTATACTATTAATCTATCAACTGCATACCATATAAAACACAGTTTAAAACATTATTATCTACGTCTGACAGAGGATATTTACATGCTAAGATAGTTGATTTAGATGTATAAATCAAATATGTCATCTGTATCTCCAATAAAAACTTCACTTTCTTTATTTTTCGTTAGAATTGTCTTTTCTTTATCTATCTTAGTTGCAAATTGCATCTCTTTATTTTGGTTTTGTTAAGACCATCTCCAGTTCCAAATAATAGTTGCAAATTGCATCTCTTTATTTTGGTTTTGTTAAGACCATCTCCAGTTCCAAATAATAGTTGCAAATTGCATCTCTTTATTTTGGTTTTGTTAAGACCATCTCCAGTTCCAAATAATAGTTGCAAATCGCATCTCTTTATTTTGGTTTTGTTAAGACCATCTCCAGTTCCAAATAATATATCCCTATAAGTCTTTAAATTCCAAACTATGTCTAATTTTACTTCGCTATTCTATTTCTCCAATTCCTTGTACTACATGTTCTTGTCTTCCTCTAATTCCCGTAATATTTTACAATCTCTTGTTTAATTCTGCCAGATATTTCTCGCAATAAAAATAATTTTTCTAATATTTGGTGCTCTTCTAGCAATTTCGGAAGAACCATTACCTCAAAGCCTGGATTTAGTTTTATTTTCTGTCATTTAGAAAACAACAGTATTTTCTGGAAAGTAGTGTCTTCCTCTATTGGTATTCTGTTGTGTGTGCCTGTTAAATCATCTCTGTGTTTCCTTTGTGGATACTATATTGTGTTCCTTTTTTGTATCTACAACAGATTTAAACAAGGATCAATTTTAATACGTAATAAAAAAAATCGTTTTAGGTTAACAAAGGCAAACAATATATAGTCGTTATCTATTAAGTTTTCTGTTATCTTTATTAGGTTCTTTTTTTTTTTTTTTTTTTTTTTTTTTTTTTTTTTTTTTCTTCTGACACAAAACGCTATCAACAACATATCCTGTATTTTGCACCATTTTATTTCAGAGTAGTTGTTTCTTTAAATTTTCTAATTATTATATTTTCCACATACTTTTTTTTCCGAAAATAATAATAATTTGTTTTTGTACTATTTCTGTATAGTATATAGGCACTGTATTAAAAAAGAAAACAGAATTGTATTATTCTCTCTTTGTTATAATCTTTTGGAAGTCTATATTCCAATCATTAATTTTGACTATATTTACATTCGCCATAATACATAATACATTATCTTTTTAGTTTTCTTATATACCAAACAATACTAGGTTGTTTCTTTTTGTAAGTCTTTTCCGTTGTTCTTCAAGTGATCCTTATACAATATCCCATCCTTTATGTGTTTTCTAGGTAATTTTAAAAATTATAATGCTCTTTTATAATTTGTAAATGTTCCCTCTAAAAGTCAGAACAAAATCTGAAAATGTGTGCATCTTTTTTCAGTTAGGAGTAAACATAAATCTAAAGTGCAATATGATCTTTTAATTTAATAATGTACCTCAGTAGTGTAAAAATAGTGCATTTATTAATAACTTTTGTGGTTATATTTTTGCTGTTTGTGTGTGTGTGAGAGAGAGGGAGAGTGTAGACCAACTGGCATATTATCGTTAATTGGCATATAAACCTGTTTTATTATATACTTAAGTGTGAAATATAGAAACCTATTGGCGAAATAATTTTCATATTTTTAATTCCTATATTTTCACATGTGAAAATTATATCCTTATATTTTCACATGTGAAAAATATAAGATTTCACATTATTCCATGCGGTGCTTGAATGTGTGTGCTTACAGAAGTTATACTTGCAGAAACAAAAACGAGAACTTTGTGTGCTAGAACAAATAAAAAGAAAATGCATTACCTTTCAGACATGGAAAATAATTTTTGCTGAACAAATTTGACTCGGTGCCGTTCGCGTCTCTCTGAAGTTCTTTCCCCTTACTGCCTTGACAACAACGATAAACCCGCTGTGATGCATTACTAAATCGGACTTGCTTTTTGGTCAAATATGATCACAAATATGTAATTTACTGCGACGGGTTATGTCAACCCAATCCTACCGCTTACTTAAATCACTGATATGTAAATGATCAGCCTATGAAAGTGAGGTGAATTTACGATGAGGGGTGGGGCATTGTGCTGAAGGGTGAGTTTAATCTTATAAGATTTGATTCTGGAGCAACTTTGGTATATAATAAGTGGCCCATATTACTACCACTGTATACAGGTGAGTGCCCTTATGTTTAATTGTATCTACTACACGTTTATAGGTGAGTGCCTTATGTTTAATTGTGTCTGCTACACGTTTATAGGTGAGTGAACTTATGTTTAGTTGTATCTACTACACGTTCATAGGTGAGTGCCCTTATGTTTAATTCTATCTACTACACGTTTATAGGTGAGTGTCCGTATGTTTAATTGTATCTGCTACATGTTTAAGTGTATCTACTACACGTTTATAGGCGAGTGCCCTTATGTTTAATTGTATCTGCTACACGTTTATAGGTGAGTGCCCTTATGTTTAATTGTATCTACTACACGTTTATAGGTGAGTGCCCTTATGTTTAATTGTATCTACTATACGTTTATAGGTGAATGCCGATATGTTTAATTGTATCTACTACACGTTTATATTTAGCCCAGATTTTATGTTGGACATGCATTATTTTACAGCGAAACTTGGACGCTGATAGCACGTGCTTTCAACACTTTGCTTTACCACTCCTCTAGTTCATTATGAGTTGGCTGTTTATCGTTTCATATGTCGTGGTGATCTTGTAGCCAATTTGTTGGCATCGAGAAACGAGTATATCATGCAAATTGTATTCGGAAACATCCCAGCTTATTTGATTGCTGCATCTGCCTGATGCTAAGATCTCATCTCGAACTCTGCCTTTGACTTTGGCCTTAGTTCAAAATATTGTAAATACTATCCATAGGGAGGACTAGATATCATGACATTTTCCCTCTTCTCCATATTTTTGCGAGAGGTGCAGATTTAAACAAAGACAAACTGTGCTCAGTTAAGCGCGACGAATACGAACGGTACCTTAGTATTTCACCGTTTACTGTACATATACAACTTATACAACGAGTTCTCCCTCGTACACAAACGTACCTGTAATAAGATATGTGAAGTCATCGTGACTGATGCTATTAACAAGCATGATTCCTATCCTTAATCTTGTGATTATAACTTCTGTTACTTGTTGTCAATGACTTTTATTTACAACATATTATATTTTGTGTATGATATTTAACTGTAATTTAGTTTGTGATATATCTTTTCCCGTTGATAAAGATACATATATATATGAACATACCGCGATACATACCACGGTATACCACAATTATATTAGGAACTAAAAATTTTATTTTCTGTGGCAGGGGCCTGATAAAAAATTCTTTAAATTTCCGTCTGTCAATAGCTGGAAAAAATCTTCCTCTGACTGATAGCAAACTAACACCATATTATATGCATTATATTCTTTGGAGAAACAAAATTGTCCTGAGATAAAAGAAAATAAAATAGCTCAGCTCAAAAGAAAATCGATTCCCCCCTCCTCCCGACAATTAAATGCTCAGTACCTTACAATAGATGAATTTGCTATGTGAATGTTAATAGCTGTATGTTAATTGTTGTATAAGTTGTCATCTAAACATTGTAACTAAAGTGGGATGATTAAGCTTACATTTTAGATGACACCCAGTAAAAGACATTGGGCTGACATTAGAGAGCTAGATAATAAAAATAGGAAGTACTGACATTGCAGCCTACAATTTACTAGTTACACTGTTGATATAATAGGCAAGGAAACTTTGAGTGGGATGTCAACATCTGGGCAAGATATTTAAAATATTTATCTGAGAGGGCCAGTAAAAATAAAACTCAACAAACGAGAAAATGATTACTGGACTTCAGAAATTACGTAAAATTCAAACAGAAAACAACTGCTCTCCTGAAAATCTTAGGATGATTCACTGTCTTAAAAAGGAATACATGAACTTAACACATTAATATACGCTAGTAAATAGCTTAAAAAAATGACATTTTGTTTAATCCAACATTTTTCCAGAAGTTCCATTTCACCCGAATATCTTTCACAAAGTCCCATTTGGTCACCAATTTGGCATCCGTGACACGTGTCAAACATGTGATTATAGGATCATAAATATAATTATATTTGTAACATTCAAAAATTAATTTCTGACAAATGCAACTGTTTTGTAAAAATAATAATAATAATTTTTTTTAAAATTATTTTGTTATGTAAAATGAAAACATGCTGTTAACATCAATATATTCGCAGCAAGATTACTCTGGAATTTCCGCACATTCCTTACCGACGGAAACTACCGAAGTACCGGTATAGTGAAAAAGTACCGTAGTATGTAATACCGCACATCGCTAACACCCTCTTGTTTCTTTTCACAACGATTTAATCTTCATTGTTTTTTGAGAAATAGAAATGACCAAAATCCTTGTAGGCAAATACTTTAAAGCGAGCTCAGCCCAAACAAACCATTTATTGAGCGTATGTCTGTGTCACACACCATAAATCCTAGAGATCTAGTTGATCACCTGATACAATACAGTACAGTACTAGTGGTACAATACAGTACAGTACTAGTGATACAATACAGTACAGTACTAGTGCAAACCTAGTTTTAGTCAAAGACAAACACTAAAGATATATAAAGAAACAGTGTAATTAGCCCAATAACAACGTGGAGACTTAATACTCTGTATGCTTATTGTTTTGATATACCTCTACAGAGTTCAACACATACCTCTACAAAGTTCAACACATACCTCTACAGAGTCCAACACATACCTCTACAGAGTTCAACACATACCTCTACAGAGTCCAACACAAACCTTTACAGAGTTCAACACATACCTCTACAGAGTTCAACACATACCTCTACAGAGTTCAACGCATACCTCTACAGAGTCCAAGACATACCTCTTCAGAGTTCAACACATACTTATATACCTACACAGAGTCCAACAACGTATACCTACACAGTCCAACAAACCTGTTATTAAACCCAAGGAAAAATATGACAAAGATCACTGCGAATTGATTCAAAGATCGTAAACATGGGAAAATAAATGTTTTGCTTTCTCCTTTGAAAAAAAGATCCCAAGTTTTTTTTAAATAAGAAGTGTAAGAAATCAGTACGCTACTGATAGTTCTAGTGAAAATACAGTTCTATATTTAAATAATAGGATAATGTCATAATGTACACACTGTATAAACCCTTTCTGGTTTATGTGCCATGCATGTGCACACGGACACACGGGAAGAACTTTGCTTTACACTTTTTCGTTTGGCTTGGTTTGGTGTTTTACGGCACAGCAACACAAGTAGATTATTTAGTGCTGAGGCAATTGGAGTAAAGTGCCTTGCCCAAGGAAACACCACGGTAGCTGACCCAGGCTGGTCCGATATTACAATTCGAACCCACACCCTTTCGGTCGTGAATCCGTCACGTTAACCACTGAGCCACCGCGGCTCCCTTCCCTTTTTGGTTTATATTCCATGCATGTACACACAATCAAGCTGCTTGTTTCAAGCTTGTTAGATATATGTCTAATTGTATCTATATGTCTAATTGTATCTATATGTCTAATTGTATCACATAAGATTAAGCACAACCGATCGTCATTGCCCGACTTTTGATTGGCTAACAGCCTTGATTTATTTACCTTGTTTTACGGTCTGTTTAAAAATGTAAACCATACAAGTTCTACGTGACTTAACTGTTAGTAATCAATAGCGTGCAACGAACTTTGTTATACAGCTAGAGTTATAGGCCTTGATTTACCGTGTGAATGGGCCTTCATCAGTATGAGTAATTAATAGCGTGGTACGAACGGTATACTTTTTTTTATACAGCTTTGAGTTATAGACCTTCGTTTCCCTTTGTAAATGAGCCCTCATCAGTATACAGGTGACATTGCCTTTTTTTGGTTTAGACTGTAAAATTAAATGAGACCACAGAACATGATGATTTAATATACATTTGTTTTCTTCATTACGCAAGCTGAGAAATATATTAAAACCATGAGTTTGTGTCGTACTCAGATTATTTTTAAAAAATTAGCTGTGTTTAATCCTGCGTTTTTAAAAATATTTTATGCAAACGATCATGATCTACCGTTATTTTTCACATCCTTTTCTATAAAACACAGACCATAATGGAGTGAAAATACTTCTTTTTTTCTGACATGAAATATTTGCATCATTTAAAACCAAATCCATGTGTTTCATCCATTCAAACTCGGGGTTAATGTCGCCCATTTGCTTTTTTATAGTGATATATGGTCTATAATATGCACTGTACACACACAAACACTATATATATATATATATATATATATATATATATATATATATATATATATATATATATATATATATATATATATATATATGCCCTTGTGTGCAATATGAGAATAGATAAGATTTTATTTAGTGTCAAATTATACAAGAATACAGTACATTGAATTTAAATTTAGAGCAAATTAAATAATGAAATAAAACAGTAAAACATACGTTAACTCATTTCCTACGTTGTTCTTCTCACTAATCACATGACAGCCGGTACGGTTATTAAACTATTTTAGACACATATATGTGTAGTGGAGTTTTACCCGTATAGAAAGGATCCTAAAAATGCAACTTAAAAATAAAATTCTATAAACAGAGATTGAAGTAGCAAAAGTTTGCAGTACAAATTACTCCAGATAATTTAGAATCACGTGTTACAACGAATAGAATGAAAAATAATTTGCATTCTGATACTTCAAACAACAAACTCTGTCTACAAACATAAATTTCTTACTCTAATTATGAATACAATATCAAAAACTGCGTGCTTTTTGTGGAATTTGTGGAATACTATTTCTTCTATTTTACAACTTTTGGTACACTCCAGGATAGTCACTATATTCTGTCCAAAAAATGTTATATTTATGTACCCAAATGTTCTGATATTTCCTCCGAAAGTTTAATATTCTTCCTGTGATTGTAAACGTTGACCAGTGATATAATGCGTATCTCTATATTTTAGTGACGTCACCTTAAAAAAATTGTAGCAGCTGTGGTATTCTCATATGCCACCCATGTGTGACCTGAGATTTATTTTCATTAATACAAGTTTTGTTCTGTTCGGTTCTGTTCTTATAAAGCTCTGTATTGAAGAAATAGATCAAAGCTTGCAAACAACGTTTAATCCAATCCAAACCCCCACCTATATAAAATCCAACGAAGAGATTCCTTATTGCAGTGAGGCCTCCCGTCCGCCCACCCCCCACCCCCGCACCCACCACCACCACCAGCACCACTTCCTTACTCCCCTCCCGTCCATCTGCACGCCTCCCCCCGCCCCCCGAAAAGAATAACAGATGACATGCTATTTTTTTAACTCTGCGGTACTTAATAAAAACAATCTTGGACTTGTTTCAGGAATAACAATTTCTAACTATAAATAATTCAAGTATTACGCTATCTTGAAACAATGTAGAATTTTTAATTTTTTTTAAGTTTTTTTTTTTTTTTTAACATAGTTAATATATAGGACAATTAGCCCTTCGGGAATAAATGAACTTTTACTGATTATTTTGTCTGACTTTGTATGTTAAATTAGGACATTGAAAGAAGTTTTATTTTTTCCATACAGTAAGTAAAATCTTCCTGATGGTAATTAATGACTTGCATTTTTTTATTTAGTATATTAGGAAGGCTGCTTGTTTGTTTCGCCTTGAAACAATTTTTTTTTTTTTTTTTTTTTTTTTTTTTTTGTGCCGTGCATTACTTTTTTGCCTGTGCGGGATATATTAATTCTTGTGCGCATTATTTTTCTTCTCGTGCGAGAGTTATAAATTGTATGTTTGCAACTAATAGGTCATAAGCGCTAGGAATAGGTTTCCCATGCAGAACTAATTCTTTCCATTCAGCCATATCTTAAAATTCATGCGTATCATATTAATTCCCGAGCCCGACATAAACTAACGTGTAGAATTATTATGTTAACATGGCGAGAATGTTACTGCCACATTTTACCCAATATGCCTCACATTCTTTTGCGCGACTTATTAATTCTCGCGCCCTACCTATTAATCTCCATGCATTTTTTTTTTTTTTTTTTTTTTTTATTAAGTGTACAACATGTTTACATTAACAAATCCATGCAACTGTATGTACAATATAAAACATATTCAACGTACAAATGTATTCTTTTTAAGAATTATAGGAAAATGTATTCAGTAATATTATAACAGAAACAAAGTACCTCTTTTACAAGATACAACTATAAACTAGGTACCTATTCTTCCAATATACCATTATAAACTATGTATCTTTTCTTCCAGTATACCATTATAAACTAGTTACCTTTCCTTCCAATATACCATTATAAACTAGTTACCATTTCTTACAATATACCAATATATACTGTAACACGCACAGGGTTCCTCTACCGAGCGAATCAAACACCTGCGTTGGGTTGGAAGTACCTTGTTTTCCCCCATTTCCAAGGACTTCACGACAACATTCGTTGTCAACTGGAAGTTTTCGTAACGCGCCAAGACTAGAAACAATTTTTCTCTAATCAATAAATGAATGACCACAATGTCACAACTATAACTTCACAATTGCATGGCTTTTTCTTGTTAGCATGCCGGGGCATGAAGCACATAACACAATTCAAACACCCAATGCAGGGAACTATTTTCCGACTCCATCCCTGGGTCAATAAAAACAACCGTCTAAACCACATTTCGCATGTGCACTTCCACCAACTGCTACAATGCAAGGCATCTCCAAAACAAAGGGATGACATCTTCCCAATTATTCCATGGCACAAATCAGTAGTTCTTGTCACGAATATCTCCCACCGAAAGGCTCAATCAATCAACACCTCTGAATTAGGATAGGAACTAACTGGCTCCATGCCCACTTATGCGACTTATGCTAGTCTGACCCCATCTCAAACTACGAAACCAATCCATGCCACTGCAAAGCCCCTTAAAAACTTTAAGTATGACGTCTGTTCCTAGAAATTGGCTAATTACTCCGGCTGGGAAATAGTTTCCCAACACCGACTCCCCATAATCAAACCACTAATCACTAAAATCTAACAAAACAATAAATGGAGACGTAAATACAAATGGAACATACCCACATTTATTACAATACTATGTACCTTTTCTTACAGTAGACCATCATAGACTAAGTACATTTTCTTACAATATGCCATTTTAAATGAAGTTAAAGCATTATGTGTACATAGTGTAGCCTTACACGCCTAAAATTCGAGTTTCTGTTTATCTATTGTTGCCGTATACGCCTAAAATTCGAGTTCCTGTTGATCTAACGTAGCCTTACACGCCTAAAATTCGAGTTCCTGTTTATCTATTGTAGCCTTATACGCCTAAAATTCGAGTTGCCTGTTTATCTATTGTAGCCGTATACGAATACAACTTGAGTTGCCTGTTTATCTATTGCAGCCGTATACGCCTACAACTCGAGTTGCCTGTTTATCTATTGTAGCCGTATACGCCTAAAATTCGAGTTGCCTGTTTATGTATTGTAGCCTTTCACGCCTAAAATTCGAGTTCCTGTTTATCTATTGTAGCCGTATACGACTACAACTCGAGTTGCCTGTTTATCTATTGCAGCCGTATACACCTACAACTCGAGTTGCCTGTTTATCTATAAAGAAAGCAAACAACAAATCAGAAAATACTCAAAAGGTAACTACACAAAAGTCATTGTACTAAGAAAATATTGATATGACCTGAGTAAACCGAGAACGCGAACTTGATATGAAAAAATATATCATCTGATTACACCAGGTACTTGAACTTAATATGAAATAATTATATTATCTGATTACACTGAGTACGCGAACTTGATATGAAATAATATCATAACATCTGATCACACCGGCTATTCGAACAGATAATGGAATCATATGATATAACCTGATTGCATCGGATACTCGAACTTGATATCAAATAAAATTATATGACCTGAATACACCGGGTACTCGAACTTGACATGAAATAAATGCAGTTTATATGGACAGAAGTAATATGTATATCCATTGAGAAAGTTATTGTACCCCGCCAGCAACAAATTAAGAGAGACACATCAAGCATTAACCGTTATGCGCCACATATTAACACCCGTCCACATACATTTTCTTTTCTTCCGTCGACAAATACGTATTATCGTCTGCCGCATGGTTCCTCTAATGCGCTTGCATGTACAGTCTACTCCTGTGATGAAACCATAGGTTATATCGAACTCTCTTTTCTCGCCAACAAATGGCCCAGAACCGACATCCCCACGCTTTGGTTTCACTACTACGCCGCTCTCCTCGCCTCTTTTTGTCGCCAGCAAATCACTCGAAACGGACTTTCCCACACCCAAAATGGACTTTCCCACACCCAAAATGAACTTTTTCCACACCCGAAACGGACTTTCCCACACACACTTTGATTTCACTGCCACTCCGCTCTTCTGACATACCGCCACCAGCCAGCCTAAAATTGAACCATTGATTCCGTGATACATTCAAGTTCACCAGTTCATCCGATTTACTTAATAAGTTATTCAAGTAGAACTTGTATTTATCTATTGCCGGGTGTTTTGTGACGAGTTTCATATGTTAGTCTCATTGTGTCACGTGACCAATAGTGGCTGAGCGTTTTATGTACAGATGAGAGCTGACAATATTGGGCATGATCTGATCATTTTCATACTGTTTTTATATCTTTTTATGGTAATGTATAAGGATTATAACTACACCTTATTTGAAGGTTATAGTACATGCATCAAACGAGCAAATAATTCATAATTCTGTACATTGAAATCAAACGGCATTTAGTTTCCCTGTAGCAGTCAACAAAATTTCCGCTCTCCATTGAAACTTTCATTTAAGATTTGTGGTATGTGATTCGACAAAGGTAGGTAACATATCGTAGCATGTGTATTTAAAAATGTTCAGCTATTATTGACCAAGAAAACATTGGGATCTACAATATTTTACATGAGTGCTTATTTCCAATGAAATTTATGAAGTGAGTCGAGCAATTTCTATCGTTTACGAGTCTTGGCGATTTTCATAAATGTTACTTGAAATGAGCACAAATGTAAGATTTTATTTATTACATGACAAAAATTACTGAATATATTTTACCCAATCGCAGAATAGTTGAGTGAAATGAATCGTTACGCCTTTCCTTTGCATGATGTTATGACGTAGCGTGAGACATCACGATATATATTAACATAAATAACACAGTAGTCAGTTGAGAAGAATACAGATTTAAAATATCATTATATTTAAATATGTGTTTAATTATTTCTGACATCGTTTTTATCTGTTTGCACGTGTATATGTAACAAGGGTTAGGGGAACGGTTTGCTTTATTTTGCAAGTATATATGCAGTAAGTTAAACATTTCATGATGAGGCTTGTTTTAGTGATCACAAATTTGCTATGTTCCATGAACTCCGCCGAATATTTATATAGTTCAAGGGGGCCCTGAGTGGCCGAGTGGTCTAAGGCACTCGCCTTTCCCGATCACTGATATCTCACCTCTCTCTGCGTGTGTTCGAGTCTCGCGCTAGGCCAACGTGGGTATGTGAGAAAGCTTGCCAGTAGCTTCCTGTGGGTCGGTGGTTCTTCTCGGGGTTTTCCCGGGTTCCTCCTCCACCAGATATACTGGCCGCCGTGTATAGCCTATCATGTGCTGAAAAATGGCTTTAAACACACAACAACAACAAAATGATCAAAAAACCACAACACATACAACATTATGAAAAGCTGATCACACTTTCGAAAATGTTCATTTACTACACACAAGTAAAGATATAATGTATTACTCATCTCTCAAAAATATCGTTACGGAAGATTTCTGCTTTCATGTGCTTCTCTCGTGCCAGTTAGGCATACTTCAATTTAAAACTTTATTGATCACAAATACCGCATTTGACCTATTTTCGATATCAGTGATTCACTCATCGAGACGCTAGCTACAGACGACGACTACACACATGACTCTGTCGTCAACAAAGCTCTAGTGACTTAATTGACTCTAGAACTCATCCGAAGTCACTGAACAGTGAAATATAGGGCACAGTTACCTCATGTCTGCAAATTTTTGTAGCAATTACACAATATGAATTCACACACAAGGTTGAAAAAATCAGCTTTCTACAATGCACAAGTAATTGACCTAAAAGGGAAAATTGATTAAAGTCGCTAAGACGTGAAATATAGGACGTAGTTACTTAATTGTGTAATACAAAGACACGTCTACACAAAACCATCATAACTTTGCAGCCAACAATGAGTGAGAAACCGAATCGCAATACTTAACCGATATCACTGAAGCTTGAAATGCAGATGTTTTTTTGTTTTTTTTTTTTTTTTTTTTTTATTTTGGGGGGCACGTGCGGGGTGTAATTTATGCTTCACTTAATAAGACGCATTTGCACACAAAAGTTGCATAACTCTCCAGCCAATACTGGCCGAGAATTTGATCTATAAAAATACAATTGTATTTGGTAATGTATTTTATATGCTGCCTATTACTCTTTCGTGACCTTCCTTCTTTAGTGTGCGATTCTGGATGGATATACACTGATACATGGGATATACACTGATACATGGATATACACTGATAGATGCACCCAAATTTATAAATATTTTCCGCCATGAAAAATTTTGGCAGGCACATCTTTTTGGTTGCGATTAGTTTACATTTACATTTAGATTTCACAAATGCATTAACGGTTGTGCATGCACATTTTTAGACAAATCGAAAACTTACAGTCCTCTTTATGAAACAACAGGAAACGTAACTTAAGTCCTCAAATCAAAAATGGCGCGATATTACCAGATCTAACTGATCTCCTTAAATCTCAAATGGCGCGATATTACCACATCTAACTAGTCTCCTTAAATCTCCAATGGTCGATATTATTAGATCTAACCAGTCTCCTTATCTCAATCATGGCGCGATATTACTAGATCTATCCATTTAATACTAGATCTATCCATTTAATATTAGGTCGATCCGTTTAATACTAGATCTATCCATTTAATATATATCCATTTAATATCTATCCGTTTAATATTAGATCTATCCATTTAATACTAGATATATCCATTTAATACTAAGTCGATCCGTTTCATACTAGATCTATCCATTTAATACTAGGTCGATCCGTTTCATACTAGATCTATCCATTTAATACTAGATCGATCCATTTAATACTAGATAGATCCATTTAATACTGGATAGATCCATTTAATACTAGATCTATCCGTTTAATACTAGATCTATCCATTTAATACTAGGTCGATCCGTTTCATACTAGATCTATCCATTTAATACTAGATCGATCCATTTAATACTAGATAGATCCATTTAATACTAGATCTATCCATTTAATACTAGATCTATCCATTTAATACTAGATCTATCCGTTTAATACTATATCTATCAATTTAATACTAGATCTATCCATTTAATACTAGATCGATCCATTTAATACTAAGAATGCCGTTGGTTTCACCAAAAGTAAAGAAAGTAAGTCCTGTTCATTAGTGTAGAAGTGGTCTTAGGTAAATATATCTATTACGATTGCGAAACGGAAGCCGCAAAAACAACCATTTCAAGCCCCACGCTTCACTACACGGAAAGAAAACCACGATATATGTTTATTTTATTTTTTTTGCTTGTTTGCTTTATTATTTTGATTCCTTAGATTACACATAGAAACGTTTTATAGCTTTGTCGTGACCGAAGTGTAAATATTCTACAGATGCAATGGTACTTGACATAAATCGTTTTTACTTTGAAAACGAAGACGATTATGATGTAATTTTAAACAACTTGTTTCTTGAAAAGATATATTTCAAGAATTTTCGTATTGTCATAGTAAATAATTAAATATATAAATTTATATAAATTTTCTCCAATGCATTTCAATATTTTCTATAATGCATTTCAGTATGTTATTTGTCTATCCGTCCACCCATCCATCAATCCATTCTCTCTCTCTCTCTATCTCTCTCTCTCTCTCTCTCTCTCTCTCTCTCTCTATATATATATATATATATATATATATATATATATATATATATATATATATATATATATATATATATCGATGCGTGTGTTTTTGTTTATCTCCATATCTGTTTGCATCTTTGTCTTTTCTGTCTGTAGTTTTTAGGGTTTTTGTTTTTCTCCCTAATTTGCATTTTTGTTCACTAGTTTGACTCACTACATACATACATACATACATACATACATACATACATACATACATACATACATATAGTTAGACAGCGAGATAGATATACCAAGGTTTATTTTGAATTAACCTATTATATGTGTATAATTATTACAGATTTGTTGTTATTAGCCGGCAAAAAGTATGGTGTCCTTAGGAACTTCCTTCATACTAATGGCATTCGTGCAAGTAGGCATTGGTAAGGACGTTTACTGATTTTTTAATATTCTCTCTCTCTCTCTCTCTCTCTCTCTCTCTCTCTCTCTCTCTCTCTCTCTCAGAATTGCACAAAATCCACAGGAAGATAAACCCCTGCAAACAATGTAAACGCTAGTAATGCAAACAAATGAACACGTACTTGTGTCCTAAATCAGGTGTGTTATTTACAGATACAAAAGGAATGTATTTTTAAGTGTTTGTCAAATCTACACACTAATGTATGTTAAATGTACACACTTTACATAACTTAAAGACAGTGATAGTTTGATTGTTTGAATGTAAAGTTAAATCTACTTTCTTTACACAACTTAAAGGCGGTGATAGTTTGAGAAAACTGTGCTTATTGCATATCAATAAACACATTTATATGAGTCATGTAATGGCTCTATTCGATTTCTTGTTCTGTTTTTGGGCGGGCTGATAAGGTAACAGCGCGAAAGATTTGCATATACACTGTTTGTCTCGTAACGGGCGCGTGGTCCTTTTGCGCTAAAAAACGGACAAGTACACCTTGATAATCGGCCTTTTTGTGTAGGTTGTTGATCTCGTGGGTAATCTGAGATATATATCTATCTATCTATATATATATATATATATATATATATATATATATATATATATATATATATATATATATATATATATATGTATATATAGATAGATTGATAGATAGATAGATAGATTCCCTAAGGTGTTACTTAAGCTGACCAATGGAATAAGTATTTGTGTCCGTTATATTTACGGGAGATCTGTTTTTCGTTCCTACATGAAATGGTATACATCCAAGAAGCGCACAGTTTTATTTTTTTCCTCAGAATGACACGTTCACATACACATATTTACACATGTTCATTGAGAATATACCACATACTGCTTTCCACCGGTCAGGAAAAATGAACTGAACTTTGTCTGCAGATCAGGCCGTAATTTATTGACTTGCCCCTGCTAACTGAATACTTATCGTAACAACATTAGAAATATTAGTCAGATTACAATCACTAAAAGTGGTACATACAATTTCTTCATTTCTGAGTGTAAAGAACTCGGGAAATAGTAGAATTGTGTACCCCGGCTGTTTGGTCTACGGCATCACAGAAAATTCTTTAACACTGTAACAAATCGACTTAGGCCGGTTTTATTCCATACCAAGGCACCCTTATTATGCATAATATCATGCCCCTATCCAAGGCCTGAAGAGATTATTATCGTCACCCAGATATGTGAGTATATCTTTTTCCATTATAAGTAGTCAGACCGCTGCATTGTTTCAAATCTCTTCATGTTAACATGAAAGAGGTATTTACCTTTCATCATCATCATCAAATCTTGTATTCCTGTGATTTGCATGTTGTGCTTAGGTGAGGTTTAATTTTATTCAAGCTATCCTCTAGATCGCAGTTTGATTAACAAACAAATTAGATTTTCTTTAAAGCACATATATGAACATTATAGTCAGCGTCACGTGACTTATTCATTATTTTTTTCCAATAACTTTCACACACTTTTCATTCATATTTGGTGACTCTTTTCTTGTGTTGACTTTTGCCAATGTGTCCTTCCCATATTATGACACATCGTCATTTTGCATTAGACGTGCCTTTTTAAAATAAATGTGCTGCTTCTCTTGTAGGCTTTCATACATATATCCTTCTGCCTATCCATTACTGATAACTGCTTAAGTTAAATAAAAATCAGTTTGGATTTTCATATCTTTGACCTATGGGCCTTCCATTACTGGCATGTATATACAAATAAATTCAGTGTGGATTTTCATATATTTGACCTATGGGCCTTCCATTACTGGCATGTATAAATCTATCTTGCTTTAAGTTGTAGAACTCTAATCTATACTATTTACATATTTTTGTAATGTAGAAATAAAGCACGAAGATCATGAATAGAGAACACAATGGAAGCGACTTAACACGAGTTTTATGTTGGCCATAGTTACATTTGACCCGCTTCTCATTAGCAGATCGTCTGGTAGTTTTTAATAATAATGAGAGAGAGAGAGAGAGAGTTAATTTTACCTAGCCTGCTCTTCATAGATTTTCGAGTAAAGTCTATATCATCTACTTTTCTTTGCAGGTCACTAGGTATAAATGAAATATGGGCAGGGGATCCCTTTTGATGACTTATGGCGAACTGCTTATCAAACTTTGTTTGAGTTAACCCTCTGGTTCTAGGCTATCCGATTGTATCCATGCTGCTGCTACCCCTATATCGAACATTGCCATTAACGTTGATAAGTAGGATATTTCTAAGGAGATTAACACTGGACAGAGGAAACGTCAAAGCTTCTCTTTTGCTTACAGATGTAACGATCCCAACATCAGTGGTACAGATATTTTTCAACAAACTGGTCATGCTCCCAATTTCTCTAAAAACTATGCTAGCGAACAGTGAGATATATCCCATAGCAGTGTGCGCTATATGATGGCACAGTGTTCACGTACAGGACAAAATTTTTATCTTGGTTAAAGGAAATTGAATTTATTTTGTTACAAATATTTCTATTGTACGCACGATGGATAAATCTTTTCGCAGTTTTGTATAATTTTAACGTAGTTAAGAGTTGTATTGACTTGCGTAACCAACTTTTTACATGTGACGTACACACATACACTGTCACGATTAACAACTCGAAGCATGCTCCTTTCATCGTTTGATCACCCGCCACTCACGACATGCAAGACGGCTATTCTCTGTCAGATTTGTCTAAAGCTATCCCTAAGACTGTCAGAGGGAATTGTGTATTCCATCTTCAATAAATTATTAATTTCCGGCTTCATTATATGATCAAACATACGATAGATTCTGTAGTATTCGTTCACTGATCTAACTGACTCTGGCTTAATTTTTCATATATTCATAGAAGAACTCTTTAAAAAAGAAATAATAATATAATAATTTCAGCTCCTATGTTAACATGCATGACCTTACTTTCAGCCATACATAACGGGGCAAGTAATACAAAACGCTCTCGTAGAAAAGCGTTGAAACGCAATAGGTATAATTGTGACAGTATTGAAGCTGGAAGTCATTAAACTTCGGCTCATTGCTTGCTCTGTTGAATTGTTTGTAAAATAATTGTTTTTAGAACGTTTCTCAATACTTAATGGTATCATATTTCATTTATCAAACCATTAACATAGCATATGTTTATATATGTGTGGCCTAGAAGTCAATATCAACGGAACCCAATTAAGATCAATTGCAACATTGTTCCACCATTCAACACGTGATATAGAAAGGTGGATGATTAAAAAGGAACGATATTTGGGTAATCGCCCCATAGCTCTATCCCGTTGTCACACCGTAGCATTTGAAAGTATGCACACTTCAGAGTTAGGTGGAACGTAGGCAGAATATTCTTGTAATATTTTATTCATTTGTGGATTGGTTATGAAACGAATGTATCGTAGATTGGTAATATAGTTGCTTTTGATTTGTTGATTGTCTTAGAATCCTTTTTGTTGATTGGTGTCCTTATGCTCAACTCTGATTAACCGTGTCATCTCAATCCCCTCGATCGGTATAAATATCGCAGCCCCTGTGAATAAAGTCCTTTGTCTGTTGGATAAAGTCGATCAATACCAACAAAAAAAGATCATTTTCTGAAAAGAGGCTTATACATTAATTGCTAAAAAGGAATAACATAGTTACAGGAATCTGGTAAGCATCCTCTATTATCAATGATTACTAAATAAATCATACAACACTTGATACTCGTCTTAAAGGTTATGTCGGTAGATACCTGCATCGTCTGTCTTCGTTGGAATAAAAATAGTATCTTTTTTTAATTTGCATTGTCGTTGTCATTTGCTTCTTCGCCGCACTAAAGCGGGGCTCGCAAAGCACGAGTGTGCTCCATATCACAAATTTTTACCACGCTACTTAAATTACGGTCAAATACTGTTGAGACAAAATGGTCACTTTTGAAGATAATGGAAGGAAAGGCCATTACAGTAGTAGTTTTGGTGTCAGTTGTCAGATTGTTCCATAAGAAGATACAATGTATAAATATAGACCGCTAAAAGACTTTGACCTACTCCCTTGGCCAGTTTCCCGGTGGCGCCCAGTACTATCGCCTGTATAAGGTGAAATGGACGCGTTAAATAGAAATCACCTATAAAATATGGTGCAGGGAATTCTGCCGTCCGCATAACCAGAAAGAGATTTGAATTTTAATCAATTGTAACCAACATTTCTTGAGGTCAGAAACATTGTTATATAGACATAAAGTCGTTAAAATATTTCTCTATGAGGATCATTTGCTGAAAAATGAAATGGCGTTATATAGTAAACATACCCCTATCGTCTGAGCTAAATAAAATCTTAGCCTATAAAAGTAATCCTATATATACCGGTGTGGTATTATACATGAAAACGAACAATACTCATTCAGTCTTTTAAACACTAGATATAAACATAATGAAAATAAAGAGGATTTCCTAACATAAACAACAGCGACATATTGTTGTTGTTGTGGATTTAACGCCATTTTTCAGCACATGATAGGCTATACATGGCCGCCAGTATAACTGGTGAAGGAAGAACCCAGAGCTACCTCTGGAAGAACCACCGACGCACGCGAAGCTACTGGCAAGTTTTCACAATACCCACATTGGGCGAGCCTGAGACTCGAACCACGCGGACAGAGGTGAGATGGCAGTGATCAGTAAAAACGTGCGCTTTAGACCACTCGGCCACCCGTAGCCCCCAACAGCGAAATGTGACCACACTCAGTCTAATAGTTTTTAGTGATAATATATTTTTTTCTTGGAGATAACGTACAGAAATCATACTACGTTTGACTGATTTCGATGCCATTATAGACATAACGCTCTACCTTTTCTCTTTTTTGATACAGGAGATATAAATTAGTATTCATTCACAGATGAAAGCATTTGTAAATCAGAAGTTTACAAAATGCTGATAGTATGGAAGTTTTTATTCCGTTTATAGTTGAGATTTCTGTAGCGTATAATACGAAAATATGTCCCACTTTGCATTTATTCTTTGTAAACGCAATATTCCAGATGTTTTAGATGACATATAAATACAGTTCGTCAGATATAATGTTGCTAATTAAATACATTCTCAAAGTAACTATGTCAATTTGTAGCACCGTCTTCAGCATAATTTTTCTTCAAATTTAAAACAAATATTACTATCAATTTGTGCTATAAGAAGTGATTACCATTTTTAAAACATACCTTCTTTAATATGACCAAAATTCATGAATACTGAGCGTGATAAAAGTTATACCCTGATTTTTATATATTTTTTTAACTTAAATATCTCGAAAACGTATTCACGGATTTTGAAATTTCATTGGTGTGTACCTTAAGATACCCTCTTTATTGTCTTTATGTTTATTAATTATTTGGATGTCACTTTAAAAATATTGAATACTGTGCATTTATGCCAGTATTTCATCTGATAAGATAGCATTAGCCCCATATACTCTAATAGCGTATATGTATGCCAGCATTTCAGCTGATACGGTAGAATCACCGCCACAAATTCTACTAGTTTTGTTACATATCTTACACTCGCATACGAAAATCAGCTATTAACAATTTTCAGATGCACAAATACCGGATATTTAAAACAAATTACCAAATTTTATTAGAATCCTTCCTTGACTTCAGGTATCACAAGCACAACGAAGTCACAGACTACTACAATTCCGCGTGTTACTTCAACTTTACAAGTTACTACACAACCGGCTCCAACTACACCAGGTTCTTCAACTTCACAAGCTACGACAACCTCACAGCGAAATAAAACTTCAGAGCCTACTACAACTTCACGGCTTACAACTTCTTTTCATGCTGCTACAACATCACTAGGTACTGCACCATCACAATTCAAATTTCAAGATTCATTGCTGCTAAAATTATCAAAATGCAAATGATTAGCACCGTCTTCAAGATCATTTTACTTCAAATTTGGATAAATATTACTATTAACCTGTGATATAAGAAATGATTACACTTTTTAAAACATCTCTTCTATAGTATCGTCATTACTCTTGAATACTAAGCTTGATAAAAGTTATATATATATATATATATATATATATATATATATATATATATATATATATAACTTCGATATCTCGAAAAGTTATTCACTAATTTTGATGGAAATTGCACTTTTATCTATCTTAAGATGTCCTCTTTATCTTTGTATATATTTTTCATTACGTCTATATCACTTTCAAAATAAGTTTTACTGTGCATGTATGTCAGCATTTCAGCTCATATATTATCTTTACCCCCACTGCAGCTAATATGATAACATTACCCCCCCCCCCCACTGCAGCTGATATTGTAACATTACCCCCCACTGCAGCTGATATGGTAACATTACCCCCACTGCAGCTGATATGGTAACATTACCCCCCCCCCCCACTGCAGCTGATATGGTAACATTACCACCATTGCAGCTGATATGGTAACATTACCACTATTGCAGTTGATATGGTAACATTACCACTATTGCAGTTGATCAGGTAGAATTGCCGCCACTGCAGCTGATAAAGTAGCATTGCTGCCACATATTCTGCTAGTCCTGTTACTTATTCTGTACTCACCAACAACATACGAAAATCAGCACGGACATCACAACGATCACCATTCACTACTTAAATAACATCTACATGTACCACTGTCTTCAAATACAATTAACTTGTCTTTTTTTTCTCCTTTTTTAATTTAGGAAGATCAACATCATTAGTATCTAGTACTCAATTGTCAACTTACCAACCAAATATCCAAACATACCTTTCCAAGGGGCCACAAAGAACAAATACGACACAACATAATTTTGAATAAAATGCGAACAATCACAAGTATTATACAACACATGCACTAGATGTTATATGATGAAAGAGAAACGACACAAAGCGATTTTATTTGCAGTATTTAAGAATAGAACATAACAATGTTACACTTATTAACAACAACACACTGGTCTGCTAAATGGCGTATATTTAATAAAAATGAATGTCCAAATGTTATTAGGATCCTCCCTTCAGTTGTGTATGTTACGTCAACTTCACAAGCTTTTACAACTTCTGACGCTAATACACAGGCAACTCCAAATTTACCGGGTTCTACATTCTCACATCCTACTGTAGCCTCACAGCGTACCATAAGTTCGCAGACTACTACAGCTTCACATGCTACAACAACTTTTCATGCTGATACAACTTCACCAGTTACTGCAACTACACAGTCTACTATAATTTATATCGAATAAACCCCTTAAATACTAATAATTGATATTACTCATTTTTCGTCACCAAAATAATGAATAGTGGTCGAATTACTATAATGTTTACCATTAACTCTACTGATTTTTCTGTATTAACAAAACCAGATGTCAGAGGCCCGAGTACATCGAGTATGTTAGATTAATGTATAGTTGTACAGCAGATCGATTCCTATTCATATTAAGAATTAGTCTAATTAAATGAAGAGAAATATATCGCTTCATATCGTTTTTATTGTTAACTGGATTAAGGGGTTAGTTTGAGACAAATTGAGTGTGTCGAGCAAAATAATAATACTTTGATTTCATTTATTTTTTACTGTATCAATGTTTCTTTCTGTTGGTAATTAAATTTTAAATCAACCGTAAAATCCATTAAAATTGGTACCTGACGGAAAAAATGCCGTCACAGTAATACAAATTTAAACACTAATAGGTGTGATTCTGATAATAATACAGCTTTCATTCTGAATGTTGAGATAAGAAAGTCTATACCTCAGAAAGGTGGACGATTTGGATATGAATTGAAGGAAATCAGACTCCTTCACTACTGTGTCTATCATCATTTACCTTTTGTAATATTCTATGAAAGGCGAATTGTAAGGTTTCTCAATTTGGAACCTTACATTGATAACCTGCCTTGCCATTTGAGTCCTTATCTATAACGCCATTACTTTGTTGTTGTAAGTCGTACAGTCTGTCACGACTAGGGAGGCCTTCCTGTGGTACAGTCTGTCAAGACTGTGGAGGCCTTCCTGTGGTACAGTCTGTCAAGACTATGGAGGCCTTCCTGTGGATTGTTGAACAGTTATATTTCCTTATATTACCGCATATTCACTAGCGAGAGATTCAGATACCATTCGACAGATGGTTGTAATCAATAGTTATGAGGAAATTACAGTCGTGGACTATTTTATTTGTGTTCTGTTTTAATTAGTACGATCCTTTTGGCACGGGCTCTAGACAGACCTACATTTAAAACGCATCTTGAAAGTTCTAAACATTGAAATGCCCGTACTGCCATTTTCATACTAATCAAACTACCATCGAGTTCTGCACCAGCAATAGTTTCTATAAAACGAAAGAAAATACAGTCGATGTTAGAGACAATATTATAGTTCCTTGATAGATAAATAATAATAATAATAATAATAATAATAATAATAATAATAATAATAATAATAATGTTATAACTAGAGCAGTGATAAAGATTTCAATACTCAATTTGCCGATTCCAACAGCAACTGAGAAAAATAATTAATACGTCCTCTTAGTAGAAAAGAATTAAGATTATAAATAAGCAAAATTTCAACACAATTAACACTAAAAGATTTAGAGATTTATTTAAGAGAAATATGAAGAAGTACAGAATTTACGGCGGCAACAATCAAGATGTTTATCAATGTTTAATGGACATTCTAAGATAATTTTTAAAAAAAAAAGATTATTCAAAATATGTGCGAATTTGGCTTTGTTAGGGTACAAGAAGACTTTGGCAATCAGACGTATGAAGAGAGACACACTAAAGGAAAATAAGACCTAAGAAATGTATAATGCCATAGGACGTACCACATTTACACAGCAAATAAACAGACGTACAAAATAAATTCTGACCATTCACAAATATCAGCCTCTCAGAGGATTATATATATATATATATATATATATATATATATATATATATATATATATATATATATATGCCTGAATGGTTGATATGTGTATATATATATATATATATATATATATATATATCGATGCCTGAATGGTTGATATGTGTATATATATATCGATGCCTGAATGGTTGATATGTATATATATATATATATATATATATATATATATATATATATATATATATATATAGATGCCTGAATGGTTGATATGTGTGTATATATATATATATATATATATATATATATATATATATATATATATATATATATATATATATAAATGCCTGAATGGTTGAAGAACGAAAATTCTTACATAACTGTAGAAATCAAATATGATAGATGTCTCCTTTATGCTCTGGAATCTGTGCTAAATACACTAAGTTATCATCATTTAGATAGACCACCAAATTACAGTTTGGATAGACGCATTTATTCATTCAATAAATATCCGGCTAAAATCGATCATATGTCAAAATTTGAGAATAAACTCGATATCTCTGTAAATGTGCATGAAATATCGGAAGGGTAGATCGCGGTATGTATATCCATGTCTGAGAGCGACAGCGTAGCGCAGATGACAGAACTAAATTAAAATGGTCACAATAAATAACCGAATAACTGGCATAAAGAAAGTTAAACACCTTGACATGTTCATCATATTCTCTTGAAGCGAATATTCCTAACAGCTACATTGATGAATGAAGAAAAGATTTATCATAATTTTTGTCATCACAAACAAGCGTGATGGGAATAACTAGACCTTTAACACATTGTGGATTTTGTTATATTTTTTATATAGGCTTAAATGATAAGCAGAGCCAAAAAGACTATGTCATAGTGTTCACAGCTTAATATATATAATGCTTAAAGATGGATAGTTGTGGAATTTATAAACAGTCAGCATCAATTAAAAGTTCCTTGTTGTTTATTGTGATTTCATACAAAGTCAAAGTACCGCACACGAAGTATCCATGCTGCCTTCCACAAAGTCGTAATAGTAAATGCCATCAAATAGATATAGCCTAGATGTGGGAACAAAACTGTACAAGCACATCCATTTGGGTCTTGTTATGTCAGCAATTCAATTCATAAATAATACAGACCAATAGTTTAGAGAGGTGCATTCAGGTGTTCTACAACTGGTTGACTAAAATTGCAAAAGGACGGTGAGCTAAAATGTGTCAAGTCGATGTAATTTACAGAATATGATCAAATGTATGTAACTCCACAAATGCATGCCATATCTGTACCAAACAGTTTTTTTTTAACACTGAACTTGATTATATAGATGTCCTGCACATGACAAGTGCAATATAAGTTTCAAATATCCAACATTAATTCAACTCCTCATTCATACTTTGTCATGATCCGATTCGTACCTGTTCATCAAGGAACTGGTAAAACAGGATAGAATAAATTATGTAAAGTCATACCGAATAACGACGACAAATAGATTTCATTTAGTAATGACTTCGTGGTTAATTGGGTAGAAACAGATAAGGAACAACTCCTGAGAAAAGAAGCATTATGTTGTTGATAGCTACAGGTTCATTGGTCAGTACCTAAACCATTCGGCGATTATTTTAAGCGATGACAGATTAATGGATCAGTCCCTAGACAATTGGGCGTATATTTCAAACGACGACATATTCATGGATCAATCTCTAGACCATTGGGCGTATATTTTAAACGACGACAGGTTCATTGAGACAACGGAACATGTCGGTCACATGACGTTGTCACAGAGCGACGTTCATGCAACGCGTCAAGGCTTATCACAAATGTCAGCAATGCTGTACTAACGCACACTATAACGCTTGCATCGTAAATGTAATGAAATCTAAATTTCTGAGAAAGGACACCTACCCATACGAATACATGGATAGTTTGATAGATTTGGTGGAAGATCTATACCACGCAAAGAAAAGCTTACTCATAGTTTAAGGGTTCAACAAATTAAATGACGATTACCAGTACATGCCACTCTTTAATCTGAAAACACTCATAGATCATCTAAGTGACAACTATGTCAAGAACAATAATTTAATGTTGTGTGACATTTTAAAGCAATGCATGAAAAGCAAACGACAAGTTAGACTCTTTGCACAATACTGTTGACTTAGACCTTTTGAGAGCCTACGACATGGTTTTAATGATTAAAAGTGGAATTCTTGGCGAAATGATGAACACGTTAGATGGATAAAATAAAATTTGCTTGAAATACCTGAAAACAATGATATTTGCTGCATATTAAAAGTACATTTGGATATTCCTTGACGTCTGCACGACTATTTCAAGGACTGCCCAAGAGTTCAAGACAAATTAGTTCCTGATGATAATGTTTTATCAGAGTTGCAAAAGAAATTGAGTGATGATTACAAAGTTTCAAAAGAAACATTGCCGAAATTAGTGAAAAAGAAGGAGAAATCAGAAATTCACTTTAGAAATGTAATGCTATACATGCATTTCACTCTAGAAATGTAATGCTATACATGCAGGTGGGTTTGAAAATGTATAAATATAATGCATTACGTGCAATTCACTGTAGAAATGTAATGCAATAGGTTCAATTCACTATAGAAATGTAATGTAATACGTGCAATTCACTGTAGAAATGTAATGCCATAATGTGATGCTATACACGCAGTTGGGCTTGAAACTGTAGAAATGTAATACAATACATGCAATTCACTGTAGAAATGTAATGTAGTACGTGCAATTCACTGTATAAAGGTAATACAATACATGCAATTCACCGTCGAATGTAATGCAATACGTGCAATTCACTGTAGATATGTAATGCAATACTTGCAATTCACTGTAGAAATGTAATGATATACATGCAATTCAATGTAGAAATGTAATGCTATACATGCACTTGGGTTTGAAATTGATAAAGATGCATAGAGTTAGCATGTGTGGCCAACAACCGTGGCTGAAATCAAGCAATGAAAGTTTTAATAGTTTCAAACAATAATCTCCCAACGATTTGGAGAAAGTCTTCTTCACATTACCGAAAAGAGCTGTATTCTGGAAACAAATTGATAATTTAAGGAATTGAGCAATAGTAAATATAAATACAGACGGTAAGAAATACGAAGAGCATCAAATGATCTTTTAATTCGCAAAAAGAAATACGAAGAGCATCAAATGATCTTTTAATTCGCAAAAAAGAAAACCAATAGATGAACAGTTGGTGCTAGTCAGTCTGAAGAAAGATAACATTAAACAAACAGATCAGTGTATTTACAGAGTTCGAGTTATTAAGTAATTCATGTACGAATTCTCTTATACTGAAATAAGGGGCGAAATAAGGGCTATATATGGGGACAGAATGAGACTACTCATGACTGATACAGACTCATACAGGCACCAATATGAAGAGAACATAACATTTTATGACACTATTGACCATCCACAGGACAATGTGTTTCAATAAAGTTGATAAAACGATATCAGTCGTTCCCATAGATGTGCCAACTGGAATACCAATTAGAGATTTGTTTGAGTTAAGATCCAAACTCTATTTATTCAAGACTTATATAAATGACAGAAAGTAGTTAAGGTCATCAAAAAACGCGTTATCAAAAGGAATTTAAAATTCGAGATGTACCGAAATTGCCTTCTCACACTCATGCTTTCTTTACATGATACCTAGTGGGGAAATAACTGAGAGTTAGAATGCAAGAAACATACAGGTATGGCGGTGTTAGTGATGACATTCAAAATGCACTAAGGTAAGATGAAAAAGATATGTATATACGTATGTATGCATGCTTATACTCTGTTTTATGTATGTATGTATGTATGTATGTATGTATGTATGTATGTATGTATGTATGTATGTATGTATGTATGTATGTATGTATGTATGTATGTATGTATGTATGCAATATGTTTTATGATTTACAACACACATATAAAAATAGATAGAGAGACGAGTAGGTTTACCTCAACTCGATATAGAAATGTGTATGTCTATCTTACTTTCTATATACATATAATCAACAGACTTTGTGCATGGAGACAAGATTGCTAACTGCACTGCTACTCTATACACTGTTTATGCTGACCCAAAGTGAATGGCGTAACACTTGTTGTCCTCTATTTCAGCCTCCCCACTCTTGTCACCAACGACAAGAACGACACAACCTCAACCTCAAACAACAATACCTACAAAAACAACAAAGACAACAACAATGACAACACCAACAGTCCCGAAGGCAACGTCATCATTACAAGGTAAATATTTATAAATCAAAAGACTCTTTGATGCTCAAACGGTTTAATTTCCATTTTATCACTTTTCACATGTATACATATACGTTTTGCGTTATAATTTTCTTTTGGTATTATTCTTTGGAATTTGCGATTGACTATGATGATGAAAAAATCTATATTTCTAAAAGTAAAAATAGTTTTATGTCTATAAGAAAAAATAAACAGGAATTTGGTCAAAGCCTAACTTCTTCATATTTCATAGAAAATTAATCAATGATATTCAAACGCGGTCACATCGTGATCAAAAAATAAATATACAATAATAAGGTGTGCAGCTGTTTCCACGGTATCGGATGCGCAAGGAAGCATTGTCCGTTCACTTCATAAATATACAATGGCAGCCATATGAGCACAACATAAATCCGCATACATAAAACCTAATTTATTGTTTGAAAAAGAACAATGGAAAATAGAGGATGAAAACTGATGTGTGCCGTCTGATATTATAACTAAACCTCCCATGGTTATATGCTACTTCCGGAAGTTGTGCAGACTTACTGGCTACGAAAATGTAATAAGGTGAATATTGTTTCACCTTCTTTTAAATAATAAAGGGCAGGTATAACAAAGAGTCATTAAAATGATTCTGCACAAGATTACTCAAGACAAATACACAGCTTTAATGACAAGATGTTATCTTCCATAGTTCTAAGCAAGTCACGTGATATTAATTTGGTTATTGGAATCTTTTTATGAATGATTTAAGATGGTTCATCCAAATATAAAGCATGCAATCATTCTTGTTTGAGCTTTCCCATTCATTTTGAATGTCTGCCCGCATTGGCTTTCTAAACCTTAACTACCGCTACTTATATTGTATATTGCGATCTAAAATGATTTAGGGTTCGCATACCTACATATATTTACAGCGCGCTATTTCGACCAGAACATTTGCGCACTACTGAAAAAAGCGTTTTCTTTTTCACTTTTATTTTCAGTAGCTTATATATATATATATATATATATATATATATATATATATATATATATATATATATATTAGATAACAGTATATTCTAATAAAATAATACACCCATTTCTCATTTTTTGTTCTTTATTCACATCTTACATATAAAGATTTTTCATATGACTCTATGGATATCATAATTACTTCCCCATAAATCATGCTCCACCATTTTTTGCGACAGTCTACCTTATCAAACATATTAGACAAACAATAGAATGACATGTGTAGTGATCTGGTTTCATTGAATTTTCTCGTTTGTTTTATCTGGTACGCTTCCATTGCTTTCTCTATTCTTTCTCCGTCAGCTCAATTAAGAGCAAACAACTTGAACAGATGGTTGCTTCCTCTATATGTTAGACCTCTAGCTATTGCGCCCCCAATCAAATGTTTACTACTAATCCAATGAAACAATCAATACACCACGCCTCCAGTCGTAACTCTGGCTGTTTACTACTAATCCAACGAAACAATCAATACACCACGCCTCCAATCAATTGTTTGCTAATAATCCAATGATACAATCAATACACCACGCCTCCAATCATAACTCTGGCTGTTTACTACTAATCCAATGAAACAATCAATGCACCACGCCTCCAATCATAACTCTGTCTGTTTGCTACTAATCCAATTAAACAATCAATACACCACACCTCCAATCAATTGTTTACTACGAATCCAATGAAACAATCAATACACTAAGTAGACAAAAATACACCTTCAGTGTTCAAATTGATAAAAATTATGATTTACTCGCTTGAATGACATCATGGCATGAATAATATATTGTCTGTACATAACTTGTAATGAGCAAATTGTGATGAAACAAAGTTAAATCAGAAAATGTTATATTATGTCTTGGGTGTAGGTTCAGACTTAAAATCTGCTAAGAGCTAGTTAACATATCTACAATAGGAAAATAAATTATTCGAATCAAATTTCATCCTTAAATTTCACATTTATTTCAATTTCATCCAGATTTCTCCTGAATCGGTACAATGCAAAAATCATAAACCAATATACGCCATGGGACTAGTTAAGCTTTCTTCTCAAACTCCTTTTTGATTTATCTATTTCATCTTTCAATGTTCAAATTCTTTCAAACAACGCAATATAATCTACGTCCATTTACGTCCTCAATCCGTTTGGAGTGTCTCTGTGTTTTCGTTCATTTCGTTTATAACTGAATCAATGATACGGCTTAATGCGAGAGGCATTTTTTTCTATTTCGTTTTTGAATGCATCTTTCTGTTGAAAACGTTTCTTTTAAATCATTTAAATCTTTTCTTTTTGTTTAATCCTTTTGTCTATTGTATCAATACTACTTTGCACCACACTGATATTTGTAACCAGTTGTCTATCAGCATATATGTTTGTCTGTTTTAGATTTTTCAACAACAGCATGTAATTTGTTATACCATTTTGATCTTATCGCTTCCATCTGGTTTGTAAACAATATAAGTTCCAGGACAGACATGTTATAACTCTTTCATTTTCTAATTCGCTGTTCATTCCACGTCAGTTTAGAACATTCTAGAAAATATCTATCTTTCAAAAACTCGGAGTTTTCATGTTCCTTAATAGTATTTTTTATTGTGCATGTCATCTCACTTTTTCGTTTTAAATTTCTTAACCCAAGGGTATTTTGAGAAGTCGTCTATAACCGTCAAGATGTGTTTGTATCTATCGTTGTACTGTTCGTGTTAATGTATTCATCGTTGTACGTTTCGTATGCTTGGATGTCAACAATGTCGGCCTACTACTGATCGTCCACGTGACTATCATATATCATTCCCTGGGAGGAATCGTTTTCTAGCTTACTTGCGTAATGTATAGATGTATTGTTCAGTTATATTCGAATAAATGGCTCCAATGAGCTAATGTTTTTTATTATATACATGCTATCCAACATTAAATAAAATTTGTGTAACTTCACCATTCTTTCAATTCAGAGTGTTTTATTTTTTGTCGCGCTTACTTGTTTCCTGCAATTAATTGATTCTTGTTTAATCAGCTGGTCGTTCAGGATTGTAGTAAAAATGTCTTTAATACTGTTCTTTGTCAGTAATTTAAAACTATATAAAATCATCTAGACAATACCTCACGCTTGATAAATTATCTTCATGAGTTATCACAAAGCCAAAAGAGACCTCCATCTACAATTGGAATTGTTATTTTCAGTCATTTGCAACGTTTCTTCAATCTTTTCAAACGTATGAATGATTTCAGATTTATGTGACATAATGTGATTCCTATGGTTGATTCAAAAGGGGAGCTACTTCATAATAAGTAAAAAATGTGCTGTTTGCAATTTAACTCTGTTTTCCGTAAATTATATCGCAGTTATGGTCGAATCGTTGTATACTGACATTGTAAAGTGTACGAGATTTTCGGCATGTACTGTAAATTTTGGCTCAATAAAAACTTGTGTATTTATAAAATCAAGTCAAATATATAATTTATTTGATATTGTACTGTTTGAACGATCTGCTATCAATATTAATGACACTTGTCTGGATATTATCATTATGTAATGTAATCTATAACTTCGCCTCTTCCAAAACATCGCATAACATCTATTTTTATTTTTGAAATCTACAAATCAACAATTTTATTCTCTTCACCACTTTTGTCCCAGCTAAACTTGTAATCAAGTACACGCCATCACTTGATATTTAGAGTGTTGTCTTATGTTAAACTCATGAAATATTTATATCACCCCTTTGACAATTGTTGGATCTATCGCAATATGGGTTTGTTTCATTATTTATATTATGCTCGTATATTTCTTTTTTTATTTTGAGCTCTACTCAATGCACAATAAACAGAGCATAATGTCGTCTACTAACTCGGGTGCATGTTTAAAAATAGAACCTCTGAGTCATCCTGGACTAGATAGCATTTTGTGTAATTATGAAAATAACGATGCGGGGATTTGAGTTTAGAGCTCATCATCCAATTTTAAAAGAATACCATTTAATTGTTACCTCAGTGCGCTTAGAAAAAGATAGTATTATTTACACATTGTTAAGTGGTCCATAACCATCATTTTCCTAACTTCTATAATCAATGGAAAGTTTCTAACTCTTCAAGCATTTCCTTCAATTTTTAATTTCTATATAAATTCACAATGTTAATGAATGCACTCGTTCGTTTCTTTTTTCATTCAAACTACTACTATCGTTTTCAGTTAGAACCAGTACGAGAAGTCCCGTTTCAACGCCTTCAAAAGCACCTGTGTCATACGAACCTGATCCGGGTAGACCATCTTCTCATTGATCCTTTTCTCTTCAGTTTAACACAACATTTCTTTAGACTGAAATAGTCCCTAGAAGACTATAAGAAGTTATATCTATAATTGGAACAATCAAATGGTATTCTTTTAAAATTGGATGATAAGTTAACAGTTGTGGTTACGGACTTGAAACTGTCAATGTGTGCAAGGTTATTATCTGATCAAAGACGTAGGGTTACTAATTATTAAGATAGAACCTCTCTTCAACTGGAAAATTATACATCGAGTACATTTTCATGCAAAAAAAAAAGAAATCTCTTCAACTGGAACATTAACAGATTTGGATGTTTCATAATTAAAATTAGGTTCATCTCTTCTCAGAAAATATTTTGTCACGTGTATGAAAGGACTTATTCAAAGTATGATCTCGGAAAATATTTTATCACGTGTATGAAAGGACTTATGCAAAGTATGATCTCAGAAAATATTTTATCACGTGTATGAAAGGACTTATGCAAAGTGTGATCTCAGAAAATATTTTATCACGTGTATGAAAGGACTTATGCAAAGTGTGATCTCAGAATATATTTTATCACGTGTATGAAAGGATTTATTGAAAATAATAATCTCAGAAAATATTTTATCACGTGTATGAAAGGACTTATGCAAAGTGTGATCTCAGAGGATAGACGTTGATTTTTTTTTCTTTCTCTCTCGTAGACAATTGTATGCCTCATGCTCTAATTTCAGGTAACTACGACCTACGTTTAGAGTTAGATTTAAAGGTTGAGCTGGATTACAAACAGATATATGAAGATAGAACATCACCAGAATTCCAGAGTTTGGCCACAAACTTCAGTGTGTCAGTGAGTTAGACTAGACTTGATAACTATGTTCAGTGTGTCACTGAGTTGTGCTAGACTTGATAACCATTTTCAGTGTCACTGAGTTGTGCTATTTTCAATGTGTCAGAGAGTTGGGCTAGATTTGATAACTATTTTCAGTGTGTCACTGAGTTGGTCTAGACTTAATAACTATTTTCAGTGTTTCAGAGAGTTGTGCTAGATTTGATAACTATTTTCAGTGTCACTGAGTTGTGCTAGACTTGATAACTATTTTCAGTGTGTCACTGAGTTTGACTAGACTTCAAAACTGAATATAATTAGCAGAAGAGGACACGTAGTGAACTTGAATTACTAGTATTCACAGTTAAAACTTAGTGTCCGAGTAACAAATACATCATTCTTTACAGGCCAAACTAGCATTAATATATATATATATATATATATATATATATATATATATATATATATATATATATATATATATATATACAGGCTAGATGCATATAATTCGTTGCAAGCAGGAGATGTCGTATTTGAGTCCAGCTTACACTGACTAACAGTGACTTTGCTGTATTTCAATATAAGAACTACTAAATAAATATTCATTAAATTTAAATAATAATATATTGTCGAAAATAACTTTTTAATGTTTCTGTAAAAACGTATAATCTGCTATAAAATATAAGAACGAATTCGTACTCTACGGAGATTCGAATGAGGTTGTGTCTGCTACGCATGAATGCCTATATCACCGCCTTTGTAGCATCATTTTTGGTGATGTGTGCATGGTCGAGATGGTATAGGTGTTAGTGTTAACAGGCAAGGCGATGGATCCCGTAGCCCGCAGAGTACGAATTAAAAATTCTCTGACCCATATGATAATATTATTTATTCCTATTTACAAATTCTGCTAATGTTATCAAACATTCTTCCCCTTTGTTTGGTGTATATTTGTAATTCTCTATAATAACTTCTATATACCTTGATTTCTGATGGAATCCAGATGAACTGTGTAATTGGATGAGAATTAATTACTGGGTCGACATGCGGGCATGTCTCCTACACACGAATGCCTATACCACCGACTTTGTAGCAACTTTTTTTGGTGATGTGTGCATGGTCGAGATGGTATAGGGGAAGGTGCTTACAGGCAAGGCGTTGGGTGCCGTAACCCGCGGATTCGGGTTCGAATCTCCGTAGAGTACGCATTAAAAATTCTCTAACCTGTATGATAATATTATTTATTCGTGTATATATATATATATATATATATATATATATATATATATATATATATATATATATATATATATTTATATATACTTGCAAAGAGAATTAAATGTAAATAGTAAATTATAGATTATATTTTTCTCTTTAGTTGATGGAACATTTCCGGTACATCAAAGGATTCAAGTCGATAGAGATTATACAGTTTAGGTACAAGTTTTACTTTGTAATAAAGTTATATTCATTTTCTCCTGGCTATAGAAGTGTTCACTGTAATAAAGTTATATCTGTTTTCTTGTTGCTATATAGAAGAGTTCGTTGTAATAAAGTTATATCCATTTTCTCGTATCTATAGAAGACTTCATTACATCGCAAAGATACAATTGTTATCTAATACAAAAATGCTTGTTGATAAATTTGAATTGCTAACTTTGGATTTCAACGAGATTTTGTTTCATTCATGTATAATATATCTCATTTCGGAGTAAATACAATTATTGTCATTATTATAGGAAATATTCGTGTATATGTTTCCAAACCGAAATGAATAATGCCTTCAGCAAGCCAAACGTCGATGTACATGAGATAGATTCTGGCCCGTCGAAGTCTAAACATGTGATTGTCGTAAAAGAGGGCCCATGATAATTATTACTAGAACTGCATACTACTGTGTTCCTGCACTGTCTTGAAATCGTTATTACACGTGGTTATTTTAAAAAAGTAGCTTCATAAACTTCTTTGTTGTCATTAACTATTTACCTCAAAGTGCTACCGTACAAAAGACACCCACTTTGTGCCATTTGGTGACATAAGATGAACATTTTAGACTTCTCAACTGCAATCATTTACATAAGAAAATTGATTTGATACCTTATCCTCAACCATTTTCTTCCTCATTGCAGTCCTGGATCTGTTATTGTGGGTTACTCAGTCAACCTTTATGCAACAGTGGAAATCCCAGCTGTGACAAACCAAATCACAAACGAAATTGTTGATTCTTTGACGGAAGTTGCTGGTGCGCTCGTTGATATAGACTATACTCGAACATCTATGAAGAGCAGGCTTGGTAAAATTACCCCCCCCCCCCTCTCTCTCTCTCTCTCTCTCTCTCTCTCTCTCTCTCTCTCTCTCTCTCTCTTTCTCTCTCGTGAGAAGACAAAGAACCAATAATCCTTCAGTTAACTGTATAATCTACAAATATGGACCCAGGCTACTTTTTCAATTCCGATAAAAAGACGACTTACACTATTGAGTAGTAACCGATTTATTATACTCTGTAGACGCATTAGACTTACACTGTGGAGTAGTAACCGGTTTATTATACTCTGTAGACGCATTAAACTTACACTGTGGAGTAGTAACCGGTTTATTATACTCTGTAGACGCATTAGACTTACACTGTGGAGTAGTAACCGGTTTATTATACTCTGTAGACGCATTAGACTTACACTGTGCAGTAGTAACCGGTTTATTATACTCTGTAGATGCATTAGACTTACACTGTGGAGTAGTAACCTGTTTATTATACTCTGTAGATGCATTAGACTTACACTGTGGAGTAGTAACCGGTTTATTATACTCTGTAGATGCATTAGACTTACACTGGGGAGTAGTAACCTGTTATTATACTCTGTAGATTCATTAGACTTCAACTGGGGAGTAGTGTCCGGTTTATTATACTCTGTAGATGCATTAGACTTACACTGGGGAGTAGTAACCGGTTTATTACACACTGTAGATGCATTAGACTTACACTGGGGAGTAGTAACCTGTTTATTGTACTCTGTAGATGTATTAGACTTACACTGCGGAGTACTAACCGGTTTATTACACTCTGTTGATGCATTAGACTTACACTGTGGAGTAGTAACCGGTTTCAAATACTCTGTAGACGCATTAGACTTACACTGTGGAGTAGTAACCAGCTTATTATGCTCTGTAGATGTATTAGACTTACACTTTGGAATAGTAACCGGTTTATTATACTCTGTATATGCATTAGACTTACACTGTGGAGTAGTAACCGGTTTATTATACTCTGTAGACGCATTAGACTTACACTGTGGAGTAGTAACCGGTTTATTATACTCTGTCGATGTATTAGACTTACAATGTGGAGTAGTAACCGGTTTATTATACTCTGTAGACGCATTAGACTTACACTGTGGAGTAGTAACCGGTTTATTATACTCTGTCAATGTATTAGACTTACAATGTGGAGTAGTAACCGGTTTATTATACTCTGTCGATGCATTAGACTTACACTGTGGAGTAGTATTCGGTTTATTATACTCTGCAGATGCATTAGACTTACACTTGGGAGTAGTAACCTGTTTATTATACTCTGTAGATGCATTAGACGTACACTGGGGATTAGTAGCCGGTATATTATAATCTGTACACGCATTAGACTTACACTGGGGAGTAGTAACCGGTTTATTATACTTTGTAGATGCATTAGACTTACACTGTGAAGTAGTAACCGGTTTATTATACTCTGTAGATGCATTAGACTTACACTATGGAGTAGTAACCTGTTTATTATACTCTGTAGATGCATTAGACATAATGTGGAGTAGTAACCGGTTTATTATACTCTGTAGATGCATTAGACTTACACTGTGGAGTAGTAACCGATTTATTATACTCTGTTGATGCATTAGACTTACACTGTGGAGTAGTAACCTGTTTATTATACTCTGTAGATGCATTAGACTTACACTGTGGAGTAGTAACCGGTTTATTATACTCTGTTGATGCATTAGACTTACACTATGGAGTAGTAACCGGTTTATTATACTCTGTAGATGCATTAGGTTGTACTGTCGTTATTAAGATTATACCTATAGTACACGTTGTCTCTGACACGTTGTTAAAGTTGTTAGCTGGATTACTGTTTTTAAAAACAGAAATGTAAATGACTAAATAAACAAGAAACAAAACAAAAAGACCAGCTACACCACCACCTATTAAATAATACATCGTGCTGTGAATTTGTATTTCTTTTATCTTGTGATGTTATGCCGTGCCATGAGCACAAACTTTTAAGTTGTAAACTTTTCTTCTATAGTTCACCTTTGGCTTTGTAAAATTCCTGTGACCATTTTCCAAGTTGCAAACCAGCTTCAACTCTATGCGTGTTCTTTGTCTTTTTGTATTAAGTAATCTTTTCAATTTCTTTGTAAACCTGTTTTAATCTTCCATCTTGTTTCTTACATTTAGTTTACAAGTAAATTGGTAAATTAAATCTAAATCGTAACAAAGGTTAACATTGAGTCATGTTTCAATGTTATATTTAACAGTGAGTCATGTTTCAATGTTATATTTAACTGTGAGTCATGTTTCAATGTTATATTTAACAGTAAGTCATGTTTCAATGTTATATTTAACTGTGAGTCATGTTTCAATGTTATATTTAACAGTAAGTCATGTTTCAATGTTATATTTAACAGTGAGTCATGTTTCAATGTTATATTTAACAGTGAGTCATGTTTCAATATTATATTTAACAGTAAGTCATGTTTCAATGTTATATTTAACAGTAAGTCATGTTTCAATGTTATATTTAACAGTAAGTCATGTTTCAATGTTATATTTAACAGTAAGTCATGTTTCAATGTTATATTTAACAGTGAGTCATGTTTCAATATTATATTTAACAGTGAGTCATGTTTCAATGTTATATTTAACAGTGACAAATAAATTGAAATCAAATTAGGTAAATAAAAGCTGTTAGGGCAGTTGATCTAGACATTCATCATTTTATTTTATATTCATCTATTGGCCTACCGAGTCTAGATAAAATCTTCCCGCTTTCCCGTTCTAGATAAAATTTTCCCGCCTTCCTAGATCGACAAAGAATATGGTTGCATCGGTCAAGCACTAGTATATGATAGCCAGTTAAAACACATTGAAAAAATCAAATGCCGTTAGAGAAGAAACAGAAAATTGCATGAAAAAGTCGAATCATCCAGACGGCTAACTTCATCATTGGTGAAATGTTGAACAGTAATCTAATCCATTTGTTATGTGGGATTTCATTCTATTGTAAGCATCTACTCCAATAATAGGCTGTTGTAACAATTGCAGTTAAAGATTCCAATGCATCAGCAACAATTAAGCAGTAATTATTTTTTTTAAAATCTTTTCAGTATTGTCTTCTTTGCCTTGTGTTTCCTTTGTGAAATATATATGTCTGAATGTTATCACGCTATTACTAAATGCAGATAATGTAATCCCAACTCCAAACTGCACTGAAGTATCTAATTCCGCTTGAAGTCATGTGGTTATCTCTCACTTCATTTTTTTAAACTATCTAAGTTGTCGATTGGAGTAAATATGTTATTTTATGATGTCATAGTTACATTACAACGTCTGACAACAGCTTGGAAATTCTAGAAGCTCTAGAATTACCCAAGATATCGTATGTCTCGATTTCAAGTGTATTTTTCAAACACTTTTTTGTTAAATTATTAGCGCTTATTAATTTGGTTATTTCATTTGCAATACCTATGCCAAATTATTGTTTTTACTCTTCTAGTTCTTTATAAACTGAGTTATTTGCTTTTTTTATTTTAGATAAATTCAAATTCTTTTTTCAGCTGTGTTTTACTCGTTTCTGTGCTATTTAATTAATCAAAATTAGCTTATGGTGCCAATTTTGATTAATTGTTTGAAAATCCTTTGTATGAAAATGATAACGATATACATACACAAGTTTAAATTGAAGCTGACCATACTGTAAATATGGATAGTGGTATCAGAGCAAAATATAGTTTTGATGATATCAAAGCAATTGTAGCTTCTAGACTTTAGAGCCAAGTTCTCGACTTGTACAAGGAGGAAATGAAGGAAGGCCTTGACCTGAATGAATCACTCAACCATTTCTAGAACACTAGCCTTAAAATACAAAACAATACATACTGTATTATGTGGAACCAGATGGTAACACACTCCAAACAAAATCTCTGGGCAAGAAGACATCAGAACAATGCTATCGCACGGCACAATGCTAGCACCCAGTACTACAACAGGCCAGACTGGAAAGGATTTTTTTCTTTACAATAGGCTAGAAAAGGAATAAATGCGTGATACATATTGATGACGAGATGCAACGCAAATACCCATTAGAGCCAAAACGCATATACCCATTAGAGCCAAAACGCATATACCCATTAGAGACAAAACGCAAATACCCACTAGAGCCAAAACGCAAATACCAATTAGAGCCAAAACGCAAATGCCTATTAGAGCCAAAACGCAAATGCCCATTAGAGCCAAAACGCAAATACCCATTAGAACCAAAACGCAAATACCCATTAGAACCAAAACGCAAATAATCATTAGAGCCAAAACGCAAATAATCATTAGAGCCAAAACTTAACATTACACAGCTATTAAATGTACCCGAGGAAATATAGATGAGAACAATCGACAGTTATGGCCAGTTTGATGAAGAGGTAAGAAACATTGAGATTGTAATTTACAAAAACCGCGGAAGAATTGAAAGGTGAGAATTTCCACCGGCGCTGAAAAGATTAACTGAAAAAAGGAAAAAGAGAATTACGGAGTAATGTATATGATGTATAAGTGGTCAATTCGATAATAGAATTCTGAAATATGATATTGAAATATATCAATAGAATCTATGAAATATGATGTTGAAATATATCAATGACAGATTGGAAAGTATAAAAGACATAAGACATACGCAAAGAAATTTATCCGAAACAAAATATATGTATAGCACAGATGGAAGGTGTTGTAACATAAAAGCTCAACTAATTGGGCATCTAACACATTTTTGGTGAGAAATGTAGAGATAATATTGAAAACAAATATGACAATTAGAGAAACCGTACCTTTAGGTGAAATACTCAAACAGCTGTCCCAAGGAAATAGTGTAACATTTGGTGCTAAAGCCACGGCAATGATAATGACTATATCAGCAAATACTCTGACTATACAGCAAGTACTCTGACTATACAGCAAGTACTCTGACTATACAGCAAGTACTCTGACTATACAGCAAGTACTCTGACTATACAGCAAATACTCTGACTATACAGCAAGTACTCTGACTATACAGCAAGTACTCTGACTGTAGCAGATTTGATAAAATAAAGTGCTGCTCCACCTCAGACTACTACTCCAACTATTCCATCTCCTTCTATTCCATATACTCCACCTTCTACTCCTGCAGCTGATACTCCCACTCCAGGTGAATCAGAGTTTTTTGCAAACAAATAATACAAACAGCGTGAAAAATTTAGTCAGTTTGTTTGAGAAATATAACATAGCAGCTGGTATAATTAGTAGTATAATAAGTTGGTTATTTAAGTGTGGTAGCAATTTGTTTTTTCCTTTGCAGCTGCTCACGTCACGTTACTTCTTTTGCATGAGTGGTTTTGTTATTTCCATCGTTGATCAGTAGTGTAAACAAGCAAAAAGGAGTATTAGATGTTAAAAAACTATTTCAAAAAGTAAACCATAGCAACTCCTGAGGCCAATAATGTAAATATAAATGTTATTTCATGATCAATATAGCACTTTTGTTGTTTCTAAATTGTCGTGCGTCATTTGAACGTCTGAGTATAGGAATGGATTAGCAGATATGACAGTAGGACTTTCGCGAACATAATCCTTCTTCTCTGCAATTTTTTGAGGCGCCTTTGTCCTCTTTTCTGTCCTCGTCAAATTTCTTGTCATATTGTTACAGATTGTTTATCGGCCTGTGGAATACAATCCTTTACTAGGCTAATATTACAATGGTAGAGTTTAACCCCAGTTTAAATAAGTCTTTAGATTTCTGTACATTGTTATTGTACTCAACAATACTACCCATCTTCATAACCATGTCACTAGGTAACAATGACACTACTCATCTTCATAACCATGTCACTAGGTAACAACGATACTCCTCATCTTCATAACCATGTCACTATTTAACAATGATACTACTCATCTTCATAACCTTGTCATTAGGTAACAACGATACTACTCATCTTCATAACCATGTCACTAGGTAACAACGATACTACTCATCTTCATAACCATGTCACTAGGTAACAATGATACTACTCATCTTCATAACCGTGTCACTAGATAACAACGATACTACTCATTTTCATAACCATGTCACTCGGTAACAACGATACTACTCATCTTCATAACCATGTCACTAGGTAACAATGATACTACTCATCTTCATAACCATGTCACTAGGTAACAATGATACTACCCATCTTCATAAACATGTCACTCGGTAACAAAGATACACCGCCATCACCAACAGCACTGTATATTTTCACTTTTGAATCGGTTATGCATTGTTGAAAGTTTTTATAATGTTTTTATCTGTGTCATAACCTTGCTGTCCCAAATTTAATAACAGCAGTCACTTTTTAGCAGTGCCTGATACTGTGGAAACAGACTGTGTAATAAATGTTCAGTTTTGCACCTATGCAATTAATATGCGATTACATATGAATCAATGCTTCATTTAACCTTGCAATACTTTGAGATGTGAGTCCGTTACTTTCTTGCCATAGAATTAATTTCATCAGTTAACAATATTCTCTAGTATTCAACAATACCTCTTTCGTGGTTATATTTAAGTTTTATAGCAAGCTATCACAATAACAGTAGTAGGCTCCTTGGAGTACTTTTATGTTCTTCTGACCCATTATTGATCAAGTATTTTGTATTTTTTTTATATATTTATATTTTTTGGTTTTTATTTCTTCAACTGAGGTATTTCCAGTTATGCTGTGGTTGAGTTGGAAAATTGTTCCAGATAAAATAAAATTGTTTCATATATATGCTATTGTTATCTTATGTGTTCCACATTCAGACAGCCTTTATCGCAAGTGGAAACAGATATGAAAATTGTATACAAATTTGACTAATTCTTGTACATTAACGTCAAAAAAATGAAAGTAGCAAATCCCACAGCCGGATGTTGATGTCCATACTGCCCAATTTATTTGATTCTGACAAAATAAAATGTGACACTGTTTTCAGTATCTTTTCATGGAATAGTCACTGACAAATTTAAAAGAATAGTTATCAAAACTGTCTAATAGCTCGTAAGTGAAAACCTGAGTTTATGTGATGCACGATTTTATCTTGCCAAATATGTTTGCAGTACCAAGATTAGGAATAGCAGTAAACTGAGCTGCAGGGCAATGATAAGGCATTGTACTTGCCTTGCTTAAATATGACGCCCATTATTTACTTTAAAACAATCAATACGAAATTTTGTGCAAGTAATTTAACCTCTATTTAATGTGTGGGGGAAAGGGGTTTCCCCACACTCACATGTAATTCTTTTTTTATTTATCTCTCTAATATGTTCACTTCCTGTTTAGTTTTATTCTTCCTCTATGAGTTTTTCTCTACTGCACTTGTAGCGTTTTGCAACTGGTTGATTCTCTAGTGCACTTTGTCTCTAACACGTTCTATCTTCAGGGGATGAGTTTAACTTAAATATTGATTTTTAAACAAATAATGTCTAGTTTAATCTGGTTTTAACTGTTTTATTGGTCCAGATTTGCACATCAGTGTATACAGTACAAGTGCATACTACGGTCAAGAGACCTTTGGTATTTTGTTTTTAATATGAGAGGTCCACAAATGTTTTCGTATAGAGAAACAAAATTGCACTACAAATATTTTTTATTGGCTCAGTACTCTCAAGTTGCATACGACCGACTATTTGTGCATATGTATGTACATTTGTTCTGCCCATCACCATGGCAAATAATAACAGGTAACTTTACAGCAGGTAAAATGTTTGTGTCAAATATTCACTTGTTTACCTTTTATTTTAATTTCCATGTTTCTGCCACTGTAAAAAAGTCTTATTTGAAAATCTTTGTGATTTGATCAAAGTTTAAGACCATTTAAAAAATGTGACTGAAAAGGTGTCAAAAACAATATTAATATTACAAGGCATTGTCTGAGTTGAGTAGCACCATTTAAAATTTAAATGATAAAGTTGGATTGTTTTCAGAGAGTTTGAGGACAAGAGACAAATGTTCGCTCGCCTCAGCAAATTTGTGTCTTTTTGGGTACTATTGCAAGCCAGTAAATACATCGACAATACTGTGCATAGATCGCTGCAACGTGTCTGTATGTGAGAACAACGGGCTATGTTATTCCGGACATCTCAGCCATGATGTTCAGTGCAAGTAAGAACACACTTACTCCCTGATAACTAATGTCTTAAAAGGGCAATTGTACGGTAAGTAAGTTTTTATTTGAATTAGAGTTGAACAAATCAAAATTTATAGTCAGTCCTCGTTACAACGACATATATTACCTATGAATAATCCAAAAGAAATTTTATAGGAACAAAAGTGTACGATGGTAAATGTGATCACAAGTAATATTCAGCTTCCGGCTTGGACTGTACTTTCCAGTAACAAGCATACATATTTCTCTTCTGGTATCCGTCACGACTACATTGTCATTCGATGGAATTTTACTTTTACAGGGAATATATCAGAAGATTCTATGTAAAACATTTCACTTCTAAAAATAAGTTATAAATGAAGGGCAACATGTATGAGATTTAGAAAGTAATGACAAAAATGTTGGATATGAGGTATAGAGTTTTACTTCTGGCTCATTCTTCTTATCTATACAATATCTATACATGTTGGTTTTGACAACGATAATACAAGGACGATAACTCGTTCAAATGAAAGGTATTATCTTTACATTTATGTATTCGTTACAACGACAAAATGGTTGGCAGCAAACTTGGTCCTTGTTATGAGAGTTGCATGTGCATTTATATCTTGAATGAACGTGTTTTACTTAATAAATGTCCAACAGAATGTATTCTTTGATTGAAAAACGTCTCATGTATAACCTAACACTAGAAACATGGATCTTCTGTTATTACAAAACATGTCACGTTTAACTCAACACAAGATACATTTATTATTGCAAAACATGTCATGTGTAACTTATCACAAGAGACATGAATTTCGTGTTATTACAAAACATATCACGTGTACTTAACACAAAAGACATGGATTTCTCATTATTACAAATGAAGAAAAATCCCCCAAAACGTAACAACCCACTTTATTTTCCAATCGCTTATTAATTCACGAAAAGCAATTGGTCTTTTTACTCTGAGATCTGCAGACTAAGGAATATTTTGAGAAGGACTCATAAGTTTTTTCACCAATAAGATAAATTATGTTTTCACTTTGCGGTCGATGAAACTATAACTCAATGTCCGCACTAGAGCAGTATAAACGAATTTTGAAAACAAGTTTTTACGAATGTACCGATGACGGGCTTGAGGGGCGTTGTCAAATAGTATTATTGACTTGCACGTGCCCCTATTTTGGATGCAATGTTCTGAAAGGTGATGTCAAATAATATTTTCGGATGGCGTTGTATTCACTGGGGTAATCTCAAATAATATCACTGGGTCATGTCCATGATAAGCGTTACAAAGTAATTATTATCGTTTTAAATAAACTTGTAGATGCCCTATTTCGGATGGTTTTGTCTACACTGGCGAACGATGTGAAATAAAGCAGGTGGTGATGACAATACAGGAGAGAACTATCAATCTTATCATCGCTGGATCAATATTCGCTGCAATCATCTTCAGTTTTGTGATCACTGTCTGTATCATCAATAGGAAACGTAGAATTTTAAAGAAAAATCTCTCTAACAGCCTCAGGTAAGTTACCGTATTACCACATAAAGCTCTCTAACAGCATTAGGTAACTTGCCGTATATACATATTACCACAAATAAATACGACCGCAACACCTCATCAAACCATATCATAGCGTACTATGGTATTCATTGAACATCAAACCATCAAATAGCGTACTATGGTATGCATTGAACATCAAACCATCACATAGCGTACTATGGTATACATTGAACATCAAACCATCAAATAGCGTACTATGGTATGCACTGAACATCAAACCATCACATAGCGTACTATGGTATACATTGAACATCAAACCATCACATAGAGTACTATAGTATGCATTGAACATCAAACCATCACATAGCGTACTATAGTATGCATTGAATATTTGTCGTTTTTAACTTTGTATATAATACATGCCACATGTGTAAAATTTATCGATATGTAATTTTATCTTTATTTTTATGTGCATAGAAGAGAAGAGTGTTGTGAGAGCTCGCTGACTAAACATGTATATTCTCAAGATGAGGGCCTAAAGGTTATACCTAGAACAGGATCCTAGCAGCTTCAAGGTTATACACAGATCCGGATCTTAGCTATTTAAGGTTATACTTAGAGCAGGCTCTTAGCAGCTTAAAATTTATACCTAGAACAGGGTCTTAGCAGCTTCAAGGTTATACCTAGAACAGGCTCTTAGCAGTTTAAAGGTTATACCCAGAACAGGCTCTTAGCAGTTTAAAGGTTATACCCAGAACAGGCTCTTAGCAGTTTAAAAGTTATACCTAGAAAAGGCTCTTAGGAGCTTAATGTTATAATTAGAACAGGCTCTTAGCAGCTTAAAGGTTATACCAAGAACAAACTCTTTGCAGCTCAAAGGTTATACCTAGAACAGGCTCTTGGCAGCTTAAAGGTTATACCTAGAACAGGGTCTTAGCAGCTTAATGGTTTTACCCAGAACAGACTCTTGGCAGCTTCAGGTTATACCTAGAAAAGTCTCTTAGCAACTTAAAGGTTCTCCCAGAACAGGCTCTTATAAGCTTAAGGTTTTATCCAAAACAGTCTCTTAGCAACTTAAAGGTTCTATCTAGAACAGGATCTTAGCAGCTTAAGGTTATACCCAGAACAGGCTCTTGGCATTTTTAAGAAAATGGAAAGCAATGGCCTAGATCATGTGATTGGTGGGAGGTTTTATCAGATATGGGTTCCTTAATAAAATGTATTTAAAAAATGCATGGTATCGCCTTACGTTTAAACAGTTATATGTGATCTTTGAACCCGACCATTTCCTTCCCTGGGGACTGCCTCCAGGGTAAGAATCGTCTTTGCCATCAATTCATTATTATATAACATTATCCAAAAATATATTAACCCTCACTCAATTGGTGTAGATAGAGTTAAGGTTAGTAGGGGAGCCGACAGATGGACAGGCAGTCAAATGGTAAAACGGACTGAGTTTACTGACGGTCGCTCAGACACGTAGGTTTACTGACGGACGGATATTTACCTGTCGCCACATATACGTAAAAGTGTGGATATTAAAGAATCGGGTCTGGATGTTGTAAGACCTGTTATGCTGGATAACTGATACATTTTTAATATTGTCGACACAACGAGGAATAAACATACTTACAAGGCTAAAATTTGTGAAAAGTTGTCCATTTATATTCTATTGAAGATATACTGACCGGTACCGATTTTGCGGATATAGCTTACAATATACATTCTAAATCGAAATATTCATCAATATGATCATTTCAAGAGCTGAAAGTATTAGCTATGAGCAAATTATAGACAAAGAAAGAGAAGCATTATGCTTTGAATCACTGACAAAAAAAAGAATAATTACGAGATAAAAATGGTATGAAAAGTTATTAACTTTTCCGCTAATTTTCTTTTTTGTCTCCCTCTAGAGTACCTGAATACCTGTTTAAAATAAAGTCATTTTCATTCTTTATCCAGAATGAAGCATGATGAACTGCATGAGATAGGCAACAATTACGTTTGTGATGTAAACAACAGATATGTTGACGGCAACAATACAGCAATTAATAGACATCGAGAGCATAACTGTGATACAACCGTAAATATTGATGTGTACCACTTATCTATCTATCTGTATTTATTGATGTATGAAGTACGTATGCATATATATAGATATATATATATATATATATATATATATATATATATATATATATATACATATATATATATATATATATATATATATATATATATATGCATCAGGTTAGGCAGATATATAATCATCTGATAATGTTTTTAATTTTTTAGTTAAGTTTGCTGATATGTATTCGTAACTTTTTCAATACATTCGTCGCTCCTTATATCTTAAGCATGCTTTTTATTCGTATCTGTCTATCTCAATATTAAATACAAATATCTTTATTTGAATTTTTCTTAGCAAGACGATATTTTACTTTCCTCATGTGATTATTCATGATTTCAATAATAAATTGTATATTAGTTATCCTTTTCTCTTTTGCGTGATCAAAAAAATAAAACATTTAAAGAGCAATCTGTTTACTATATACAGGACCTTGCCTATCAAGGACGAGTAAATGAGGACGCAGATGACGGTTATCTAAGACCTGCGGAAGGCGTTTGGCGCAGGGACGACTCAGACTACGACTACATTAACTGAAATGTCGTGTTTCAGTAATGCATATAGTCCTTTATCCCTTCCAACAATATGTTGTGTTTCAGTAATGCATATAGTCTTTTATCCCTTCCAACAATATGTTGTGTTTCAGTAATGCATATAGTCTTTTATCCCTTCCAAAAATATGTTGTGTTTCAGTAATGCATATAGTCTTTAATCCCTTCCAACAATATGTTGTGTTTCAGTAATGCATATAGTCTTTTATCCCTTCCAACAATATGTTGTGTTTCAGTAATGTATATAGTCTTTTATCCCTTCCAACAATATGTTGTGTTTCAGTAATGCATATAGTCTTTTATCCCTTCCAACAATATGTTGTGTTTCAGTAATGCATATAGTCTTTTATCCCTTCCAACAATATGTTGTGTTTCAGTAATGCATATAGTCTTTTATCCCTTCCAACAATATGTTGTGTTTCAGTAATGCATATAGTCTTTTATCCCTTCCAACAATATGTTGTGCTTTATTATTGTATACAGTCTTTTATCGCTTCCAACAATATGTTGTGTTTTAATAATACATATAGTCCTTTATCCCTTCCAACAATATGTTTATTACTCATTGAGTTTCCTTAAGTAAACATATCACGTGATGTACATATTTATATTCACGTAAATTTGTCCTTTATAAATGGAACTTTCAAAAAATGTGCTATTCGTAAACTGTGTCTTCACTGCAGGTTGAATGTTATCTTTACTCAATATTTTATTTTCAAAACAACACCGATATATGGTCTTTGTTTTCGGATATGAAAGGATGGCAACATATAACATATATCAAATGCACATAAACTACTTGTTTCATCAAGTAGTGAGGAAAATGTTATTGTATTATTTTTTATGCTCAAAATACAATTCAAGAAACAATACACTGAATAGCGTTTTTTGAATGTAAAATGGTGCAAAACATAAATGATGATTTGCCTCCCCTTGAATATTTTCCACGTGTGGTGTATTCCTGTGCCTCCGCGTACAAACTAGAAGGTAATGATGTACAATAATACGATATATATATATATATATATATATATATATATATATATATATATATACCGTTTTTTGTGATTTTATACATATTGATGCATATCACAATAACATTCTTGTATTTTATACATATTGATGTATATCGCAAACAACAATCTTGAATTTTATACATATTGTTTTATATCGCAAATAACATTCTTTCCAAGTACAAAACATCTTCAATTTAGTCAATGGAAAGCTACACAGGAATCAAACATGACAAAGCACGGTGCAGCAATTTAGAGGAGCTGACCAAGCGCTTACAACATCTACGGCTGCATTTTTCAAGGCAGACGACACTAACGAAGAACAATTACAAAACAAAAAAGTAAACAAACTATGTATTTACATATTGCTTTGTTACAGTGAATCAAAAAGTAACACAATCTAGTAATAATATATCAATAACAAAAATTTTTTTGCGTGTTTTGTGTGCTGTGTAGCGTGTTTGTGTACCGTGTAGGGTGTTTGTGTACCGTGTTCTGTGTAGCGTCTGTGTACTAGCGTGTTTGTGTACTGTGTACTGTGTAGCGTGTTTGTACCGTGTAGCTACATTGTACACATAAGCATTCATTTATTGTATCTTATTTTTATGTTCTTTCATTACCTTCCATAATAAATACACATTTGCATATCTTAACCATGCCTCTTTTCCATTATTTTTCTCAGTACAAATTACTTATTTTTAGTAATTACAATAATGAAAGCAGAATTGTTTACTCCAACAAAACGCAGATACTTTAAGTAGTACAAATGGGGGGGGAGGGGGCATTTTTAATGAGACAATAGTTCAAAGCGTCGTCTGATATGTTTATTTAGCCCGAATCTTTGACGTCACGTCAATGACAGATTACCAATATAGAGAGTGTATGAAGAGGAAGGAGAAGATGGATAAACACACTTTCCAATTAAAAATCCCTTTTTCTTCAATCAAGTATTGAGGCTCGATGTCCTCTTAAAAACGTGCCGTTTTAATTCATTTCTCGGGCCTATTTTACACATATGTTTGGTTCATTGACATATATACATTAAATCATTTTACCCGAAAAGTCAATGGAAGTAAAATTATATAAAAGCAAGCTAAAGAATTATTTAAGGTAAATGGTACACGTGGCAAATTTTATCCTCAGACTAGATTTGTGATATCAGAAAGAATTTTCGACTGGAATGGAAATGGAGGAGTTACGTTGTATGCGTGAAATTAACGGACGTACAAGATCATGTAACCTTCACATTTCGTTAGAAAAATGCTGGAATCATTTGGACTCCATTGATGCTATGTATATAATGATAAAATCAGTTAGACTCCATCAATGGCATGTATATAATGCTAGACTCGTTTTGGGGACTCTATTAAAAGCATGAATATAATGCTAAGATCATTTAGATTCCATTAATGGCATGTAATGGCATGTAAATAATACTAGAATCAGTTGTACTCCATTAATGGCATGTATAGTATGCTAGACTCATTTACACTCCATTAATGGCATGTATATAATGCTAGACTCATTTACACTCCATTAATGATATGTATATAATTCTAGAATCATTTAGAATCCACTAATCGCATGTATATAAATTAATACATTGACATATTCGAAAAAGAAACATTTGTATTACTACTACAAACTTTGAGTTGGTGTTAATTATTAATTCCCAATACATTTTTGAAACCGATGTGTGCAAAAATCTAACAATATCATAAGGTTTAACAACATGATTATGTCTACCCCAATTTGCCAATTTATCTTCGTATGATTGACAAATACGAATGACTGAAAACGTTTATGAAAAGTAAATTTTAAAATAATTTTATAATATTCTATCTTACAGTTGGAAGAGAATTACACATTTTGTCCTCTCAGACATTGATATTTGACCTTTGACCTTTCACAGCCACCGTACGAGGCCATAACATATTAAATAATTCCAAAATTCCCATATACATCTATAGTAACTATTAGACCTATTTGAATTGAGTGATATCTCGCAATGTTCCAAACCAAGATTCCCATAAACATCTATAGTAATTATTAGATCTATTTGAATTGAGTGATACATCGCAATGTTCCAAACCAAGATTCCCATAAACATCTATAGTAATTATTAGATCTATTTGAATTGAGTGATATCTCGCAATGTTCCAAACCAAGATTCCCATAAACATCTATAGTAATTATTAGATCTATTTGAATTGAGTGATATCTCGCAATGTTCCAAACCAAGATTCCCATAAACATCTATAGTAATTATTGGATCTATTTGAATTGAGTGATATCTCGCAATGTTCCAAACCAAGATTCCCATAAACATCTATAGTAATTATTAGATCTATTTGAATTGAGTGATATCTCGCAATGTTCCAAACCAAGATTCCCATAAACATCTATAGTAATTATTAGATCTATTTGAATTGAGTGATATCTCGCAATGTTCCAAACCAAGATTCCCATAAACATCTATAGTAATTATTAGATCTTTTTGAATTGAGTGATATATTGCAATTTTCCACACCTAGATTCCTTTATACATCTATAGTAATGAGTAGATCTATTTGAACCGAGCCATATATCGCAATGTTCCACACCAAGATTCCTGTATGCATCAATAGTAATTATTAAACCTATCTGAACCGAGTCATATATCGGAGAGTTCCACACTGCACTCGAAAACGAAAATATCCTATGAGGCTGTCTGTTTTGTAACAGTGTAGCATGTGCTTGGAAGAGAAATGCGAGTTTGTATGCCTTCTAAATGAAAGGCTGTAGATGAGTCCTGTGTTAAATAGAGTCGACAGTTTATAGGGACAAACCGGAAATTACCATGGGAAAACTAATGGCCGAAAGTTTATGGGGACAAACGGTAAATTCACATTAGGCTGCCAGGTTGAAAGGTATTTTTTTTAAGCAGTGTATTGAAGTTGTGTATCTTAACAGAGATCCTGAACGATGACGGTCGTCTGTATGGATGACATAAGCTCCAACGTCTTCAGGTATATTATGTGTAGGGTTCTTTTTTACTTGTTTAACAGGGTAGGATGTAAAAGTAGGGGTATAAAATAGAATGTAATTCCCTTCACAATAAAACTAACAACCATAACACTAACCCTAATCTCTGTAGAAAGCTATAATCTCTACCCCATTCTATAATATGTATATCCCTTCCCAACCCCGGTTTTTTAAAAAACAAAACTACCATCCTCATAATCCTTGCATATGAATATTTAATTATCTACTATCCACCAGCTAGTTATCTACTATCCAGCACCCCGTTATATACTATCCACTAACCAATTATCTCCTATCAACACTCAGTGATCTAATATCCAGCACACAATTATATACTATCCACAAACCAATTATCTACTATCAACACTCAGTGATCTAATATCCAGCACACAAATATATACTATTCACGAACCAATTATCTACTATCCAAAACCCAGTGACCTACTATCTACAAACCAATTATCTACTATAATGTCACGACCCTCACATACTCTCCTATTTTTAAACAAAACTAAAAGCTCATGCACACAAAGGTAGGATTTGAAAGAATAAAAATAATTACCCCCACCCCGCCCCCAGCCCCTACAAGCCCTCTTATAAATAAAGCAAAAATCTCTATTCCCATCTATAATATTCCTAATATCTGCTACTCTCGTAGGATCCCCCTTATAAAGGTAAAATCTCTACCCCATTATATAATATCCCCACCCAACTTAAAACTTCCTTTTTTAAAAACAAAACCATCATCCTCATAATCCTTACATATCAACACCCACTCATCTACTGACCCCACACCTTTAGATGCAAAAGAAGCAGTATAAAATACAATTTAAATCCCTTATCAACAAAACTAACTTCATTATCTCCCTTACTACACTATAATTCATATTATAAAGTAAAAATCTCTACCTCCATCTATAATGTCTCAACTCTCAGAGAGAGAGAGAGAGAGAGAGAGAGAGAGAGTACCGGATTTGGGGATATCCTTACATTTACGCTTGGGTTGTATAAAATCTTATGAGCTTGTACCCTAAAAAAAAGGTAGCTTTTTCCCTAGAGGTGTGAATTTTTGGGGATGTATTCTTGAAATTTCATAAGGAAAATATACCATAAAAAAATGTAAGTCTCTGTATGCCTTGATTTCATGTTTACAGTACAATAAATAGCAATTCTCTCTCTCTCTCTCTCACACACACACACACACACACACACACACACACACACCTGTTTGCTCCTTTGTTCCGCTTTAAGATACTGTCGGACATTCAATTACCTACATATCTCTCACATATAATGAATAATAATAATAATAATAATGACTCTCTCGCTTTCTTTCTCTCTCATAAATCATGAACCTTTCCGAATGCGTTAGTTTGAAAAACTGTCACTAAGTATTGCTGCTCTCGTGGTCTTAATAATAATAATAATTATTACTCTCTCTCTCTCTCTCTCTCTCTCTCTCTCTCTCTCTCAATCTCTCTCTCTCTCTCTCTCTCTCTCTCTCTCTCTCTCTCTCTCTCTCTCTCAATCTCTCTGACACCCATCCATGTCGGTTGTCATGAAAAAAGTAATAACGATAATCCTAATAATAATAGTAATGACCCTGTCTCTCTTTTTTTCTTTCTCTCTCTCTCTCTCTCTCTCTCTCTCTCTCTCTCTCTCTCTCTCTCTCTCTCTCATAAATCATGAACCCTCTTCAATGTACTTTTATGGCGCTATATTTATCTTTTTTTTAACGCCGCGTACGATGTAAAAACGTACACTACCCTTGTTTGACAGAATGTAGGGTATGCTTTGTAATATTGATAGACAGACGGACACACTTGATCTTCCTATATAATGATTTAGATTTAAATCATGATTTATCTGTCCCTGTTTTAAGATATCTCTCAAAAATGTTACCTTAGTAAAATAGATTACGTGAAATAGAAGGTTCTGTGACTAAAGATTTGTACTTTTTCAAAAACTTGCACCTCACAAAATCGTAGAACCGTTTTTATTCATAGAGTAAATGTATTTATTCTATAAAATCTAGAGCTTAGTTGGCCTTTTTTGCATGTCAAATATCTTAGTTTTGTGCCAGAGTAGTTCTATTTTGACACTGAAATGTGTCAAGAGAGAATTTCTAACATTGGATATTTCCTGTTTTGTGTGTCTTTTTTTAAAAAAAATTCTTTAATTCTCTCTCTCTCTCTATCTCTCTCTCTCTCTCTCTCTCTCTCTCTCTCTCTCTCTCTCTCTCTCTCTCTCTCTCTCTCTCTCTCTGTGTTTCACAAAAACACACAGATAGACACGCACACACACACAACTTCAGCACATTACATTTTGCCAAAATACTCTGTGACTAGATTTAAAAAAATAAATGTCACACGTATATTGACCTTGGGGATCAATAAAATCGGTCAGTGTATTTATCAATCTACCACAGCAAGTGAAGACGCTCGATTGTAACTTTGTATTAATTTTGATGAATGAAACTTTGGCCCTCCCAATATGCTAACAGAATTGTAACATATTTGAGATCTGGAACACAAACAGAGAGAATTTGCTTGAATATATAAGAATCCTATTTGACACAAGCCAACTCGTAATAATATAATTTAGAGTGTAGTCTAGATAAACTCCGGTTAAACTAGACATATTACCAAACCAATAGTAGAGCAAATGTTTAAGGATACAATTGCGACATACAAAACAGAGTAGAAATGTTTAAGGATACAATTGCGACATACAAAACAGAGTAGGAAGACGTAGAATTAAAAGCAGCTAATGTACCAATTCCCATATATTTTGGAAACAAATCAAGAGAAAGAACATATACTGTATGGATTTCGATATTACACAAGATGTTGCTGAAAATAGCGACAAACGAGAAATGGAAAAACACCTTATCAAGTAAGAAACTTTTTTCTAACAAATAAAAGTTTGAAAGACTTTTCAGGGTGTATAATCGATAAAGACAATACTTTGGGGATAAATTGTCTATCTTTGAAAGTATGGTTATCAATTACTCTCTCAATGTACTAGTAAGCTCAACTGTAACCTTTAACATTTCACATTTCTGATATGGTGGCTTCTCTCGCTTCTGTCTTTCTCAGTTGTCCACAACTATGACATGTCGTTTGAACTATTTAGTATCCGTACTATATTTGCAGATATTTCAGCTACTAAAGATAGTTAAAATAGTACCTACGGTTTAAATAGTAGTGTGAGTAATATAGTAAACAGGGATACCAATAATCATATCTCGTCATATTAATTTTAGTTTATCGCGCATTACGTGCGATAGCATGTGGTCGATGTAACTAAATTTTATGAATCAGAGTAGTACATATGGTTGAATTGGTATACCCGTTAACTATGCTACATTCTTAGATGATGCTTTGAAAATCGTTAGCATTAGCCATCAAATGGAAAATGGTACTACTTCGATTCATAGAGATATATATCTACTTCATTCCACAGATACTTGTCTTGCAGCCACATGTCCAAGTCCAAAACGGACCGTCATTTACAAATTTCTTAATTTTCTTTTCTTTTGTTGGTTGTTAAATCCTTGATTGTAGTGGACGTCATCACCAATCAAGTCGGTGTCTCTGAGCTTGCCAAACGTGTCGGGGTTTTCATACTACAGAAGCACCTAAGTGTGTGTTCGTGGCATCGTTTCCGTGAGTAGATTCTCTAGGTAAGCTCAGTAATAATCAGTGTCCAAACTGCTGCTAACTCCTTTGTTGTTCAGGTACAGATCCACATCACCGCTGAGACATTATTTTCTACATGTGTGCATGCATTCAAAATCATATTTGGGTCCAATCCAAAGATGGTGGGAAGCGTTTCGAAAAGGAACAGCGACAAATTTGGTGCATTGATTATAAGCTTGACCCGCCCGGTTGTCGTGTTGTAGTCACAGTCATTTCAGGCATGACAGCCTGAATTACATTTGTTAGTGCGTCTATGCTGTAATACCCATCGGGAATGGTGTAGCCTCGTTGGAGTGGAGGACGGATTACATTTAATATGTAGCTGTCAAGCTTAGTTTGTAGTCTGTACGAACTCTCAAGGAGCGCTACGCAAGAATGTGAGTCATTGCATAACACCTGTTCTAGCCCTAGAAGCCCAACTAGAGGATTAGTCCGTACACCATACATTGTCAGCACTTGTGTGAGAACGATAGCATTGCCACAAGCACTTCGCTTTAATAACGACGCAAACTACAACGCCGGCGGTGTTTTTCCATACAGCGATGCCGAAAGAACGCAGATTCACAAATGCTGCTTAACCTTGATATCTATATACGTGTGTCACAGGATGAAGCCGGGTTGGGACTGGATTAGTGAAAACACCGAAAGCAACTGCGTTAATAAGATGTTTATTTATAAACGCAATTTATAGATGAACAAATCTGACACCATTATAACAAAAAGATAAGGAAAATTATAAAGTTCCTAACATGGAACAATCAACAACAAGTAACTCAACGAGAAAAATCAAAGATGAATTTAACGAAAGGAATTTTAAACAAACGTGAATAACATCCTATCACCAATCAACAAATAAGAGTATATGATCTACACCCTAATATAAACAAGGTCTTATTAAGTACCAAAGGGTGACCAAAGCATGTGATTTATGCACTTATCAATGTGATACTCATTTATTCATCAATCTATTGACTCATCAATTTATCAATTCATTAAGCGATATTGGAATATGTATGAATTTATGGATCTGTCGTTCATATAACGATATTGAAATGGGTATGCATGAAATTATGAATCTATCACACATATAGCGATAATGAAATGTGAATACACGTAATTTTGCACAGATGGCAATACTGAAAATAACAATAGAATGGAACACGTAATATGTATAACTATCGTGGCGTCCACTTGACGACCAAGATGTATCTCCGGTTCCACCCGCTCTAGTCAATGGTCAAGGAGCCACCACGCATGGTCCACCCCTCCCAGTCTGTTGAAGGATCCCTCGAGAGCCTTCAAATTTAACACAGACCTGCTGGTCGAGAAGCCTTGGTCCCTCGCATCGAGAAAACGAGTACACTCTTCCGAAACAACGTCACCAGACACAGCGTACACGTCACACGAAACCACACAGAGTTCTGTGACTTCACATCACCAAAACATATATAAGGCACACAAGCACCACACAAGGCACCACACAAGGAAGCACACAAAGGCACCACACAAGGCAGCTAAAAGTATAACAACTAAACCGTGTAGTACATATGACACGGTTAGTACTTTTGCATTGATATATTGTTGCGCATGCGCGCACATGAATTACATCTCGTTACACATTACATTAATCATTCAAAGCATGCTGCGTATAATTAAATAAAATCCGTCTGTTCAGTTACAACAAATAGCTAACTTGAACCAGACTATAGTATTTCTAATATCATGGCGTTGTATGACCTAGGTATTGACTCTCTGTAGAATTTAGAATAAATTCTAAAACATCTAATATATGAAACAATTATGTCATATAAAACGAATAGTGATAAAGAATACTATCTTAAATTTCACATACCTCTACAGCTGAAGATTTGCTCCCGTAAAGAGGTAAGCTTTCTGACAAGACTCGTCGTAGTGTAATTTGTTTATAGAGAATTTTCTCTATATGTACCCTAGCTGTGACAAATATGCGCAGCAGCTAGGTAATTAGGTTTTCACTGCAGGCTATTTGCACGTGCAGCATGGGGTGAATCGCGCTCAGTATTTCAAAATAACTAGAGCCGAAAAAAATAAACAACCCTCGAGTAACGCTGTAGTCGGAAACGAAACCCGAATACATTTTTGATCACATATACATATTGATATAAATCATACAATTCCGTGACGACGTGAAGACGCCTCCTTTTATGTAAAATTCGTTGACTTTGCCAATAATTATGCGCTGCCTCATGTTGACACAAAATACATGTATAATGCTGGAATTCTAGAAATCGTTAGTCTGAGATAAGGTTTTGGCAGAATCAAGTGAATTTTGACGTTATGTGCGCGATCACCTGCTGCGGCTTTAGCGTTAGCAACCACCTTCTTTCTGAAACCCTGTCAAAAATGGCGCGTAGATTTTACCAGTTTCACATTTTCTACCAGGTTAAACAAAAACTTCTTATTTAGATGGAGTGCCCATTTCTGAACCAAACAATGTGGCACGCGTCTGTCAATAAGACTGATATGGCTGCTTACAAACGCATTTTTAATGAGCATGGGATGAATAAAAAGATAGAGTGGCTGTACAACCGTGGTGATAACAAAGGGCTATGTGTGCTATATATCAGCTTGATACCAGGAGGACCAGTTCACTTATCAGGCCTGGGGATACGAAAAGGCCTTCCCTCTTATGGTCCACATCCCACTGTATTTGACCCAGCGTATTATATGGTTGCGGACCCTGCAGGTTGAAAGCAGCACGTTGTCTATTTCGCGCAGGATTCGGATAAAGAAGCAGAAAACGCTTCTGTGTATTTTATACTGGACAAATCACATGGCATTACCAACGCCTTTGAAGAACATCAAATCGAAAGCGTTCTGCTGTACGTATGGGGACTTTTTGGGCGCACACACCGAAATGCGCTCATAAATATTGGCACTGGAAAAGGGCGTTAATGTAAAATATCAGTTGTTGGTAAATGTGGATATGTTGGGGCTAAAAGATAAAGATACCCCCCCCCCCCCATCTTATTAGCTAAGTACCCGTCTTTGATAGACAACTCTGCAAGTAAGCTAGATAACACTGCTGGTGAAAAGTTCTACATAATGCCAAGGAACATAGAGCTGAAAATTGGCACCCATGCGGGTTATAACAACGCTCTTCTTGTAGCAAGCAGAGACATGGAGACGGTCAAAAATATCAATATTAATTCAGAAAGGATACATACCCAACCAACCGCGCTTGTCACAGCAGTGCAATCACCTCAACAGCCGCAGTCAATGATGCATGAAGAGAATGACTTCGACCCTTCTAGTTTCACGGTAAGCAGCATACTGTCGAGCGCTTCTCTTGGTGGAGTGCTTAAAGCGTCGGTTATTGATAGCAGCGACGATAGCGCGAGTGCAATAGCGGAAAGCACGCCCAAAATAGAAGCTGGAAATCACGAAACCAATTAAATCGGCATTGATTGTGGCTGGCATTGCGGTGGGGATTTTAGTTCTTACGTGCGCTTGAGCAGCTGTCGGCTGATAACGACAAAGAACACGACAGTCATTGTGATGACAAGGATCCCAAGGTTTCTGGTCAGCTAGCCGATGGCTCTGCCAGCGGTCCTAAGCAAGGATGACACGATTGGTCCAATTATTCCAGGCAGAGCCGCGATTGGCCCAATTATTCCAGGCAGAGCCGCAGATTCCTTTCTGACAGTGACAGTGTTTTCAGCATTCTGGCCAGCTGCTCCAAATACTTTTGTATCCTATATTTCACGCCGCCAGAATTTAGTTTATATGCCGGACTGGAGATGGTGTTTGTGTGCTCCTGCGCTGGCCCCTAGCCTGTGACTGTGAGTACAATCATGCTTACGATGGACTCCAGCATGGTGAGAATTGAAGCTATAGTGATGCCCTGCTCGCGGAAGAGTGTTCGCAGCCCAAACTAGGTGCGAATGGTTTCTTGTTTAGGGCTGACAGCCTCTAGCCGCGGCCCGCATTCGTCTTCTAGATTTTTAATGCGATCTCGTATCTTTGATTAATCTTTTCACTTTTCTTATTGGATACGCTCGTGTCGTTTTCTACCCGGGTCAGCTTTTCATTTTCTACGGCGATGTGGTCATCTATCTCAGCGAGCTTCGATAGGGAATTTACAAGCACATCCTTTGAAGCGCCACGTTGAGACCAAGGATCTCTCGCATTGGGAGGCTGTTAGGTTCCTCTGCTGCAGCTTCCTTGAGTGATGTGTCCTCTGATCCCACTGCATCCTCTGAATACACTCTCGTTTCCAACGGCAAGTTTTCATTTAGTTTTTGTGGATCCTTTTTCCTAACAGCTCGTTTGGGGTTTTCTGAAGACAGATATTCACATATTTTAACGGTACAGCAACGTTGTAAATAGGAAATGGCGGTCGACATAGCTTTTCTTCTGACCTTACGCTCAAGATTCGTGTAACCTTTATCCGTCGTGACCAATAATAACCTGTCTTTCACCTCATAGTCTGAATATAGGCAAATTCTGTTTAGGCCGTTATGGTTAAAAAAAAAAGTTATCAACCTCTACTTAGCAGAAAGCTGTTTTTAAGTCTCCTCTTTGAAGATTTTCCAGCAGACTTTTAAAACTAGTATCTTTACTAAAATAATTCGTATAGTCGGTAACCGAAGTGTCTTCATCCGGCGGCGCATCGGATCTAACCAGTCAGTCTTTGGCGCATTGGGATTTTCCCGGTCATTTTTTTCAAAGTCAAAGCCTACTTCAGCCGTAGTCTCCTTGTCGGGACGACAAGAAAAGCAGCAAGTAACTATGCACGCTTATTGAAGAAAGGGCATGTGGACTCCAATAGCACCTTAGCTAAACACCACGATGTCTTGATATGGAAACAAACTCGAACCATTCCGCTCCCTCCGCCGTACGCTTGGTGAAAAGTGAGCCCAAAGCACATAGTTGTAAATCCAAGCATTATAGACCAAAACGAGATGTTAACTGTCCGATTTCCAAATCTTGGCAGCAGCGATGCTATTGTACCTGGCATTCACAATTGCTTTGAGCGGCAACACATTCGCTCAAGCTGACGCCAACCGTACAATCGCAAAATCTGGGCCGCGCCATTGTTAAGAAGATAAGTGTCAAGCTCGAGGCAATTAGCTCGCCAGCATCAGTAACGCCTATATTTGATGCGCTTGCAAAGTTGTTTGGCTGACCGAAAAATATCGGATCTACCAGGGCATACAGAAAGCTAACACTGCCGCTATACGTGTTAGCGCTGGCAATCCCGTTCCCGCCACCCAGCCAGACGCGTCTATCGCTGCCTCGTTTGGGAGCCGCTCAACTTTGAGCTGCTAAATGACTACATGCCATCTACCAGTCAGACCTTTCAGACTATCTCACCTATGAGCTGACGTTTAACGACTATGGCTGTGTGATCCCCAGTACTAGCAACACGGCGAGCTACACCATCAGAAGAATCTTGTTGGAGTTCGACGTGGTGACCTACGCAGCTTTCGCACGCATGATCAGAAAATCAGCACATGGGAAAAGTGGCTATATTGTACACCAGAGTGCGACTCCACCACAGAACGGTACTAAACAAGAGCTATAGTGTGTGCAATTGCAACCTCAACACTCCCGCAAAAGTATCCTCAGTTTGTGTCAGCTATATGGTAACAGCGCTTGCACGGGAAATTTTGATAACTTACAGCCACAATGCGCCATGATCGTCTGCCGCCGCGGCTGCAGTAAGAGCGTGTTGGTCTACGAAATGCTCGAATCGAAATTTAAGGGTCATTTCGATTTTATCGTTATCATCTGTCCGACCATACGCCTCAACAAGGCGTATGATAGACCGTGGGCTCTCGGCCAAACAAGCGCGGGAGTATTTTTGGTCAACCATGAGGGATATAATCTCGATACTGTGCTTAAAAAGTTTGGCGAAACACCCGAAGCAACAACGCTTTTTCTACTTGATGATTGTGCCTATCTTTCTGGAGTTCGGCATATGGAAACGGCCCTTACTAATTTCGGATAACTTAGCCCTATGCAGGCATCAACGTGTGGGTCATAACACAATGCCGTTGAAATCGATTTCCACGAGCAGACCTCGTGAATAGACCTCTTCTACTGCAAAGACAAAGTCTTATTAAGTGACACTTTGAGAAAAAATGATATTATTGAGTCCTCGCGTGGAGTGGAGGCCTATGAGTTTCTTTACAAAGAAAGTTTTGACAAGCTCCTTATGTGCACAGACCCACCAGCATCCTACCTGTTTGTTTGCTCTTAGTCGATCTTCCGTCGTTCCGACCTGCTCGAGAGCGAGACTTGAACGACGTGCTCTACAGCTAGTGATGGCGCGGGCTTGATGTTGTAACTTTATGTTACACTTTGTACATGATCTGCCAGTCACACCATAACACTTGCGGTTTTAGGCTACGTACTATTTTGAGCAAAGCGACCAGTGAACCATATCCAAAACTTCATAAGAATTATGGCAGAAGCTACTGGTGACCTTCATCTTGATAAGGTCATAAATGAGCCGCGCCAGCAGAAGCGGTGGGTCAGCACGAAAACCCTACGATGGCCAGCACAGTTAGAACAGCGGTAGCGACGAGAACAACATAAATGGAACAATAGTGTGCATAATGTCTTCACCACCTTACGCCAAAGACATCGAAAACCTCCTCTACTATAGGCTGAGACTGCTGTCATGGTCGGCGGGGCTCTTGTTAACACCATCGCGTTAAGTGGCTTGAACTACCTCTTCTCCCAGATAGATAAAAAAAATGGGTCAACAAGGAACCCATCCGCTATGACATGGGACTAAAACAGCTCCAGGGTGCGCAGACTGAGTACCAAAGCAAACGCAGCGAGTTTCCCGACCTCTGCAATGAACAACAGCCGGAACAGGCAGGAATACAGAATTTATAAATCGTTTATGAAAGTGTCATTCTCGCTATAAAAGAACGTGAGGAAAAAAAGCTTGGGCATGAGTCCAAGTTTTCTAATTTTTACACGCCCTCGCCCAAACAGCAAAAATATGAAATGATTTTTATTGTTGGAGGCCTCACCACCGTCGGGTATGTGGGTTACAAGCAATTGTAAAATATTTCTTGTGTTAGTAAGGGAAGTTCATGCATGTTTGAGCCAGCATTTTCTGGTGCTAACATAGCAATAGTGGTAGAGCTAGGGAGCGCGATTCTTAGTATGGCATACGCCGCGAAAGGTGACAAAATTCCTTGCTGTATCACTGACCTTGGGGACAGGGCCAACGTTCATTATTGAGGTGTGTCTTAAATCCCCATCCTTGATGTGGCAGTTTGCTGCCCGCGTTGCAGGGCTACCCTTGTGCCCTCTGACCCCCCCCCTCCCTCTCCAAACCTACGATGCCCTTCCAAAGCTCCTTGGTGTCCGCAAGGTACATAGCCGACGCCCCCGCAGGTTTGCGGATGGCAAGCAAAGGCAATATTTACGCTCCCAAGTTGGAGCTTCCAAAACAGTAAAGCGCATGCAAACATTTTAGCTCGTTAGAACGCATGGATAGTAAGCTTGCGGCGATCTAGAGCAACTCCCGAGGTTACTGGAATGGCGCGGCAGCTACCAAAAAAGCTGGCAGAAACCACTAAAGTCTAGATGTTGCCGTGGCGTGGCTCAGGAAGCAGGCCAAGTGGCAGATTTACCTGTAGGCTCCGCGCAAATCCTCAGGCCTCAGACTGATGTTTCAATCCCTAACGAAGTGCATCAGGTCGATCTCTTGTTTCTGCCGCACGACAAGTATGTGCTGACCGATGTTGATGTCCCCAGCCATTACAAGGACGCTGAGCTCCTGTCCACAAAGGAGACTTCTAAGGTCGCCGACGCTTTGGCACATCTTTATAAGTGGGGTCCGCTAAAGTGACTCAAGCTGCTGCAGGCTGACCCCAGCCGGGAGTTTACTGGTTCTTTGTCGCAACTCTTGGTTAAGCACAATATGCTGGTGAAGCTGGGCGAGGCTGGCATCCACCGTGCTCAGAGCATTGTTGAGAGATTCAGCCATACTCTGGTCGAACGGCTGTTTGGGCATCAGTACGTCCAGGAGATGTTGTTTTCAGCCGAGAGCGAAACTGCCTGCGGTTTTGGCGGCCCTAAACGGTGAGGTAACGCCGCTCACGAGAAAAAGATTGCTAATGCCATTCGTGTTAATTCTGTACCTGCTTGCCTGTACTATAATATCTGCCTAGCACCGGTGATGCAGAACCTAAGTGCGCGTCGGTGCGTGAAGAGCTGCAATATGTGTCTCCTTACACACAACCACCGGACAAGGTAATCAGTAGTCATTTCAACGATATACGTTCTTAAGGTCAAAATCACTATTTTGCTACGCTGTGAGTCAGAGCAGCGCTGTCCCCCTCCTGCGGTTGCACTCCAAACAGGTCAATCTCCAATTTCCCTCTCAGTGGCCTTTGCTATTATCCAAGTGGTCTACGCAAAACTGCTGCGTGCCTCAATGATCATTTGACCAGACCCTTTCTATGTTTCAGGCAGCACAGCAGTTACACTGCTGCCATTTCATGCTAACCACTTCATCGACCTTAAGCAGGAATTCGGTAGTTGCTTGTTGTCCCTTTGTTTCGTCTTGGCGCATGTAAGAAATAAGCTTATGTTGAATAACCTTGATAATTTCCTCCTCAGATATCTTTCGCGTTACCGTGGCCCCTATAACCTGCGGCGCAGCGACACGGTGAAGCTGAGACAGAAACTATACAGCAGTTACCGCCAGATAAGAGAGATAAGACGATTGAAAATAGTCGTCAACAATCCATATTTTTGTGCATTTTAGACGACAATTCCTTGGGAGCTGTGCACAGTGATGGCGTAGCCAAAGCACCAACTCGAATATGGTGATGATTTGACCCTGGAAACTTGTTCGGCAACATCAATGGATACACTTACAGTGTTGTTCACTACAAGAATATCAGACTTTTTATATCCAGGAATTTTAACATTCATATTTTTATTTCGGCTGTCCTGAGAGATGTATAAAGGACGAACTGGAGTATTCAGAATGCTTTATTTTAAGGTGCTCAAACAAAAGCCGCTGAACTCTTTCGCGCACAGCTAAGCGAGAAACAACTAGAAGGTCTGAAGTGGCCCATTTGTTCTGAAAGGAGTCCCAGGCCAGGGCATGTAGGAAGGGCAGTACTCATTTCCCACACTGTATTTTGTCTGTTTTGAGGCGCATTTTCTTTTTCAGAGTATGTATGGCTTCATCTTTGGCTGTGTGATCTTCCTTTACCTCTTTGAAGTAGTCATTGTATTCTTTCGGCCAGTCGCGGGACGGGTCTCCGTCAATAGGCGGTGGCTGGCCCTGATCCCCGCAACAGACTACCAAAACATTTTGCGTGTTAAGCCATCTGAAATATATATTGAGCACTCTGAGGGAAAATGTGCAAATCTCATCCCAAATAATAATCACAGAATACTGTCTTGGCCCATACTCTCGGAAGTCCACTCGTTTACCGGTCAGCCATTCCAGTAGTATGTCTAGGCATTAACATTTAGGTCGCGCATCCCCTACTAGCATATGCATTGGGGTGAGAACTAAACATTTGCTGCGGAGAAGGGAAGATTTTTCTTTTGGCGCTCAATATTTACATTTTCCAAAAGTATTTAATGAAATGCGTGTTCCATCGCCCCCACCCCCACCCCCAAAGAGATCACTTGCCCGCGCGGTTTTTCCTAATCTTTCGCCACCATTAAGGTAAGATATTTTAGTCGCAGATAACGGGTAGTTGGCGTTAGGTGCTGCAGAATCCTGAGCGTCGCTCTTCGAACTCCTATACTCGGGTTTCGGCATATAAGCCGTACTTTCATTGTGAGACAAAATCTTCCTTAACACGACACAGCACCCACTTCAAGTCCTTGATTGCGGTTGCAAAAGGGACATCTTGCACATTGCATTCCATAAGTATGAAGCAGTCACAGTAAAATGGCGGTTCGACGTAGTAGGCGTTTACATCTTTCAGCTTTTTCAGCTCCGTGGGGGCGATATAATTCGAGTCGGTCGCCATCCTTACTGCTTCTCTCGTTAACCTCTTAAGAATGCTGATAAGATTTATGTCCACATATCCAAGCATTGATGCTCGGAGGTGCATGTACTGCGGCTACAAGCCATCATAGTATGTAATGACGTGGCCCAGTGGGGCTTTGTCGTAACTTGCCAAACATTGGCCTCTCAGCAACTGCGCACGAAATATTTAGGCTCGCCAACATCATTACCCAGAAGGCGGGTCATGCGCTTGTAGTTGTTCGCGCTACCAGCTGTAAACTTACCAATAATAATTCTTCCCTTTTCCTTGCTATCCGGGAGCCAAACTTTCGTTTGTTTTGTTTGTTTTGTTTGTTTTTTTTTTGTTTTTTTGTTGTTTTTTTTTTTTTTTTTTTTTTTTTTTTTTTTTTTTTTTTTTAAGGATATTAAATATTAATTTATCGCAAAGAATTTGCTGGTAAACTAAATCCAAGAAAGGTAGTCATTAACATACACACTACACGTACTGCAATATTCAATGGAATCGTGTCGTCTTGCGAAATCAGTTCTTTTAACGGTATTTCGTTATCACCTAATTCTTGAATGCTGTCACTGACTTCCTTCCACTGATGACAAAGGTCGTGGCATGATAAGTCTTATAATGTCTTCGCAGTTGATCAATGTTTGACCATTTGGGCCTTTTCAAAGTAATCAGTTTTTTTATAGCATTCAGATATCAATGATTAAAACGTGTATGCCATTTCGGGTGCAATTGTTCGTTGCGTTTCACTTGAATCTTGACAAACTCTTTGTAAATGCGTTCTAGAGGTAGATTTTGAATCTGCTCTTCTAAACTAGTCATTCCCATGAATGTCTTTTATCAGGAAATAGTGATAGTTTTACAAAACTGTTTCTACTGGTACATACTGGAAAATACATTTTTCAGTCACGCACTCACAATGCACCACACTTCGTGAAGAAATCTCTTCTTGAGGCGATACTTCTTTTAAAGTTTTTTTGTAATCCTGTACGGCTTCAGCCTCTGGAATTCTCTGTAGCATTCCAATTTGTATGTAGAAGTAGTAGCATCGAAACTCTTCTCAGTTGTGCGTAGTTGATCAATGTCTCACTTTTGATCACCTTCCAAATAATCAACCCACTAGTATAATTTAGATACCAATAGTTAAAACGTCTATATCGTAGAGGATGCAATTATTCTTTGCGTTTCACTTGAATCTGTATAAAGTCTCTATACATGCGTTCTAGCAGCTCCAAAGCACGAAGACCAAATGGCATGTTCGAGGAAAACTGAATCTTTATACTCCCATTCGTGGATCTTCACACCACAACTGAAGCACTGTACTTGGTCTCCTCGTCCCCAGTAGACTATCCGCCTCTGGCTAAATTGTTGTACTGGGTAATCCATCCAGACCTATATGCTATCTTTTGAAAGTCACAATAGCCAAGCAAAACAACAGGAACGTGCATTCCTCTTTGATTTGTAAATCTCGATGAGCTAGTGATACCCATAGTGGCTTCAGAGCGCATGGATGACATCCATAGGTAGGCACACGAACGGCATCGCTTTCGCTAGCAAAGCGGAAAGGTCGTGCTGCGTTGCTTACCTCGTAGGGTACGTCATCATTCTGGTCGCAAGGCACAGTATCGCACTCGAGTTCACTCTACTTGGAATCCGTAGTGCGTCCATCACACGGTTGCTGCTGTGTTGAATTCATATTTCTAGGCTTACGTTTGTATTTGCAATGAACTTGTTGTTTTGGAACTCTCTCCTTTTTATACTGGAGATCGAGGTGTCCGTAAGGTAACCTCTTGTGGTTAGAAAGTTGCATTCGTTTCTGGTAGGCTATCTGATATACTTTTTCCAAGGGTCGACTGACGATTTCGTTGATCTTGCTGATGTTCAATTTTGTAAAAATCCAACGTTTTCACGCAAGAGTCTTGATCTCGTCCTGACTTTAAGGCATCTTTAAGATGTCAAAGTTGACCACTTGACTAGAACGATTGTTCAGTGTCAGTCCTTTCACTTCACATTTGATATGAAGTTGTCCTTTTTGTCTCCTTATTGCTACTATATCTCCAATAAGTTCCAATCCAGAATACAATTTTAAACGGACATCGGCTGTCACCTATGATGTAACGATGACATTTCCAAATTAGTCGAGGATGGGGGGAGGGGGTGATGCAAACTCTGCGACTTGTTCCTAATTCACCAAAATGTTTTCCTTCTCGTTCGTGATTAAAGCATATAAAGCAGTGTGCTTGTCAGTTTTGCCATTCATCGTAGATTCTGTAGACAGCAAAGAAGAAAGAACAATGAAAACCATCCAACATTGCCAAGTCGGGAACTTGCGGAAAGCCATCAGTGTGATAGAGAGAGTAGAGCACCTGCTGGGTCGGGTAGAGGAGATGGGGTGTTACCCCCACATGTGTCACATCAAGAGAGAGAGAGAGAGTACCTCGCTCAAAGTAGCTAAGGAGTTTGTCAGAGAAGAAGTGGTAAAGATCAAAGCAGTCTGAGCTGAAAAGATGAGAGAAAGGGAACGTCAGAAGAGGGAGAGGGACTCTGAGCGCCTCAGTGCCAACTGGATGAGAGTGTAAGATGAAATGGGACAGAGGAGAGAAAAAGAATTGCTGCCGCAATTACCACCTGTTATCGCCAAGAAACAGCAACAGCCAGAAGAGGAGAATTATGAGATGAGAGCGTCATTTTAGACTGAATCTCTCTATCCGCAGATCCACCGAATATTGGACAAGATGTGTCCTTATTGCCGAGACTGACCCGAGAGGTGCAGTTGTGTTGGATACAGACAAGCGTCCATGATCTTGGACAAAACCCAACGGCACTTTTCAGGATCACCCAAATGTCTACAAAAGAGATATACGATTCAATACATTGCCAAGAATGTGTTTTATGTTTGTATATGCGTATGTCAATATCTTTTCAGGAACCAAACTAAAACTGAAAAAAAACTCTTTATGTTTGTGGTTATAGTGTGTATATAAATACTACATACACTTGCTTGCTTGTGTGTGATTGTGTGTTTATATTTAATACCCCTTCTTTTACAGCTTACCCCTTTTGTGTGATAGTACGTTTGTGTGTTTGTAAGTATAATGTGTGTAATCGCTCCTACTCTTTTCGTTGGTTAGTACGTGTATGGGGTCACAACACACGGTGTGTTGGATAGTATCTAAACATGGGTCTTGGATAGTATATCAAAAATAGGTGCTGGATAGTAATCTTAATGTGCGTGTTGGCTAATAGAAAAAAAGTGGTATGTTGGATAGTAATAAAAAAAAATGCTATGTTGAATAGTAATAAAAAATATAGGTATTGGACAGTATCAAAATATTTTAACATAGTGTTTTCCGTAGCCAACCATAACGGCCCTCGCATGTTAAACCCATGGACATTTTTAACATAGGATTTCCATTAGACACGTATAACGGCCTCCAATCTAAACGTACGGCATAATGTTAGTTCCCGTAGACACCTCAAGTGGCCCATATTACTAATGCTTGATCAAGTGAGTGCTTTGCTTTTATGTTTGATTGTATCTACTACACGTTTATAGGTAGACCAGAGTTTATGTTGGGCATACATTATTTTATAACAAAACTTGGAACTCTGATAGTGCTTTGAACACTTTGCTTTGAAATTCATCTAGTTAGTTATGAGTTGGCGGTTTATAGTTTTATATGTCGTGGTTACCTTGTCACTGATTTGTTGACATGAGTGAAAGGAGTATGTCATGCAAATTGTATTCCGAAACATCCCAGCTTATTTGTTTGCTACATCTGCCTGATGTTAAGATCTCCGCTCGAATTCTGCCTTTGACTTTGGCCTTTATTCAAAATATTGTAACCACTATCCATAGGGAGAAATAGAAATAATGTCATGTCATTGTCCCTCTTTTCGATAATTTTGCGATGGAGTGAAGCTTCAAACAAGCCGTTCATAGTTTAAAGGTTACAAGCGCACGTATCACTTCCGATTAAGGATAAAGTGTGCTCAGTTAAGCGCGACGGAAAAAGGTTACAGTTACAATGAGTTTTCCCTTGTACACAAACATATTTGTATTAAGATATGTGAAATCATCGTGACTGATGATAATAAAAAGAATGATTATTATCATTACTGTTAAGATTATAACTGATGTTACTTATTGTTAATGATTGTTATTCACAACATTATTATAATTTGTGTCTAATATTTAACTGTAATCTAGTTGGTGATATATTTTCCTTTTGATAAAAATACAGCCTCTCGTACGGAGTAAATTGATAAGAATGCGAAGGTTAAGAGAACTAAATTATTAAATTGAAATTGAATTATTCCAATAATTATTACAATTGCTATTATAAGTATTACTACAGTAATAATAATAATAATAATAATAATAATAATAATAATAATAATGGCCAGATATAAGTATTAACATCAGTACATTCAACACATAGAAGCTTTATGTTTAACGTCTTTGTATCATCCGCTATGGATATGCCTTATTAAAACCATTTGTACATTGAAATCTCGGCTGTGTTTGTTTTATATATTAAGTACAAAAGTAAACCCATAAATTAAGAGTAACTGAAGGCTTGCTTTCTTACTTTTTTGTCGTATAAACGAGAGGGGTTGTGAAGATGTCACTCCCTTTACATGAGACAATTTATTACAGTCAGTTTTATCTCCCTTGCAGAACATCGTCTTTCCAGCAAGTACCTACCCCTAAACCATGTCGTGGGAATTCGGAGTGATAGTGTACTTAGATGAGAATTAATTACTGGGTCAATATGCTGGTTTGTCTGCTACGCGCGAATGCCTATACCAGCGACTTCCTAGCATCATTTATGGTGATGTGTGCATGGTCGAAATGGTATGATAATGTTATATATATATATATATATATATATATATATATATATATATATATATATATATATATATATATATATATATATATATATATATATATATATATATATATTTCCCCAGGGATATCGTTAATGTATTTTTTTATATTAATTCAATCTTTGTCGTTCAAAGGGCCCAGTCGGGTGTATTGTGAACAGTTTTATACGTCAGTCAAATGGTGTCACCTGATCAATAGTGGCTGAACGTTTTATGTACAGATGAGACGTGACGATATTTGTCATAATCTAATCATTCCATTCTGTTTTATGTCGTTTTTGTGGCAATGTAATAAGGATTATAACTATACATTATTTGAATCTCTACAACAAAGGATATTTACATACATCGAACGAGAAAATAATTTAATATTCTGTTATATTTGACTTACATTTAGATTTAAATTTAGTTTACCTGTAGATGTCAACAACTTTCTGCTTTCCATTGAAACTTCGATTCGAGATTTGTGGTTTGTGATTCGACAAAGGTAGGTAACATACCGTAGCACGTGTATTGAAAAATGTTCTGCTGATATTGACAAAACAAAAAAAAAACATTGGGATATATAACATTTTACGTGAATGCTTATTTGCAATGAAATTTATTAAATGAGTTGAATAATTTCTATTGTTTACGAGTCGGGGGGGGGGGGGGACATAAATTCATTTGAAATGAACACTCATATAAGATTCTATTTATCACATGACAAAAATTACCGATTATATTTGACCCAACCATAAAATTGTATAGTGACATGACTTTGAAGTACATTCGGATGCCTCGATCGTTAAGTCTTTCCTTTGCATGATGTTATAACGTAATATATGACATCACGATGTATATTAAGGTAAATAACACATAAGTCATGTGATAAATATAACTATGTGTGTAGAAAAGAATATAGACTTAAAGTATCACTATATTCCGTCAGTAATATTCTAGATTAGTTGGGACCTTGTATATATAAATATGTGTTTATTTATTTCTGATATCGTTTTTCTGTTTGCACTTAGACATGTAGTAAGTACAATATTTCATGATGAAGTTTGTTTTAGTGATCACAAATTTGCTTTGTCGCATGAACTCTGCAGGTAATTATATATATATATATATATATATATATATATATATATATATATATATATATATATATATATATATATATATATCCAGGTGATAAACAACACTAATTTATTCTCCTGACAGGAAATATTGGTGCCATATACAACAGTATTAAAAGATGGTGCCACACCAAAGAATATGCATTAACTACACACAATTAAGGATATTGCTCGACTCTCAAAAAATCATGACGGAAGATTTATGCCTTCATGTGCTTCTCACAAGCCAGTTAGTCGTACTTAATTCAAAAGCTTCACTGATCAAAAATACCACATTTGACCTGTTTTCAGTGGGCGGTGATTCGCTCACCGAGACGCTAGCTACAGACGAAGACTGCACGCATGACTCAGTCGTCAACAACGCTATAGGGACTTGACTATTGAACTCGTCCGAAGGCACTGAACAGTGAAATATAGAACATAGTTACCTCAAGTCGGCAAATTTGCATAGCAATTACACAAGATGAATTCACACACAAAGTTGAATAAAATCTGCTTACTACAATGAACAAGTAATGGACCTAAAAGGGAAAATTGATTGAAGTCGCTAAGGAGTGAAATGTAGGGCGTAGTTACTTAATTGTGTAAAATTTTGACAAAATGAGCGAGAAACCGAATCGCAATACTTAACCTATATCACTAACGCTTGAAATGCGGATAAGAGTGATATATTTATTTTTAAATGGATGCTTTACTTAATAAGACGCAGTCTCACACTAAAGCTGCAATACTCTCCATCCAATCCTGGCCTAGAATCTGACATATACACACATAATTTTATTTGTTTCTGTATTGTATATGCTGAATATTACTCTTTCATGACCTTCCTTCTTTAGTGAGCAGTTCTTGATGGCTATACACTGATACATGTACCCAAATTTATAAAATGTTTCCGCCATTAAAAAATTCGGCAGGCACATCATTTTCGTTGCGATTAGTTTAAGTTTACATTTAGATTTTCAAAAATGCATGAACGGTTGTGAACGCACATTTTCAGACAAATTGCAGCCTTATTGTCCTCGTTATAAAACACCCGAAAACAAAACTTATCTCCTCAAATCTCAAATGGCGCGATATTACCAGATCTAACTAATCTCCTTAAATGTCAAAATGCGCAATATTACCAAATCTAACTAATCTTCTTAAATGTCAAATGGCGCAATATTACCAGACCTAACTAATCTCCTTAAATCTCAAATGGCGCAATATTACCAGATCTAACTAATCTCCTTAAATGTCCAATGACGCGATATTACCAGATCTAACTAATCTCCTTTAATCTCAAATGGCGCAATACTACCAGATCTAACTAATCTCCTTAAATGTCCAAAGGCGCAATATTACCAAATCTAACTAATCTCCTTAAATCTCAAATGGCGCTATATTACCAGATCTAACTAATCTCCTTAAATCTCAAATAGCGCAATATTACCAAATCTAACTAATCTCCTTAAATGTCCAATGTTGCGATATTACCAGATCTAACTAATCTCCTTAAATCTCAAATGGCGCAATATTACCAGATCTAACTAATCTCGCTTAATCTCAAACGGCGCAAAATTACCAGATCTAACTAATCTCCTTAAATGTCCAAAGGCGCAATATTACCAAATCTAACTAATCTCCTTAAATCTCAAATGGCGCAATATTACCAGATCTAACTAATCTCCTTAAATGTCCAATGGCGCGATATTACCATATCTAAATAATCCCCTTCGATCACAAGTGACGCGATATTACGATATCTAACCATTTAATACAAATCATGCCAATGGTTTCACCAAAGATAAAGAAAGCAAGTCATTTCCATAGTGTAAAAGTGGTCTTAAGTAAACGTATCTATTACGATTGCGAAACGGAAGCCGCAAAAGTATCCATTGCAAGTCCACACTTCACCATACGTAAACAAAACCACAATATATGTATCCATTGCAAGCCCACACTTCACCATACGGAAACAAAACCACAATATATGTTGGTTTGATTGTTTTGTTTGTTTGCTTTATTATTTTGTTTCTTTAGATTACACATAGAAACATTTTATAGCTTTGTCATGACCAAAGTGTGAATATTCTACAAAATTTGTTTCCTGAAGAAAAAAAATACGAATTGCAATGCAACTTCTCATAAATCGTTTCTACTTTCCAGACGGCGACGATTATGATCTGATTATAAATAAATTCTTATTTTAAAAGATATATTTCAAGAACTTTCGTATTGTCATAGTAACTAATTTAATATATACATTTTCGCCGACGCATTTTAAAATTGTATTGTCTATCCGTCCATCCATCCACCAATCGATTCTGGTATATCGTTTTTATATATCTATCTATCTTAGATAGATAGATATATAGATGCGCGTGTATTTGCTTATCTCTATATTTATTTGCATCTTTGTTCTATTCAATCTGTACTTGTTTCATAATTTGCATTTAAGTTCACTAGTTTGTCGCACTATATATATATATATATATATATATATATATATATATATATATATATATATATAGAAAGAGAGAGAGAGAGAAGTTTATTTTTAATTAACTTATTATATGTATATAATTATTACAGATTTGTTGTTATTAGCCGGCAGAAAGTATGGTGTCCTTGGGAACTTCCTTCATACTAATGGCATTCGTGCAAGTAGGCATTGGTAAGGACATTTACTGACTTTTTAATATTCTCTCTCTCTCTCTCTCTCTCTCTCTCTCTCTCTCTCTCTCTCTCTCTCTCTCTCTCTCTCAGTAATATGTATGCAACGGTACCTCTGCACAAAATGGCTATAAAGTGTCAATTACAAGCAAAGTTCTAGCAGTATATAAAAAAGAATTGCACAAAATCAACAGGAAGATAAACCCCTCCAAATAAATGTAAACGCTAGCAATTCAAACAAATGAACTCGTATTTGTCTCCTAAATCAAGAGAGTGTTACTCACATAAGTGAAAAGAAAGTATTTTGAATTTAACGTTAAATCTACACACTTTACACAGTTCAATAGTGATAGTTTGGATGTAATGTTAAACCTACACATTTTACACAACTTAAAGACGGTGATAGTTTGAGAAAAATGTGCGTATTGCATATCAATAAACACATTTATGTGAGTGATGTAATGGTTCTGTTCGATTTCTTGTTCTGCTTTTGGATGGGCAGATAATGTAACCGCATGGAAAGTCTGCATAAACACTTTCTCGTAGCCGGCGGGTAGTCTTTTTGTGCCAAAAAAACGGACAAGTACACCTTGATAATCGGCCTTTCTCTGAGGTAAGTTGCTGATCACGTGGATAATTCGATATATCTGTTGTGTATATATTCCTAGTGTGTCAATTAAGCTGACAAATGGAATTTGACCGACATCGATGATAACAAGACTAAACATCGATGATAACAAGACTAAACATTGATGGTAGTTCCCTAGTATCAAGCTTACAGCGAATTATGTTACAAGTAGATTCATGTTACCAAAACGTTTATAATAATGTTACAAGTAGATTCATGTTACCAAAACGTTTATAATTATGTTACAAGTAGATTCATGTTACCAAAACGTTTATAGTTATGTTACAAGTAGATTCATGTTACCAAAACGTTTATAATTATGTTACAAGTAGATTCATGTTACCAAAACGTTTATAGTTATGTTACAAGTAGATTCATGTTACCAAAACGTTTATAGTTATGTTACAAGTAGATTCATGTTACCAAAACGTTTATAATTATGTTACAAGTAGATTCATGTTACCAAAACGTTTATAATTATGTAACGCTGTCTCTGATTAAGCAGTCAGAGTTTTCTGCTAACACTGAGCGATACTATTAGTACGTTGTGTTCAGTGAAAACTGTTTCTACGTTATTGTAATAACTGCCATCAAGTTGTTCATATAGCGTGACTATAGCTTTTCCTTTCTCGAAGATAAGTGTGCGTGTCCGTTATAGTTACCGGAAATTGGTTTATCGATCCTGCATGAAGTGGTAAACATCCTAGAAGAGCACAGTATTGTTTGGCAGAATGAGACGTATCACCGAAACATATTTACACATGTTTATTGAGCATATACCACATATTACTTTGTCTGCAGATCACGCCGTAATTGATTGCATTGCCCCTGCTAATTAAATACATATCGCAGTCAACATTAGAAATATTATTCATGTTACAATCACTAAAAATGGTACATAAATCTCCTCAACGCTGAGTGTAAAGAACTCAGGAAATAGTAGAATTTTCGTTCAGAGAATTATGTTTCCTGGCTTATCGGTTTACGGTTTCACAGAGAATTCTTCAACCCCGGGAAAAATCTACTTGAATCAGTTATGTTCCATTCCTTGGCACCTTTATCCTGAATTGGACTGCACAATAGTATGTGCCTATCCAAGCTCTGAAGAGGTCATCTTCGTCACACCGATGGTTGAGCATACCTTTTTTCTTCCTTTCTTAGTCAGATCGCTGCATTGTATCAAATTTCTTCATGTTAAAACATAAGAGGTATTTAAATGTCATCATCATCATCATCATCATCGTCGTCGTCGTCGTCATCATCATCCTCAATTTTTTTATTCCCATGATTGTTATGCTGTGCTTATGTATGGTTTTATTATATTCAAGCTATAATCTATATGAATGTTGTAGTCAGAGTCAAGTGACTTATTCATTATTTTGTTTCCAATAACTGTCACACAATTTTCATTCATTTTGATTGACCAATAAATTGGATTTTCTTTTAACAACATTTATGAAGTTTGTAGTCAGCGTCAAGTGACTATTCATTGTTTCGCTTCCAATAACTTTCATACAATTTTCATTAATATTTGGTTACTATTTCTTGTGTTGGCTTTTGCAAATGTGCCCTTCCCATATCGTTAGCAGGTGGACTTATTCTTTCCAAAAACACAATGTTTAAGCTCCCTTTTAAGTGGAATTATGACACGTCGTCCTTTTGCATCAGATATCCATTTATAAAATTAAAATATGTCATTTATGTTGTGGGGTCTCATACATATGCTCTTCTTCCTGTCCAACACCGATATCTGCATGTGTTAAATAAAAAACCAGCTTGGATTTTCATATATTTGCTTACTGGACCTGTCCATTACTTATATATATATATATATATATATATATATATATATATATATATATATATATATATATATATATATACAGTGTGCATTTTTATATAATTGCCCTTTGTAAAAAAAAGTGCCGAAACACTTTTTCTAGACTGATATATATTTGTCTCATCCTGCTTGATATCTGTTGGGCTTGCTGTCACTGAAACATTCTTATAGAAAATAAACAAATAAATTGAATAAATACAATAAAGAAAGAAAAGTGACATGTTTTGTTCTTACATATTTTCCAGACTAGGACTAAACTCTGATGGCATTTTTTTTCTCAAATAAAATCAGTAAGTATATACAAGTTTGTGTTTCTGTTCACAGTATTGATCGTTTACAAATATGTCCTCTTTTGAATGGTATTACTGGATATAGACGCTTCCTATAACAAAAGAAGCAGAGACCCGTAGAAATGTGAAAGTATTATATCAGCAGAACTACAGAAATCTATCTTGTTTTTGGTTTCAGAACGGTTATCTGAACTATTTACATATTATTTTTTACTGTAAAAATAAAACACGAAGGTCATGAAAAGAGGAGGTACAATGGCAGCGACCTAACATGAACTTTATGTTCGTCATAGCTTCATTTGACCCGCTTCCCCGCTTCTCATTAACAGATCGCCTGGTAGTGTTTAATATTAATTAGAGACAGTGGGCTTCTCCCAGATTTATTTCCCATTGTTAAGACCAGTTTATGTATGAATCCCATCAACGTTGTCTTCCAGGTCACTAGATCTAAATGGGAAACGGGCAGGTGATCCTTTGGCTGTCTGACGGCACACTGCCTGTCATACGATACTTGAGTCAACCTTCTGGCGCTAGAGTATCAGATTTTGCTCATGCTGCTGCGACCCTTGTATTGGATATTGCCATTGAATTGACAAGTAGAAACTTTCTAAGGAGATTAACACTGGACAGAGGAAATGTCAAAGCTTCTCCCTTGCTTACAGATGTAACGATTCCAATATCAGTGGTACATATATTGGTCAGTAAACTGTTTATGCTTCCAATGTATTTAAGAACGATGCTAGCGAACAGTGGGATATAGCTAGCGGTGTGTGCTATATAAAGACGCAGTGTTTACGTACAAGAAAACGTTTATATCGTGGTAACAGGAATGTTTATTTATTTTATTTCAAATATTCCTATTGTATGCACGATGTATAAATCTTTCCTCCGTTTTGTATCGTTTTAACGTAGCTGTTGTTGTTCGTCCTTTGAGTTCGAAGATGACCATGACATCTCTAACTAGTTTGCTTTCTGTGAATACGTGAGTGGGTGATCAGGCTAAATTGTGCTCTGAACTGTCTTTGGCACACTGGACAGGAGATGCCTTGGGTTTGCTTGATCTAGTATGGATGAGACTGCGCCAGGTGGAGCGATTCTGTGCGACCTCTTTCCAAGACTCTGTGTCATTGTTGAAATGTTTCAAGGATGACTTAAGGAAATGTTTGAAGCGTTTCTTCTGACCACCCTGAGATCGCCTTCCCTCCTTCAGCTCACCGTGGACGATCTTCTCTGGTAATCGCTCTTCTGGCATCCTGGTGACGTGGCCTGCCCATCTCGTCTGTCACGTAGCTAAGAGTGTATTGTCTTGAGTAACCTACTTTTTACTTTGATCACCCGCCACTAACGACAAAACAAGACCGCTCTTCTCTCTCAGATTTGTCTAAAGCTATTCCTAAGGCTTTCGGAGGGAATTGTGTATTCCATCTTTAGTCAATTATTAATTTCTAGTTTGGTAAATATGATCAAACATAATATAGATTATGTTGTTTTTCTTCACTGGACTAACCCAATCTGACTTAATATTTGCATTATTCTTAAAACAGTTTGTTTCAGGCGGACCGTACTTCTGAAATGACCATGGTTATAAAAATAATTTAAGTATCTATGTTTCCCTGCATGACGATGCTTTCACCCATACATAACGGGACAATTAATACAAACACGACACGAAGCAATCTCACAGCAAAGCCGTCAAACTCATTAGCTGTTAATTGTGACATTATTGAAGATGGATGTCATTTGCACTTCGTCTCATTTTTTGTTCTGTTAAATCGATTGTAAAATAATTGTTTTCAGTGCGTTACTCAGTATTTTATGGTAATATGATTTATATAAATATATATATATATATATATATATATATATATATATATATATATATATATATATATATGTATGTATATATATGTGTGTGTGTGTGTGTGTGTGTGTGTGTTTTCTAGAAATCGTTAGGTCAATTGCTTAATCGCTCCATCATTCAAAACGCGATAGAGAAAGGTGGATTACTGAAGGGAATGATATTAGGGACAACGCTCCAATGCGTGAACTCCGTCGCTCCACCCTGTTATTACCCCATAGCATTTTAAAGTATGCATACTTCAAAGTTATGTGGAACATAGGCAGTAGGTTACTTTGTTCTCTTTTTTTGAGGAATGGTTATGAAATGAATATATCGTACATGAGTAGTAAACGCCCTTTAGATTCGTTGATTGTCTTAGAGTCATGTTTGTTCATTGGTGCCATTATGGTCAGATCTGATTAACCATTTCATCTCAGTTACCTTAATGGTTATAAATATCATGCCACCCCCCCACCCCCCCTGAATAAAATCATTTGTGAGTTGTCTGTTGGACGCTGTGGATCGAAACCAACAAAAAGCGAGAAAATATTCTGAAAAGAAACTTATGCAGTAATTCCTAAAAAGAAATAGCATAGTTACATGAATCTGGTAAGCTTCTTCTGTCATTCTTGATTAAATGCCTTTTGGGTAGATACTTTCATGGCCTGTCGTCGTTGCAATAAGTAGTGTCTTTCTGTAATTTACATTGTCGTTGTCATTTACTACTTTGCCGCACTGCATCAGGGCTCGCAAAGCAGAGGTGTGTCCCATTTAGCAATTTGTTACCACCCTTTGTTTCCACGCACTTTAAATTACGGTCAAACATGGTTGAGACAAAGCTGTCACTTTTTACGATAATTGAAGGAAATGCCATTGAAGTAGTTTTTGTATCAGCGGTTGGATTGTTCCATTAGAAGACACAATGGATAAATATAGACCGCTGAAAACTTTGATTTGTTCTTTCGGACAGTTTCTCAGTGCACCCATTAATGTTGCCTGTATAAGGTGAAATGGTCGAATTGAATAGAAATTCTCTACAAAATATGGTGCAGGGAAATTTGTCGTCAGCGTAACCAGAAAGAGATTTTAGTTTTAATTAATTGTAACTAACTTCTCTTGAGTTCGGAAACATTGTTATATAGACAGAATGTCATCTAAATATGTCTATATATTGTTATATAGACAGAATGTCATCTAAATATGTCTATATATTGTTATATAGACAGAATGTCATCTAAATACGTCTATATATTGTTATATAGACAGAATGTCATCTAAATATGTCTATATATTGTTATATAGACAGAATGTCATCTAAATATGTCTATATATTGTTCATTTGCTGAAAAATGAAATGGAGTCCTATGATAAAATTACCCTTACCGTCATATCTAAATAAAGCCTTAGCCAAGAACGGTAGTCCTATATATGCAAGTGTTGTATAATACACGAAAGCTATGAAGACTGATTCAGTGTTTATAACATTGATGTCTATAAATAAACATAATGAAAATAAGAAAGGACTTCTTAACATAAGCAACAGCGAAATGTGACCATAATCAGTTTAATAGCTTTTTAGTGATAATATTTTTAATGGGAAATAACTCGCAGAAAACATATTACGTTTGTATGATTTCGATGCCATAACAGACATAAGACATTACTACCTCTTCTCAGTTTTGATACATGAGATATAAATTAGCATTCATACAGATAAAAACATCTGTAAATGAGAATGTTTACAAAATGCTCATAGTATGAAAAAAGTTTTTTTATTGCGTTTTCAATTGTTTTGATGTTCCTGGCTACCTTAATGAGAAATATGTCCACTTTTGCATTATTCTTTGTAAACTCAACATTTCAAAAGTCTAACATAAAGCTGCTAATTGCACAAATTTTTGTTTTATTTACAACTTTGAAAATTCAGATTTTACTGCTACTCAAATTATCAAAGTAACTATGCAAAAGTGTTGCACCAACTTCAGCATCATTTATTGAAATTTACAAAAATATTATAATTAATTCGTATATAATAAATTATTACACTTTTTAAAACATTTTTTTTTTTTTTTTTGGTATGATAAGAACTCATGAATATTGCGCTTGACAGAAGTTTACGACAGATGCGCTGGATATTATATGATCAAAGATAAACGACACAAAACGTTTTTATTAGTAAAAACAGAACATACAAATGTTACACTTATGTAATCAGAGAACAAATTTGTTTGCTAAATAACAAAGAAGTCACAAATGCACAAATGTCGTATATTTAAAAAGCAATAAATGACCAAATGTTCTTAGAATGCTCCTTTGAATTCAGATTTAACAACCACAACGACGTCACTGCCAAGTACAACTTCAGATGTTACTTCAACTTTACAAGATACAACACAGGCTGCTCCAACAACACCGGATACTACAACCTCAAAGCGTTCTACAGCTCCACAGACTACTGCAATTTCAGAGTCTACAACAAATTCTAATGCTGCTACAACTTTACCAGGTACCACAGCTTCACAGTCTACTACAATTTCTAGCGAAATAATACGTACACACCAAGAATTGGTATATATTTATTATGCAAACACTGAATACTACTACTCAAATCCCTATAAAGTCTACCATTGTACTGATTTTTTTTATCATTATTATTTTATATATTTTTTTTTTTTTCTAACTACAGCAGTTGTAACAGGCCCGAGGATATTGGGTATGTTAGATTAATGTATACTTGTGCAATAAATCAGTCTCAGTTTATATTAAGAATTAGTCTAATTAAATGAAGAGAGAGAGAAAGGGGGGTTTCATATCATATCCGTTTCATTGTTATATGGATTAAATAGGTGAGGTTGAGACAAATCAATGCGTCGAGTAAAATATAAATACTGTGATTTCATTTATCTTCGAGGGTATCAGTTTTCTTTCCAGTTGGCACTTAAATTTTAAACCAGCCTTAAAATCCACGAAAATTGGTGCCTGACCAAAATAAAAGTAGTACCAGTAACACGCACCTAAACACTAACATGTATGATTCTGTTAATAATATAACAGAGTTTTCATTTTGAATTTTGAAATAAAGGATTATATTATATTATATTATATTCATCACAAAGGTGACTGATCTGCGTTTGTAATCAATAAATATGAAAATAACCTAAACCATTGTTAAAAAAAGAACGAGCCTTTTTTTGGCACGGTCGTTCTACACGCGTATATTTATAATGCATCTAGCAATTTACCTTAATTAAAATGCCCGCGCTGTCATTTTCATACTACGCAAAATACCATCGCGTTCTGCATCAGCAATAGTTTTCATAAAACAAAAGAAACATACTCAATTTAAAAGACAATATTATAATTCGTTGAGTGTGTAGAAAAAGAAGAAATGGTGCTAGTAATACATCTATTGCTGTGTGTTATAACAGAAACAGAAACATACATTTCTGTAATATGATCTACAATAATGAACAAATTACAGCGCATGGACCAACAGTGTGTTCATAATTTTACATAATAATCAAAACCATTGCTTTGTTCACTTAGTATATCACAACCTTACTACATTATCTCAAAATAATTATACACAAAAATAAATGGAGATTTTGAATTGAAAGTATACTGCAATATATATATACCTCGTGGAAGGGTTCTCGTTATTTCCCTTTATTAAAGCTGTTTTAGTACCAGTACAATATATGCTAAATTACCTACAGCATATACGTAATTCCTTAGCACTGCAAAAGAGTATATATAAATTTAGGATGCATGCATAGTAGCTGTGGGAATGTCTGGCGATATGGTGGGACGGTCAGCTGTTTGGATTCCTGGACTCGGCTTCGCGAGAATCTGCAATCAGTTAGGGGGCTCAGCCCAACATCCGTTGTGGATATGGACTCAGGACACAATTAATACTTACGGTTCAGTACCCACGAATGTAGTCCCAGTCTAGTTTAGAGCATTTGTGCCTCTCAATTTGGTGGTGATGCATGTATTAGATTTAGACATTCTTGGTATTGATTTAAAGAAAATTGTCTTTTCTTTAAAACATGAGCATTATGGTGTGGTTGTCTGTGTGTATTTTGGCGACAGTGCACAGCGAGTAATGAGGCGTTGGTGCTGATCCGGAAGTGAAATATGTGACCCTTTGCACTTTGCTGTATTTACAGTCCAGCCTCTCAAAAGAATGCCGGTTAACCTATGACAATAACTTCACCATGAGTTAATCTTTGAAGATACTTTGGATCAACATATGATTTATTAGGATTTGGACACAGTGGAGAGTTCAATACTGATAAACAAATGTAGAGACTATATAGGAAAATAAATTGTGATCTGAGGCCTTGCATGGCCTCAGTGGTCACAAGGAGTTGACAAAATTTTGGGTAAGCCCGCCTCCGAAGCCATTCACAATAGTGGCAGTGATGCAAAACTAGAGGTTAAGATTCCCTTATTTTTCCTGATTGCTGGGGAACTAAATTTTAGCAATTCTAGAACCCCGATCGCCTGGCTTGGCGATTGAAAACATATATGACGAATGTCAAATATGGTAACTCTTTAGCATATTTAATAGCTGGTAGTGATATATATATATATATATGCCTGAATGGTTGAAGAACGAAAACACTTGCATAACTGCAGAAAGCAAATGTCATAGACGTCACTTTTATGCTCTGGAATCTGTGCTTAATACAATAAATAATCATTTAGATAGACAATCAAATTACAATTTCGATAGATGCATTTACTGACTCAATAAATATCCCTTTAAAATTGATGATATTTCAAAAATTTAGAATAAACTCTATGTATCAGTAAATGTGTATGAAATATCAGAAGGGGCAAATCGCAGTATTGGGTATACACCTCGCGAAGGAACAGCGTAGCGGAGCTGACATAAACTAAATGAATCCAATCAGAATAACTGACCGAATAGTTGGCATAAATAATGAACATCTTGACATGTTCATCATATTCTCGATGGTCCTAAGAGCTAGAAATGAATGAAGGTACCAGTATGTTGAAAGAAAAGATTTATCAAACTGGTTGACATCACAGTTAGTCAAACTTGATGGGATTAAATATACCTTTAACAAAAGCTTGATTTAATTTGTTTGTATTATTTTCAATATAGGCCAGAAAAGTAATCAGAGCCATGAATACTATGTCATAGAGTAGACAGCTCGGTACATAATGCCTGAAGAGGGATCAGTTGTGGAATTTGACAATTTGCAGCATCAATTAAAAGTTTCTTGTTGTTTATTGTGATTGTGAAATATCATCGTACCGCACACGAATTATCCGTAATAGTAATAGAGCATTGCATCAAACATGTATATCCTTGATGTCGTAGACTCAGCAAAGCTGTACAATGCAAAGATATAAGCACATTCCATTAGGGTTTTGCATGTGTGCCTTAATTCAATTGTTACAGACCAATAGTTTATTAGTGGTTGAGTAAGATTAAAAAAAGACAATGAGTTAAAATGTGTCAAGCCAAAGTAATTTAGGGAATATAATGAAAAGCATTATAACTTAACAAATGCATGCCATATCTGTACTAAAAAGAGTTTTAGAAACAATGTGCGTGATCAGGTCCACTTAACCGAATTATATAGCGGTCATGCACATTTCAAGTGCAATTTAAATTTCAAATATTCACATTAACCCAACTAATCATTAATAATTTGTCAGGATCCGATTTGTACCTGTTCATCAAGAAGCTGTTAAAACAGGATACATAGAATTAAGTAAAAAGTTTGAAAAAAGAATGATTAGGTTGTTGATAGCTACAGGTTCATGGATCAATCCCTAGTCCACAGTGCGTTTCATTTGAACGATGACACATTCATTAAGAACATTTCGGTCACATGACGATGACACGTTTCAAGGACATTAAACAACAAATCATCAGCAATGATGTGCTAACGCACATGACAAAGCTAGAAAACTACTCATACAAATATATGGATAGTTTGATAGATTTGGTGGAAAATACATACCACGGAAAGAAAAGTTTACTCGTAGCATAAGAGTTCAAGCAAATCAAATGACGACTGCCAGTACATGTCTTATGTGATGCCACTCTTTATTCTGAAAACACTAGCAGATCATCTATATGACTACTAGGTTAAGAAAAATAATTTAATGTTGTGTGACATTGTGAAGAAATGCATGAGCAGCAAACAGTAAGTTAGACCCTGTTCAATATAATATGGTTGAGTTATATCTTTTGGAGACTACGACATGGTTTTAATGATTGAAAGTGGAATTCGTGGTGATGAACACGTTAGATGGATAGAAGAAACTTTGCTTCAAATACCTGAAAATGGTGATATTCGCTGCATATTGAAAGTTGATTTGGAGATTCGTTAACATCTGCACGACCATTTCAAAGACTACCCGTCAGCTTCAGAGAAATTAATTCCTGATGAAAATGTTTTATCAAAGTTTCAATAGAGATTGATTGATGATTACACGTTTCAAAAGCAACTGTACCAAAATTAGTTTGTACATTGAAAAACAAAGAGAAATATGCAATTCACTGCCAAAATGTAATGCTATCGGTGCAGTTGGGTTTGAAACTATAAAAGGTGCACATAGTTATAATATTTGGATGATAACCCCCGTAGCGGAAATAATGCACTGATCTTTATACTAGTTTGAGACAAAACTCTTCAAACGATTTTGAGAAAATCTTCTTCAAAGTACCTAAAAACGCTGTATTCGGGGAACAAAGGGACAATTTGAGGAAAATAATGGCAAATATATGTACAGACGGAAAGAAATACAAACAACAACAATCAAATTGTTGTTAAATTCGCTAACATAAACAAATTAATGAAGAGTTGGTATGAAAAAGATCAAAGTAACCAAACGGATCTATCGTGTATTTACAGTGTTCAAGTTATCAAATGATTGATTTACGAATTCTCTTATACCGAAATAAGGGCTTAATACGGTGACAAGATGGGACTATTCATGACTGATACAGGTTAATTTTGTATTCATGTTTAGACCGCTAGTGATCATCCACATGACAATGGGTTTGGTTCACCGCAAACGAATAAAACGATATAAGGCGTTTTCAAAGATGAGGTCACTGTAAAACCAATTACGGTTTCTTTGGGTTAAAGATCCAAACTCTATTTATCCAAGACGGACAAATATGACAAGAATGTAGGCAAAGTCATAACAAATGCGCAATCCAAATTAATTTAAAATTCAAGATATACCCAAATAGCTTCATCGCTGTCATACCTTCTTTACATGATATTTAGTGCGTAAAAAACTGAGGATTAGAAAACAAGACTCACACAGGTATGGCGGTGTTAATGATGCCATTCAATGTGCACTCAAGCAAGATGAGAAAGACATGTATATATGTATGTATGTATGTATGTATGTATGTATGTATGTATGTATGTATGTATGTATGTATGCATGCATGGATGTATGGATGTGTGTATGTATGTATGTATGTATGTATGTATGTATGTATGTATGTATGTATGTATGTAGTAGGTAGGTAGGTATGTAGATAAATTAGTAGGTTGACGCCAATTCGATATATAATTGTGTAAATAGATGTGATCAACAGGCTGTGAGAATGAATGGAGAAAAGATTTCAAACTGCATTGCTTGCTGCTCTATGCCCTGTTTATGCTGACTCAAGTGAATGCCGTGAGATTTGCATGTCCTCTATTTCAGCCGCTTCACCTTTGTTATCAACTACAATAACGACACCACCTCAGCCAACTATGCCGACAATTACAACAAGGATAACAACAATGACAACAACAACAGTCCCGAAGACAACATCATCATTACAAGGTAAATATTTATAAACCAAATGACACTTTCAATGATCATCCGTTTCTATTTTTATTATATCATTTTTTATATGCATACATTTTGTGCATATAATTTTTGTTGCATTTTTCTTTCGAATTTTGCGATTGACTATGATGATGACAAAATCTCTATCTCTAAAAGAATTTTATATGTCTTAAAAAAATACGAATTTGGCCAAAGTCTAATTTCTTTATATTTCATAAAAAATAAATTCATAATACTTAAGAGAGATTACATCGTGATAAATAAATAAATAGTCAATAGAAAAAGTGTGCAGTGGTTTCCACGGTATTGGAGACCCGCCGAATCGTTATCCGTTTGCATCACAAATATATAATGGCAGCAATATGAGCACAACAGAAATCCACAAACAGAAAACCTAATTGACTGTAAGAAAAGAAATAATGGAAAATAAACGATGAAAACTGATGTGTCATGTGTGATATTATATCTCAGCTTTCCGTGAATATAAGCTACTTCCGGAGCTGTGCAGTCTTCCCGGCTGCAAATATGTAAAAAGGTGTACATTACTTTATCTTTTTTTAATATTAAAGGAAGGCTGTGAAAAAGAGCTATTACCGAATGAGTTTTGTACGCGATTGCTCAAGAAACATGCACATCTTTAATAACAAGATGTTATATTTCCACAGTTTTAAGCATGTCACGTGTTATAATCTGGTGATTGAACTTTGCTATATGAATGATTCAACATGGTTAATTCAAATGTAAAGCACGCAATCATACATTCTCTTGTGAGCTTTAGAATTTATTTTAAAAGTCTGCCCGCATTGAATTTCTAAACTTTAAATATCGTTACTTATATTGTCATTCAAAATAATTTAGGTTTCCCATACCTACATATATTTATAGCGCGCTATTTCGATCAGAACATTTACGCACTAATGAAAAAAGTAGTTTCTTTTTCCCTTTTATTTTCAGTAACTTATATATATATATTAGTTGCTTAGACTAGAGCAATTATATTCTAAGGAAACAATAAAATAATACACCCGTTTCAAATTTTTGTTTTATTATTCACATCCTACATATTGCGATTTTTCGTATGACGCTATGGAATATCATAATTACATCTACTATGGGGATCGGACCACTAATCCATTTCCCATAGAACTTAATGTTAATATATTTAAAAAAAAAAAAATAAGTTCTTCATTAGCTTGACATACAAACCACACATGGTTCCATTCATTAGAGTTAGAGAAATGTTTTCAGCCTTGAAAAATAGGTGCTTCGCATCATGTTTTCGAGTTTCCTGATGCTTTACGGGGGGGGGGGGGCTCACTGGTCTGCACCTAATAACATAGCCTCGCACCAAGAGTCCGTAGGCTATTTTGTCAGTAAAATTGAACCCATTTATAACCCAACGGGCGCATCTGAAAAGATTTAGTACTCTATTTTTTATTCCCCCATCAGCAGACTGGTTCCCTGGCTTTACAATAATTAGCGGTCTGATACCTAAAATCACTGTCCACCCTTTATTGTGACGGCCTACCTTAATCAACGTATTAGAAAAACAATGAATGGCTTGTGTAATGATCTGGTTTCATTTAATTCTGTAGTTTTATCTGGTACACTTCTATTGCTTTCTCTATTATTTCTCCATCAGTTCAATTAGGAGCAAACAACTTGAACAGATGATTGCTTCCTGTATGCGTCAGAAATTTAGCTATTGCGCCTCCAATGATAACTATGGCTGTTTACTACTAATCCAATGAAACAATCAATACACCACGCCTCCAGTGATAACTCTGGCTGTTTACTACTAATCCAATGAAACAATCAATACACCACGCCTCCAATCATTACTCTGGTTGTTTACTCCTAATCCAATGAAACAATCAAGACGCTACAATCAAGTGTTTGCTACTAATCCAATAAAACAATCAAGACGCTACAATCAATTGTTTACTAATAATCTAATGAAACAATCAAGACGCTACAATCAATTTTTTACTACTAATCCAATGAAACAATCAAGACGCTACAATCAATTGTTTACTAATAATCCAATGAAACAATCAAGACGCTGCAATCAATTGTTTTCTAATAATCCAATGAAACAATCAAGACGCTACAATCAATTGTTTACTAATCAATTGTTTACTAATAATTCAATGAAACAATCAAGACGCTTCAATCAATTGTTTACTACTAATCCAATGAAAGAATCAAGACGCTACAATCAATTGTTTAGTACTAATCTAATGAAACAATCAAGACACTACAATCAATTGTTTACTAATAATCCAATGAAACAATCAAGACGCTAAGTAAATAAAAACATACTTTCAGTATTCAAGCTGAAAAAAAATCTTGATTTATTTGTTTTAATGATATGAATAATCTCCTGTCTGCATGTAACTTGTAATGAGTAAAATGTGAAGGAATAAAGTTGAATTCGTAGGCGTTAGCTTGTATCTGGGGTGTAGTTTTAGACTTAAAACTACCTATCAACCATTTAACATATCTACTATACGAAAAAAATTATTCTATACACATTTCATCCTTTAAATTTCACATTTATTTCAATTTCATCCAGATTCTCTTGAATCAATAGAATGCGAAATCATAAAGCAATATACAGCCTGGGAGTAGTTAAGCTTTCTCCTTAAACTCTTTTTCGATTTATCTATTTCATCATTCAATGTCCAAATTCAATCAAATAATATAGTGAATGTAACCTATTTTATCATTTTGATCTTATCACTTCCATCTGGTTTGTGATCAAGACAAATTCCATGACATGCATGTTATAACTCCTATATTTTCTAATTCGCTGTTCCTTCCACGTGTGTTAAGAAATTTATAGAAAATAGTTATCTTTCAAACATTCAGAATTTTCATGTTCCTTATTAATACTTTGTATTGTGTATGTTATCTGCCTTTTTCGTTTCAAATTTCTCAACGCTATGGGTATTTTGAAATTCGTCTATAGCTGTCAAAATGTGTTTACATCCATCGTTGTACGTTTCATGTGTGTGTATTTATCGTTGTACGTGTCGTATGCTTCGATACTAACAATGTCTGCCTGTCACTTGTTATCCACGTGACTAAAACATATCCTTCTATGGGGGAATCGTTTTCTAGCTTACTTGCGCAATGTGTATGCAGATTGTTCAGTTATAGTCGATAAAATAGCTCCAAGGGGCTAGTGTTTTTTTATCATGTAAATGCAATCCAACATTTAATACAATTTTTGAAAGCTAACCATTCTTTCCATTCAGAGTGTTTTATATTTTGTCGCGTTTAACTGTTTCACCACTTAATTGATCTTCGTGTACTAAACTGGACCTCAGAGTTGTAGTAAAGGTGCTTTAATACTGTTCTTTGTAAGTAATTTAAAAGTATATGAAATCATCTGGACAATACATTACGCTTGATATATTGTCATCATGCGTTATCAACAAGCCAACAGACATCCATCTACAGTTAGGACTATTATTTTCAGTAATTTGCAACGTTTCTTCAATCTTTTCAAACGAATGAAAGATTTCAGATTTATGTGATAGTATGTGATTACAACGGTTCATTCAAAGGGGAGCTACTTCATATAATAAGTACAAATGCTCAGTTTGGAATCTAACTTCGTTTTCCATATATTATATCTCTATTTTTTGTCGAATCGTTGTAGACTGACGTCGTGAAGTTCACGAGATCTTCGGCGTGTACTATAAATTTTGGCCGAATACAAATTTGTGTATTTGTCCATGTTAAATACATAACTTATTTCATATCGTACTGTTTTAACGATTTTTTTATAAAACAAAATTAGTATGCTTATCTTGATATTATCATGATTTAATGTAATCTATAACTTTCCGCCTTTCCAAAACATCGCATGATATCTTTTTTGATATTTGAAATCGACAAATCAACAGTTGTACTCTTCGCCACAATTTTGTCCCAGCTAAACTTGTAATCAAACACACACCATCTCTTGATACTGAGATTATTGCCTTATGTCAAACTCATGCAATATTTATATCATCCCTCTGAAAATTTTCGGATTTATCACAATATATGCTTGTGCCATTATTTATATTGTGAATTATATTTCCTTTTGTTTTGACCCCTACTTAAAGCACAAGAAAATATAATGTGGTATTCTAAATCGAGTGTAGTTTTAAAAATAGAAAATCTGGGTTATCCTGGAGTCTATGATATTTTGAGTAATTTTGAAAATAACAGTAAGGGCATTTGCGTTTATATAATTTTTCCGATCTTTTTTGAAAAAAGGATTCTACTATTTAAACATTGTTAAGTGGTCCATAACCATCATTTTCATAGTTACTATAATCAATGAAAATCTTCTAACTCTTTGAAACTTGAAGAGAATGTTTCCTCTTAAGCATTCAGCCTAATAAATTTCCTTCAATTTTTAAAATCTATATATATGTAATGCTAATGAATGCACTCGTTCGCTTTCTGTTTTCATTCAGACTATTATTATTGTTTCCAGCTACAACCAGCATAAAAAGTCCCGTTTCAACGCCTTCAAAAGCACCTGTGTCATACGAGCCTGATCCGGGTAGACCATCTTCTCATTGATCCTTTTCTCTTCAGTTTAACCCAACATTTTCATTGGGCTGAAAGTGTCTCTCGAATACTATAAGAAGTTATATCCATAATTGCAAACAAAATCGAGTGACATGTAAATTGGAACAATTAAATTGTATTCTTTTAAAATAGGATGATAAGATAATAATTGTGGTTACGGACTGGAAAAACGTAAATGTATGCAAGGTTATTATCAGATCAGAGACGTGTGGTTACCAACTACTAAGATAGAATCTTTTTCAGAACCTAGCTGTAATAGCAATATGCAAATGTTGTCACTGGCGCTTTCCTATCAGATTGCAGATAACAAAATCAAAAGAAACTATCGCCGCAAAACATATGCAAAAACGTATTTCGGTAGAGTCTAGTGAATATATCGAGTACATTTTCTTGCACAAAAAAGAAGTCACTTCAACTGGAAAATTAACAAATGTGGATATTTTATAATTAAAATTAGGTGAATCTCCTCTGAGAAAATATTATATGAAAAGACTTATCCAATGCTCAGAGAATAAGGTTGATTTGTTTCCTTTCTCTCTCGTCGACAATTTTATGCCTCATACTTTAATTTCAGGTAACTACGACCTACGTCTAGAGTTAGATTTAAAGGTTAATCTGGATTACAAACAGATATATGAAGATAGAACATCACCAGAATTCCAGAGCTTGGCCACAAACTTCAGTGTGTCAGTGAGTTAGGCTAGACTTGATAACTATTTTCAGTGTGTCAGTGAGTTAGGCTAGACTTGATAACTATTTTCAGTGTGTCAGTGATTTGCGCTAGACTTAATAACTATCTTAAGAACTGAGTATAATTACCAGAAGAGGACACGTAGTGAACTTGAATTACTAGTATTCACATTTGAAACTTAGCGCCCGAGTGGCATATACGTCACTCTTTACAAGACAAACTAGAATATATATATATATATATATATATATATATATATATATATATATATATATATATATATATATATATATATATATATATATATATATATGAATATAATTCGTTGCAGGCAGGAGGTGTCGTATTTGAGTCTCTGCTGACACTGAGTAACATAATGACTTTGTTGTATTTCAATATAATAACTAAATAAATGTGCATTAAATAATAAAATATTGTCAAAGGCAATTGATTAAAGTTTCTGAGAACACATATTGTCTTCTATAAAATATAAGAGCGAAGCCTGTATTATTTTTGTCACAAATTTCAACCATTTCATTTTCCTACACACAAAGAGTGTCCTATTATTATTGTATTTGCCGCAATGAGGTTCTGGAATTATCAAAGTTTTGTATTTGGTTATTAAAGACATAAATCTAATTTTATCAAACGTTTTGTATTTGGTTATTAAAGACATAAATCTAATTTTATCATACGTTTCAAACTCATCCCTTCTCTATACACTCCACAAAACATTATATTCCCCACACTAGATTAAGTGTTCTACAACCAATATTTACAGAATATGTATCACGTTGCATTACTTTCTCTAGATTATAAAGATTTATTAAGATCCTTCTGGAGTGTGCGTTAACACATTCGTGACGTCTGTGCTTTGTGTGTCCTACTTTCAGTAGAAAACAAAGAACATTTTCATAAGAAAATACATTTTAATATGATAGTTTAATTCAGCAATATATATATATATATATATATATATATATATATATATATATATATATATATATATATATATATATATACCTGCAAAGGGAGATTAAAATGACAGTTGTAAATCATATATTATACTTTTCTCTTTAGTTGACAGAACATTTCCAGTACATCACAGGATTCAAGTCGATAGAGATTATACAATTTAGGTACAAGTTTTTTTTGTGCTTTTTTTTAATAAAGTTATCTCCGTCTTCTCGTGGCTATAGAATAGTTCGTTTTAATTCGATCATTGCATCGCGATACATTTAATTGCTTTCTAATACAAATATGTTTGTTGTTGATCAATTTGTATTACTAACAAAATCCTGTCAAATACAATTATTTTTATTAATATAGGAATTATTCGTATATATGTTTTTAAAGCCAAAATTAATAATGGTATCAGCAAACCAACCGTTGATGTATATATAATAGATTCTAGCCCATCCAAGTCTGAAAATGTAATTGTGTTAAAAGAGGGCCCTTGATTGTTATTATTATAACTACATACTAACATGTTCCTGCACTGTCTTGAAATGATTGTTACACGTGGTTATTTCTACAAACGTAGCTTTATAAACTTCTTTGCTGCCATTAAATATTCACCTCAAACTGTTACCGTATAATAGACACTTAACCAAGGAATATTTTAGACCTCTAACCCGAAGTCATTTACATTAGAAAGTTGATGTGGTAAATTCTTTTCAACCATTTTGTTCATCATTGCAGTCCTGGATCTGTTATTGTGGATTACTCAGTCAATGTTTACGCAACTGTGGACATCCCAGCTGTGACAAACCAAATCGCAAAAGAAGTTATTGATTCTTTGACGAAAGTTGCTGGTGCGCCAGTTGATACAGACTTTACTCGAAAATCTATGAAGAGCAGGCTAGGTAAAATTAACACTCACTCTCTCTCTCTCTCTCTCTCTCTCTCTCTCTCTCTCTCTCTCTCTCTCTCTCTCTCTCTCTCTCTCTCTCTCTCTCTCAGCCATGAAAAGAAAAATAACCAATGATCCTTCAGTTACCTGCGACGTCTACAAATCTACAAATATGGACCCAGACCTGCGATGTCGAAGATAAATTGTTGGAGATTGGTCATATTAAATACCAAAGACTTCAGAAGTATGAAGATTGTCAGTTCTTGAATAATTATATTTTTGTGTATTACAATCTGATATTCCCATGCGGGAACATTTCTGGACCCCTCCTTTCTCCTTCTTATAGCAAAAATACCGTAATGTCTGTGGAGCGTGGTATACATTGGTACTGCCTTACACGTTGATATTCCCATGCGGGAACATTTCTGGACCCCTCCTTTCTCCTTCTTAAAGCAAAAATAGCCTAAGGTCAGTGGAGTGTGGTATACATTGGTACTGTCTTATACGTTGATATTCCATGCGGGAACATTTCTGGACCACTCCTTTCTCCTTCTTAAAGCAAAAATACCCTAAGGTCAATGGAGCGTGGTATACATTGGTACTGTCTTACACGTTGATAAAAAAAATCCAGGTTTCTGGACTGTAGCATACGTTGAGGATATCTCACGCGTTGTCTTTTTAAGCCAAAAAACAAAATCATAGATACTGTCTTACACGTTGATTTTTTTAACGCAAAAACGTCCCCTTTTTCCTGAACTGAAGGATACAATTGGGCTGTTTTACACGTTGACTTGTTTCAAATAAAAACACTCTCAGGTTCCTGGACTGAAGAATACATTGGTGTTGTCTCACACATTGATTTTTTTTAAAACAAATAAATCCCTGGCTTCCTGGAATGTATTATTCATTGGTGCTGTTGTTTCGTTGATAGACAGGACCACTTATAATTGTGTGCGTCACAATCTCGTGTAGGCAAAAGCTGTTCTTGTGAATGCCTCTCATTAGGAGACGAGAATATTACAAATAAAAATGGTTATTAGCAGCCCTAAGTACAAGTAAATACAATATGCGACGATGCGACGAATGTTGTGAAAGAAACTTAAGAATGAGAGATTAATTGCTTCCGACTTAAGCAAGGAATTATTGCGCTAAATAAATATTTAACTACAAAGTCTTGTGTGAGCAATTAGCAATGCTGCAAGCTTTTTGCAGATTAGGCCTATACTCTTGTTGCAGACACAGTAGAAATTGTTTATTATGTGAAATAAATATTTAATCATAGACTATACTCTGAACCATTAGAAAGACAAATTAGTTGCAGATAATATACTTTTGCATTACGTGCTAATTTTCTTTTTCATTTTTTTATAGATATACTATTTGAAAATATGCAACACAGGTTAAAAGAAATGATCCTACGGACCTAGATATGAAATAATATTACTACAATAAATGGGGATGAGATGATAGGTAGAACATTACGTAAACCCAGGGAATCGTTTATATATAAATTGATGAAGTACGTATAAATAGCTGTGGGGAAACACTTAGTGATCCGGCGGGTTGGCCACCTCCCGAATTGCAAGTCTCGGATTCGCGAGAATCTGCAAGGCGTTAGAGGGTAAGGCCCTACCTCCGTTGTTGTCATCGTCTTAAAGGTCAGAGGTGGTTAAAATGTGAGGTGAACCCACCCTCTAGTGACTGGGTGCGAATTCCTTAGTGTCGGGTAAATAAAACGCAGCGCAAAGATGTGTTTACTAAAGTGCTGGGGAAGTAAAATAATCAGGAGGGGACAAGCTCAATTCTGGACAATAACAACAGTGACTTAAGTTCCATCAAGGTTTTGCTAATACCAGAAATCAATTCACAAATGTTAGAAACCAATAGTTTAAAGAAGTACGTATTGTAAGTAGTTGGGGGGGGGGGAGGTAAATAGGGACAATGGGCCTCTACAGAAACAAGGGGAATTTAACATGGCGGGGGCACTTGGGGGACAATGGGAATTGAACATGGGGCCTCTACATGGACAAGGGGAATTTAACATGGCGGGGGCACTTGGGGTACAAGGGGAATTGAACATGGTGGGTCTCTACAGAGTCACGTCATGTGTGGTATCTAGTAAGTGCGGTTGTATAGTATTACCATCGAACTGGATACCTGGCTACCGCGCATCTGACGTCACTCCACGCTTCGCGGAGCTCAGTTGTTCTTATTTATATTTCATTTAAAGGCAATTTTTGGATGATAATCTTTTCTTGAAAATATGGTTGGCCCTGAAAAGGTCCGTTGGAGATGGTTAATGTTTCCTCCAACATTGGGTCAGGAAGCCTAGGAGGATGTTGATCTTTTTCTTGTGGAGTCGTGGTGAAGAATCCGGCAGCCAGTCGGGATGTCCCATTCGCCTGAACTTGTCCTGGATTTTCATCCAGTTCAAATTCAGGCGTTGGAATTCCTGTTCTTTCTTGGCCTGCTCCTTCTTGGTTCTTTCTAGTGCCCACAGGATCTTGATGTGGGTAACTTCCTTCTCTAAGACTTTCCTGAGAAGTAGCTTAGTCATGTGGAGGTTCACCTCTTCGCGCCTGACGCAACTGGGTGGGTGGATAGATCCACCAATCTTCCTGGACTTTGTTTAGGAAATATTCCCTTCCAGTAAGTCTAGGGCCGTCTTGATGAACCCCACACGACAAGGGGGGTTCATCGCTGAGGTGAGAGCTGCCAGTTGGCTGGTGACGTATGGCTTGGTGGCCGGGTATCTCCACCAACACTCCATCCTTTCCACCAAAGACTCCACACCCACCATCACATCCCAGGCTTCATGCAATAGTTCTACAGTAGTCATGTTGGTCTACTGGTTCAGTGGATTGTGAATGGTGCGACTGTTCTAAGGAATATCCCAGACTGCGTTAATGAAGAAAATGTACACAATATTGTCCACACACTATAGAATCGGATCCTTATAATCGGACATTATTGAATCGAGTGGAGATTGCATTTCTTCTCATAAAGTTAATGATGTCGTCTTCCAAAGGAGGTAATCCATAAGAATCCAAATATTCCACACCGTGATAGTTGGGAAAGTACACGGCCACCCAATGGGTTCCTGGTCGATCACTGTCGTCGGTATTGATGACATAGGCATGAACGTCTTTGGGTTTGCGATGGGGAAGTTCATCTTTGGCACACACCACAGGATTCCAAGAAGAAGTGTACGAACTGCGAGTCAACAGGTAATGAAGTTCCCAGGTATCCATTTTTCCTGTTTTTCCACAGATAATAATAAGTCATCATTTCACACTTGACTTTATGCTTGAATTGATCTGTCAAGTAAGTCCACGACGAATCACGGCGGGTAGTCTCTGTACTCTGTTGCACGAGAGCTTCGATGCGTTTGAGCTCCAGAGGAGTGAGTGGAGGTGAAGAAGAATTCTGCAAGTCTTTATACCACTTTCTCAACACCATTTCTTCCGAGATCTGAGACCAGGCGTCCTCCAAATATTCATCCATTTTTTCTTAAGCAGTCATCATCATACATTTGTCGTGTTGTTTTTGGCTGGGATGATCGATTTGACATCCATGACAATGTTCTCGGGTCAGGGTGGTAATTCTTTCAGCCAATTCCTTAACATAACAGCAGACTAAATGTTGTTCTTGTTCTGGCCATCGACATCCCATAAATCCAGCAAACTTGGGAACACTATTTTTCTCTTCTTCTTCTTTTTGGGGTTCTGAATGAATCACCTCGTCATCATCAGTGGTAGAGGGTAGTGACTGCTGCTGTGCTTCACAACATCCCTCATCTTCTTCGTCTATCTCCATAGATTCTTCGTGTTGCATCTTTTTTCTTCTTCTTCTAATAGTCTAGAATCACTTCTCTCAAACTGTTGATCTCTAGAGTATTATCAAATTCTGCATACAAGACGACGTTCACCGTGTGAGGTAGAGGTTCTGCAAACTGAAGTTCCACACGAAGTTGGCCTGATTTTATAGGGTGGAAATGTCCTTCGTCGCTGCCTTGGTAAGGAGTGAAATCAATATTCCTCGTACGAAATGCCGTGGCTGGTGTTGGTGCCTAACTGTCCCGTGGCTTCAAACAGGGCCAAGTAAGACCGCAAGTAATTTTTCGCGTTGCCAAAGTTAGGTTCGAAAGGTCTGGTACACAATGTCTTGCCATCTCGGCTGACTTCTATCTTGGAGACGTTGTAGTGATGACTCGTTGTGGACTCCGTTGAAGACTGAATTACTGATGATGCCAATCAGCAAACGTTTGGGGAGCTGTCCTTGGAAGACGTGATCTTCGACTTTGGATCGGAGTCCAGTGGCAATGGTAAACGTTTTCGCTTCCACTCGTCGCACAGGATACTTGGCGGTGGTTCTGCTCAAAGTTTTACTGATGGCGTTGGCTACTTTAGGTAAGATTTCCACACGGCGCACGTAAAGTCTGGCTTCTTCATGATGGTTTTGTACTCGTTTGCATTAGTCATCAAATGGAAGATAGCACTACTGCGATTTAGTCTCAGCCGTACATCCACTCCGTTCAACAAATACTTGTCTTGCAACCACATGTCCAACTGCCAACGATCCATCAGTTCTAAACTGCGCCCTTATAAGATTTTCTTTCGACGCTTGTTAAATCCCTCATTATGCTCGTCTCCTGGATTATCACCACCCGCCGCTACAGCCAAGTCTGTGTCGTTGAACTTTTCCCAAGTGTCAGGTTTCCAGACCACGCAAGCATCCAGATGACTGTTCTTGGCTTCTTTTCCGTACATCAAGAGATTTTCCTAGTAAGCACGGTAAGGGTAAGCATCCATGCTGCTGCTGACCAGTTTGTTATTCAAGTACAAATCCAATTCGCTGAACAAGGAATGCATGAAATTATTGACGGGTGCCACTCTGGCATCGGCTCCAGGATTGCTGTTCTCCGTTTTGATCACTTTGAGTTTCAAGTACAAATGGCTGCTATTCAGATCGATGTAATCTTCGGTTTGTCCTTTGATTTCAAATTCGATAGGAGCTGAATCCATCAAAGACGATACAGGATGAAATTCCACCCATTGGGATTCTTGCATCTTCATCATGGTGGGGGGCATGGTAAACAGATCCAGTTCTGACTTGGTACATTCGCAAGAATCTCGGTGCATCATTTTCAATGGCTTAGTAATCAAACACGTCTAATTCTCTGACCGTTCTTCTTTTCTTATTTTTTTTTTTTTGAATACCGTCTGTTTTATGAGCTCTGAAGGGATTTCGACGTCATCTCTTTCTGCCTTGTCCTTGCTGTGGAGTGAAGGAAGAAGTAATGCCAGGACCAGAAGCGTGAAGCGCATTTATAGGATTTTCTCGGCGAGCTAAAAGATCTTTGCCAGTTTGCAGCAACACATTTTTTCCTGCTCTCATTTTGTTTGTCGATGAGGACGTTTTGCAGAAATTCTTTTCCTTGCGTCAAAGCGGCATCTTTTAAGACATGAAATCCTCGAGTCACCATAGGTTTCAAAATGGGGGCCACCGTCCGAAAAGCAGATTTTAACATATCTCCTAAACCGTGTCCTCGTTGTCGAGCCACTCCGTGGTAGACCGGATACATTTTTTTTTTTTTTGATTTTACAATTCGCTGGAGAACCTTTTTCGAAAATGTAGTTTCACCGTGACTTTTCCTTCGTCAATGAATGGAACATTTTGTCCCAAATCTCTTTTTATACTAATGTTGACACTGTCAAAATACGATTTGTTGACTGGAAGAAAATGAGGGTGTACAAATTCACGGTGAACGTGAAACGTGTTTCCACCTTCTTCGTACGCGGCAACAGCAGAATCCACTTTGAAAGGAATTACTCTCAGAAACGGAGCGGCTGTGTTTCCCACCACGTTGTACTCCACCACATCCGAGTACACAAACATTAAATTCAGTCCAACGTTCAATTCGATAGGGTGATGAAAACTCTTGGCGAAATCTAAGTTGCTTTGGAATTTTGTTATTGAGAAACATTTTCTTCCCACCCAAAATAGCATACAACCCAGAAGAAAAAGCGATGGCCAATGTTTTGGCGTCCGAAAATTGCAAGACGATACGGCGTGCCACAGGATGGTAATTGATCTGTACCGATTTATTGGCTTTCTCTAAGGTTTTGGCAAATTGGACCTCGAAGATGGCCGAAATGGTGTCCACCAAATGTCGTCCACTAAAATAATACCCTTCAGGAATTCTCATGGTATAGGTCGTCAAGGGAGAATGTTTATCTGGTACCTTTGTGGTTTCGTAAAAGCCAGGTTGAAATTTGTCCAAGTGTTGTTGCACTTCCTCGTTCAAGATATCCACGTCGAAAGTGTTTTGACCTTTGTCGATGTTTTGGACTTGCGTAGGATGAATGATTTCTACCAAAGCCACTTCCCAATGAGCTTCGTGATCCAATTGGATGGACTGAGGTAATTTGGCCGTAAAACAACATAAGGTGTTGTTGGGAAACACATCCATGGAACTGTCAATAGGTAAAGTTAAATAAAATTGGTCATTCATAGTAGTTCGAGGGTTTTGCTGTCCGAGGAGTCACTCGAGTGCACAGGAGAATGATGTTCAAACGGTCCCAAAAGAAGACTGGTGTTGTGATGGTGACTGGAAGAAGGTGGACTGGCGTTGCCCGTACCGTTGTGCTGGCTGCTGTTGTGGTTGTTGTTGTGACTGTCCGTCGTCGTAAATTTCAAGGAGGGACTGGGTAGAAGATAACCGATGCAACTGCTGAGTAAACTGGTCCACAATTGTTTGTCCCCTTGTTGCAAACTCAAATTGGCAATGGCTGCTCCGATGACACAATACACCACATAGATTTGGCAGAAAAGACGATTTGATTTTTAGGCACACGTTCTCCGCACCACACCCACAAAGGTTGTTTTTGTAATTCTTGAAGATTAGAACTCTGCGAAGGAGTAGAGGTCGTGGCGGTGTTGAAAGGCATGTTGGTTACTTGTTCTTTTTATAGTCGACGACTTGGGAAGCAGCAATCCAAGAATCAAAACTAGGAGGATTTCCTTTCCAACGTACTTTGACTTCTTCGACTCGACGTTTGCCCACTTTGCGTGTTCTTCGTTCGAGAATGCTTTCGATGTCGTACAAGTCGTCTTCCTTTTGGTCACTCGTTGTAACTCAGGCAAGTAAAAAGTTCCTTTTGACACTTCTCCGTGCATATCTTCCAATTTATAGATGGGAGGATCACGTCCACGCACGGTTCCAGTGACACGAAACAATTCGGTGGTCCAGTTGGGTAAATAACCTTTGTCAAAAGTGCGTTTGGTTTTTCCGATGCGAACCCAATCTCCCGTTTGAAGCAGCAGGGTTTTCTTCTGGTGTCTTATCTGGGGTGTACCAAACAATCTATCAAACACCTTCACTTCGTTTTCAGGGGTCACCTCTTCGGGGTCACATTTGATGCTTCGATGGTACGATTGATTGTACGCTTTAACCAAACGTGGTAACACGTTGATGTACTTGAGAGTGTGTTGATGTGTAAAATATTTCCACATGCGTTCTTTCAAAGTTCTTTGAAAACGTTCCACGACACTAGCTTTGGTTTCAGGATTTTCGGTGGTAAAAAAATGAATGTGTCTTTGTTTCAATTCTTTTTGAAAAGCTTGGTTTAGAAATTCGGTGCCTTTGTCGGTTTGCCATCGTAAAGGGTGACGAACATTTTGTTTCAACACCAGTTTTAAGGCACGTATCAATTCGGTACTGCTTTTAGAAGTCAAAGGCACGACCCAAGCGAATTTGGAAAACAAGTCGATGACACAAAACAAATATTTGTGACCACGATTGTAGGCTGCCAAATGAGAGACGTCGGCTAAATCGGCTTGCCATTGATGATCGATACCCTCCACTTTGGTTGGACTTCTAGAAAATTTTCGTCGAATGGGTTTGTGTAACGTCTACGTCGATTGTTCTTGTAACCGTCGTCGTACTTCTGCCAAACGTACACTTTTCAATTTACTTTTGGCAGCCCGATACAATTTTTAAACTCCTCCGTAACCAGCAGCATGGCCAGGATTGTAGTAAAGGCTAGCGAATTTCTTCTCCATGTTTGGGCTCCTCAATAAGTCAACCAAGTACCAATGCTCTTTTCTTCGTGTGGTATCTTTTTGGATTGCAATGCTTTACGTGTCCGACGAGCCACTGGTGTAAAGGAGGATGTCTGAACAGGGGTCATTGGTTCTATTTTGACTTCTGTCTTCACTTCTTCCCTTTTCTCTTCTGATGGCAAAGGGGTAGACATCATCTTTTTCATCCAACCCGCTGTGGCTAACTTTCGTATTTTTTTAGGAGGTGGAGTTTGTAACTCTTCTTCTTCTTCTTCTTCTTTCGCTGTCATCCCCGTGGCGGTGTCTGTTTTAGTGGTGGTGACTTTAGGTTCGCTATTCATCAGGGCCTTGAAATATCTCAGAGTAGGTTGATCTGTTTCGTCTGCAGCTTTCTGGTGAAAGATTTGAAGACGTTGCAAGAGTTGGACGTCCCATTGCGATTTTTCTGTTTCTGACAAATCGCTTCGATCCATCAGCGCTTGTAATTCTTGTTGTAACTGTGACATATCGTGGAGATTGGGATTGGGAGGTAAATGAGGTATCTGTTGTTCGTTCCAACGATGGAACTCCATCCATCGTTTGTAAGGAACTAAAGTCAGTTTTCGTCCTTCCATTTCATCCAAAGGTACAAATGTGTGGTCTTTCCAGAGAAGGGTGTCCTTTTATCTTCTTTTTTTCTTCTCGTCTTTTAACGCATGACTCCAACATTTTTTCTTTTGCTGGAGAGGTATTTTCTTTTTGACCATTTGGCGAAGAACGTTCCGATGTTTCCCTAATTTCTGTTTCTGTATCTTGGACAAGATACCGTTCCTTTCAAGACGTTCAAACAACATTCACACACGGTATCGATGATTTCTTTAGGGGCTGTTTGAATGAGTTGTTTTCGCATGGGAGGATTGGATTTGGTCAGGACGGACAAGACGTCCCAATGTTTAGCCAGACGAGGTGGAAGTCCTTTTTTGAGTTTTGCCTTTCTTCGTTTGGTGGTGTGCACGTTGGGGAGCCATCTTAGATGTCAGGAGCAAAAAATAGAACTGTGGTGTCGGGGAGGTCACACTTCTATTTTATGCTGGAACACGTCTCCACTCATTGTCTGCACGAAGTACCATCTTCATGAAAGGCATCACTCGACGTTGAGGTGTTTTCAAAGGACTAAATTGTCTCAGTTCTTCTTTGGATAAATCCACTAAACTTTGTAACACGCCGGTTCTCTCTTGGACTTTGGTTTTAGGGGACGGTACTTTTTTAGCGGCCGCCGCCGTGGCCAAATCAGCCGAAGTCGAGGGTCCCGGAGTGGTGACTTTCGAAATGGGTTTCCATTTTTGCATCAAATTAGGAAACACTCGTCTTAAGTCTGGTTTGGCAGGCATCATCATGAAGGGGGACGAAGACGAAGAAGAAGAATTGGACGGAGGAGAAGGAGACCTCGTCACCGATGCCTGTCGTGGCTTGCTGGTGTACGTTTGCGTCCTCCCAGCAGTACCTCTCTTGGGGATCGCAGTGGTTGGTGTTTTCTTGGAAGGGCTTTTCTTTTTCTTTTTCTTGGGGCTTTCTTTTTAGGGCTTTTCTTTTTGGTGTTTTGTTTTTTGGGTTGGGCATTAGGATCCCATTTCAAAAGTGAACGAATCATGACACCTCCTAAAGAACCGCTACCTCCAGGGGTTAAAATGATTTGCTTTTTAGTCCGTGGATCGATTCTAGGATCGGCCAGTTGTGACAACGCCACTTTATGTTTTTGAAAAAAACGTTGGGTTTGATGAGGGATCTGAATGATGCCTTGCAGTAATTGACGTGCCGTCAAAGTAAACCATCGTAACACTTCTTTGAGACTAGCTTCTAACAAACGGGCACGGACTTGTGCATTGTTTTCGCGACTGATGCCATACAAGGCACGAATCAATTTGGCAGAAGGATGAACTTGAAAGGAGGCCATCTCGAAGACTGTGAGAAAGAAATGACGCAGTTGACATTTTTATAGTTTTTTTCTTTCAGAGAGTTTCCAAAGGGGACGTGTAAATGATGGGACCTTTTTCTTGACACCAATGGTGAAACAATTGGGTACGAAATCTCAAATAGTCAGGAGTGGTGGGTTTTAAGTCGATGAGTAAATACGCATGAGGTGTTTGAGTGGCATCGTCGTACGCATAATTCAGCCAATGAGTGCCTAACTGTTTGGCTAACACTTGCACTTGAGATTTGTCTCTGGGGCTTTTAAACAACACCACGTAATGAACGTTAAGACTAATGGTTCGATGGGCTTTACTTTGTTGAAATAAATTTTGAGTAATGTAAATGATGCTGGCATTCCGATGATGTCCTTTTCGTGTAAACCAAAGTTTAATTTCTTCTTCGTCTTCTCCTAACATGTCGTCGAAGATGACCAGATGTGTTTGACTCACGTCAGACACGATCCCATCGTCTTCGCGAGGGATGCCGTCCACAAACGAAATGGCCTCTCATTGACTTTCACGAAGTAACCTGTAAGACGATTGCTACTCTTTGTAACACCACACGATGCGTTGAGGTGGACGATCGGAAAGATGAGATTTGTGTTCGATCAAACGTTTGACAAATTCGGTTCTGCCTGAGCCACTCGGTCCAGCAATCAACATGTTAAAAGGATGGCGCAGATACAAAGCTTCCCAACTTTGACGATCAAACTTTTCGTCGATCACTTTGACCACAGAAGAAGAGGCAGACGAGGCAGAGGAAGAAGATGCAGCCATGACTGAGGTAGGAAGTTTGTACTCTTTCAACTTGAGGTCTGCAGTGGGTTCATCACACGGTTGCTGTGTTGAAGTCATCGTTAATCTTGGTGTCTTTCTGTTCAAGTTGTCCCTTTTTTATACTGAAGATCGGCGTGTCCGTAAGGCAAAGTGGTGTGGTCTGGAAGTCTCACTCGTTTCTAGTACACAGTTTGGTAAACTTTTCCTACAGGACGACTGACGATTTGGTGATTGGGTAACCGTACGATCTTGTGAGGCTCTAACGTTTTCACAGGAAAGTCTTCCACTTGTCCAGACAGCAAAGCATTTTTCATAACCTCAAAATTGACCACTCGGCTGGTTCGATAGTTCAGGGTCAATCCTTTGACTTTGCATTTGGTGTGAAGTTGGCCTTGTTGGTCTCGGTATCGGTATCCGTAATTTTTAGGGCCACCGCTGGCAAAACTCAGAATGGTTTCTTGAGGGTGCTCGTCCGTCCAGGCTCCTAAACGATCTCCTTCGATAGTAGGATGTGGGCAACCAGGGCGATGGATGTATATACAACTGTCGGTGTCAAAGTACAGGACACGATCTCCCAAGACTTCTAAAGCTTCGTCGTACAATTTCAAGCGAGCAATGACCACGTTGCTAAAATGGTCGTGGTGTACAAACTTGCATTCTTCTTCGTAATTGACTAAGATCAAATCTTCACGGACGATTTCTACGTGTTTCATCAGTCTACTTTTGTCGTCCACCAGTTTAAAGTAGTCACTAGGATCGGTCAAGTATTCCGTCTTGGGTAAGATCGGACGTTGTGCCATTTTTCCCCACAAACAATTCAACATGACTTTGGCATGACTTCGTTCTTTTCTACGTCTTCCAAAGTGATCGCTTCGATGGCACGGTACTCTTCTTTGAATCGGCCTTGGTCTTCGGGAATCTTACACCACGAGGGATAGCCGCTGGCTTCTTGTTTCAGTTTGAGAAATTGGTTGACGTACCCCGAGAAAATGGAGGCGTCGTCCTTTTAGTATTGTGCTGTGGTACGAAAGTGCCAGATTTCGTACACCCCGATGCAGAGCCCGTAACAATTCGACGCAGACCCACGTTCCTGTCAAAGTGCGTTCTTCCTCCGTCTGGTGGCAGGGGTGATCTTAGTTTCACGTACGGCATAAAGGAAACATCAGTTTTCCTTGGCAATGAAGAGGTAAGATAGGATGGTACAAGTTTGTCGGGGGTAAGACTTTGCATTTAATCAATCCTTCGTATTGACGAATGTGTTCCACGTCAATGTGTTCTGTCAAGATTTCAGGGTGTCCGGTCGGAAATCGAACACACGTCGATGTATTTGATTTCTTCTCCTCTTGATTCGTCTACGTCGTACAGCAAGCGAGTGGCATTGGTTCGTCCTCCAAACAAACTGTGGCGTGGATCAAAAGGTTCGATGTCGGTCACGTCGTAACTTTCGGCAATGCTCCTAAATTCAGGATCGGTTTTGAAACGTCGATCGTACTCGTGCTCTCATGTTTCTGCCACTTGGTATCCTTGACTTTCTAACTTTAGTCGTCGTTGGTAACTGCGTTCGTACAAATCTTCCATGCTGGCTCCCGTGAAAGGATTTTTCAGGTCTCGTTGAGGAAAACAAGTAGAGCATCCGTGAAACAACCAGCCCTGAAATTCGTACACCGTGTGCGGGTTTTCTAAATCCCAACCATCCACTGAAAGACTGCCTATTTTCTTTTCTCCTCCTCCGTTTCTGACATGTTGTATCCATTTGTCTTCCTTTTGGCACAAGTAATGGAGCCAACGCAAAGCTTTTGGCCGAGTATTGACGACTGGCAAAGAGAGACGTGTTCGGGTCTATGATGGCTAGTTCGTTCTCGGGCATGAAGTTTTTGGTGTACACTAAGGTACAGGCTTCAGGTAGGGTGCACGCTTCTTTCAAAGGATCGATGTCTCCGTGATCTAGAAATAACTGTCGAAACTTTCCACCGCAACGACGCAAAATGTCCACATCGGATCGGCAGTACTTCAGCATTTCTTCTTGGAAGTCAAACGGTTCTGACTGGTGAACGTGGTACCAAGCGTTAAAGGCTTCTCAGTGTTCGGGTGCATTCCGTCGGGGTCGTAATAGTCAACGTCAGGCAAATGCGGTAGTACGGCATGTTGATTATCTTCCGTATTGAAGAAGTGAGGAAAATATCCTTTAGCCATTTCTGTCATACCAAATGTTTTAGGCATTCGACTCAAAGGCATGGCCAAATAACTCATGGAATCTTTAAATTTGACTTGCCCCGCTTGCATGTAGATGAGTTTGGCTCCGTTCATGGTGACTTGGGGGCATTCGGTACCTTGTTGTGAATAATATTTTAACAAAAGCTGTCCATCGTATCCCGAGAAATTGTGAGCCATCACGGTCGCATAGCGATGACAGTCTCCGTAACGTTGAATGTCCTCTTCGCTCCAAGTGTCGTCGGTAGGGTCTAAAATCCATTGAGCAAACTCGGACAGAGTGCTAGGACCACGAAAGATTTTTTCACGTCCTCCTGGAATCCTACTACAATGAGGACAGTGAACGTGGATAGGTTCTTGGATGCACTTCTCACAAGCCCGATGAGCGACGCAGAAATTGGGAATGTTGATACCTGTTTCTTGCATGCATTCAAAATCAAAAAAGATTAAATCCACTTTGTTCTTGTTCTTCTTCTGATCCCTCTTTAATTCTTTCTTCAGTGCATTGTCGTACTTTTGCATGAAACATTGATGATCATAATCCACGATCTGGTGACAAATGTGGCATCTTTTCTTGCCGGTACAAGAGTGTCTCTTGGGGTCGTTGGTTTGAATCAGGTGTCCACACGTGGAGCACAATTTCAATAAGTCACAGGCACATTTTTGTTGGTGCTCTTGTGTCCCGCGATGTTGTCCGTAACAAGAGGGACTGACAAAAGTTCGTCGACACGTCTCACAATGGACGTGTTGTTCAGGAAGGCATGGCTTGGCAGCTAAACAGCTCCGACATCTCTCTCCGCAGTGAATGTGTCGCTCTCGACTATTAAATCCTTGCTCGCATTTCTCGCAGTAGTAAGAGTATCCTAAAAATCCTGTGATACTGGTGATGGCATCGAAATGTTCTTGATGGTGATAGATGTGAATGTAGATCTCCGCGCACTTCTTGAGGGTGTACTTTCAAGGTGTAGCGAGGAGCCAAGACGTCTTGAAGTTGTTGCATTTGTGAAATGCCACACACGGTGTCTTTGGGTATGCCTGCTTGTCGTAACAGGAGTTCTGCTTCGTTTCTTTGTTTGGCTCTGTCTGACTTTCGAATGTTATTCCAGGCTCTTTTCCATTCTGCGGTCTCGTTCTTGTCGGTATACGTTCGCCCCACCACGATGGCGCGGGCCAAGCACATCTGGTACTGAGAATTGTCGATTTGAACGACACTGCGTTTGGTACTGCGAAGGTCGTCCACCAGTAACGCTTTCCTATTTTGTCCTACCTCGAGGAGGGGAGACGTGAGTCATGTGAAGTGTGGCCTTTCCATCGGTGATGGCAAACTCTTCGTTGGATTGTTGAACGTGTTCGATTTTGGTCATGACTTTGGCTGGTGTTAATTCTGCCGGGATGCTGAACTCGATCCAAACAGGACTCTTCAAACTGTCGTGATGGATGGACACTCTCAATCGATCATCCTCTTTGGCTCCACATTGTCGTTTCAAGTTCTGTAACACAGAATCCCACAAATGGGTAATGAACCCTGCAGCTTTCTCTGGAGGCACTTCGGGCTTGAAGTCTTTAAAGCGAACCGTGCAAGTGTAAGCTGTGGTTCTAAATTTTCTGGAGATCATTGTTTGCGTCTCTCGAATCCGATAGTAATTTTCGAGAGCCACGTTAGGACTTTCTTGGTCAGGGGTGATGGTGGATTCTTTGGGTTGGGTAGAAGGTGGTACGTTTTCAGGCTCACTCATCTCTTCTTCGAAATCGCTAGCATGAACTTGAGCTAGCACTTCAGTGAGTTGTGTTTCATGCGGCACGGAAAATCTCCGTCGTCGTGGCCTTTTCGTTTCTTCTTCTGTCTTCTCATAGATTGGGTGTGATCTTTTCATCTTAAAGTCTGATTTGAATCTGATTCAGTTTCACACAGGGCCTCTCCCTATGTATAGATAGACCTTCTTACCCTCAGAATCAGTATTTGTGATTCCACTTTCAAACTGTGAAGACGGAAGAGCCAAGAAATGCATTATACCGCAGACGTATTCCAATTTATAACCGTGGCAATTACTATCAGGCTATAAACGATAGGATATTTCGACACAACTGCGCTCGAGATAAAAGTCAAGATACTTGCTATATCTGCCAAAAGAAAGGACATTGGGCTTCATTATGTCCTCAAAGAAAACGAATGAGAGATAAAAGTCAAGATACTTGCTATATCTGCCAAGAGAAAGGACATTGGGCTCCAGAATGTCCACAACGTCAACAAAAACCAAAGAAAAGAAAAGAGAGACAAAGGGAAAGATACTTGTTATCATTATCAAGAAAAAGGACATTGGTCTTCAGAGTGTCCTAAGAAACAAGAGAACCCACCAGAGAGGGAGGAAGCATAGGGATTTTCAGTCCTAGAAGAAGAAGAAGAAAAAGAACTCATCCCCGTCGTCTAGAAAAGCAAGAAAGCTAGACGACTGGAAGACAGTGAGAAAGAGGAAGAAAAAGAACCCTTGATCCCTGTGAATAAATTCAAGAACAAGAGAGACAGACAGTGAACGATGAACTCTTTTGAGTGTGGTGTTATGTTCAATGTGATTTTTGTAAAATAAAAAGAGAATAGACCAGAATGGAAAAAAAGTAAGTGTCTTTTGTTTTTTTTTTTTTTGTTTTTTAGAGTATGGACGCACTCACCAACTCTTACACAAAACCAAGGAATGGGATTTAAAGTTTTACTTGATTTGGCAAATGGAATGAACATCTTTTCTAGAGATCTGGGTGGCACTGAAAAGGACCGTTGGGGTGTTTGTTTTTAAACAAACTTATGGACTGGACATGATCAGCTTCAACTGTCTCAATCCCTTTCCACGACCAAGTCCTATTCCTCCTGCTGCTGCTGCTTTGGTGGTAGTAGTAGTAGTAGTGAATGGTGGTGGTGGTGGTAGTGGTAGTGGTGGTGGTGGTGGTGGTAGCATCTCACTAGTAGTGATGGGCTTAGAATGTTTCGCTCGTGATTGTCTCTTTCTCTTAGGTTGAGTTAAAGAAATCTGATACATGTTTCTCAGATTTTTTAACTCCGCTAAAATGTCTTGTAACAAACTCACCGTTTTGTTTTCCTCGCTCTCTTCGATCTGTTCTTCACCCTTTTCCTCTTCTAACTTTCTTATTTCTTCTTCTTGTTTTCTTCTTTCCTCTTCTTGCTGAAGAAAAACTTCTTCGGCCTCTCTCTGACGCTGTAAAACTTTTTCCAATTCTTCTTTTTGACAGGCAAAGAGCTGGTGGTATAGCAGCAGTCGTGGTGGTTTCAGGTACAAATTCTTGAGAAGAAGACAGAAAATCCACAAAATCTAAATTAAAATCTTCCGGTTGGAAGTTCACTACGGCATTCGTTGCTGTCGTCGTCGTCGCAGGCTCACTCCAATACATGGTCTTCGTAGTCTCAGTCATACTTAGGCTGTTCAAAGTAAAATCCCTACGAACGCTGTGATGCCTTTATACTCAAGATGACGTCACACCCCCGCTCTCTTCCCATTGGAAGAAAAACCTACCCAGTTGAAACGCGCGCTTGGATTGGTAGTTCATTTCAATCCATTTCGATCCGCTCTTAGGCTATATATACCACCGCTTGTCTCATAAAGCTTCAGCGGTTTCTCCAAGACCACTCCAGAAGAAAAAACAAAATGTGGACTAGTTTAGAGTCATCTACCATCGTCTCTGGAATGCTCTTCGACCCAGACTATCCCATGTATGTAAAAGCCTCATGGGCTATTACGAAAAAGACCGAGACAGCTATCTGGAAACGAAGACTTTATGTGGAACGCCAAGGATGCTTGAAGCGAGTCCTGTTCTACGGTCGGGAAGTCAAACGAAGTCTAAGAAGAAGAAGACCCTCCAGGAGATGTCTTCTGTGTTAACTGAATTGGTTAGCAAAAAAGATTATCATCCAAAAAGTGCCTTTAAATAAAATATAAATAAAAACAACTGAGCTCCGCGATGCGTGGAGTGACGTCAGACGCGGTGACGTCAGACGCGCGGTAGCCAGGTATCCAGTTTGATGGTAATACTATACAACCGCACTTACTAGATACCACACATGACGTGACTCTGTAGAGACCCACCATGTTCAATTCCCCTTGTACCTGTAGAGGTCCCCATGTTAAATTCCCATTGTACCCCAAGTGCCCCCGCCATGTTAAATTCCCCTTGTCCCTGTTGAGGCCCCACCGTAATGTTAATTTCCCATTGTCCCTATTTACCCCCCCCCCCCACTACTATTGTATGTGTATTTACGTATTTTATGTGCGCTCGGTCGCAAAGATAGTTTTCGACGAATTAAGACCAAGAAATCAAAACTTATGTTGTATACATGGAACGATGAAAAACATTTTTTCTCACAAAATTTAATATATTATTGAGAACAACTAATTGAAGTTAACATTTGCGACCACGATCACTTAAGAGGCAAGCACATAGGTTCTGCTCATTAAGAATGCAATTTAGATTTTAAATAACCAAATACTACATACCATTTTTCATCCATGACTTGTCCTGTTATGGCAGCCATCTTTTCGTCTAGACATTGATTGACAATGATTGAATGATTAAGATGAAGAGGTGAAAATCATACTCAAGAAAGACGAGAAATATATTGCACTTAGCAAACGTTTCTTAGTTGATAGGTTCATGAAAGAAGGAGAATAAATAACAGTCAAAATGACAATTACTAGTAGTTTTGTAGATTGTTTTAGATTCAAGGAGCAGTGTGTAGAACAGATTGCTAAAATAAAATATGAAACGTTCCCAGGACCAGTGAAACAGTAATGAATATGAAATCTATATATTTGAGGTATGACATTCACCCATACGAATATGCGGACAGCTTTGAAAGGTTTAAGGACACAGCTATGCCACCAATATAAAAGCTTTACTTACCACATAATGATCAAACATAAACACAAAATAATACGTACAAGATACCATGGAATATTTCAAGCCAAAAAACATTGAGAGCTACAAGACCATTACACAAAGAAAGAGACAGTGATAATATGTGACATTATTTAGTAGTTTAGGAAAGATATATTTATAATATGTGACATTTTTTAGTAGATTAGGAAATACAAACCTGACCCCGCGCACTACTTCAGTGCTCCGGGATTAGCTAACGATGCATGTTTAAATATATCCGGTGTAGAATTCGAACTGGTGACAGAGTATCTTATGTTCCTAATTATTATAAGTGGATATGAGTGGACAAAGAGACGGAATTAGCAGGATAGAGGTATGCTGTAACAAATCACGAATACTGCATGAATATATGCCAAGCTAAAGATGATTCGGTATGTATCTACAAACCTAACAACCTTTTGATATGGCCATGAGCCAATACATGTCCGTAAAACAAAATATGTATGGATAAATGATAAACAAATTAGAAGGATGGAAGCAAATTTGTTCGAAATACCAGACGACTGTGATTGTACCTTAAGCACACATGAAGTGGATTCTATTGCATTTGCATTTGCATGACTCTTTTAAAGACTATCTGTTAGCTTTAGAAAGTTTAAATGCATATGGGTTTATCTCAGTTGCAGATGAAGCTGGCTGATAATTGAACAATAGGATTTACAAATGAGAAAGATGTATAGAGTTGTCATATTTTGACAACAACTGTGGCTTAAGTCTTAGGCTGAATTGAATACAACTTTGCGACAAAAGCGACAAATGATTTCGAAAAAGATTTATTCAAAAAGATGTGTTTGATTAACAGCTGGATATAATCAGGAAAACAACAAAAATAAAAAATATATATGTACAGATGAGAAAAATTAAATTGACATAAGGTACATCGTTTGACATTAGAACACTTATTGATTAGAACACTTATTGACGATGAGTTAGTGTTAATTTTAAAAAAAGAAAGTTAAATTAACAAAACCAATTTATGTAGATAAATAGTTTTGCAGTTATCAAAATGGCTGAATGTACAAATGTTACTATAACAATGTGAACAGTGAGAGAATGAGGCTGCTAATGTCAATGATACGGATTGTTTTTGTATCTATATTGAGACAGAAGACATTTACATTTTCATAAAAGATAAGATCGTTGGACTTTTTGACGATGAGGTCAATGTTGTTCCTATTAAAGAGCTTCGTGGATTATGATCAAAACAATTGTACAAGAACAAAAGATGTGTGATAAATTTGATTTTAATATCTGAGCTATACAAGGATTACATACGTAATTATAAGGAAATGTACCCGGAAAGAATGTACTCAGATAATACAACAATTATATATATATATATATATATATATATATATATATATATATATATATATATATATATATATATATATATATATATATATATATATATACACAAATGAAAAAATGGCACTCTATGTAGGAAGACAAACGTGTTTTGGTTGACAACGTAAACACATGAGCTTACGGACACGTGAGCATGCCGAAGGCAATATGTTTGTAATCACACAGGTACATTATAATGAAAAGGAAATTTAACTCTCACGTCTCGTTATTTTAATTATTTTCATGGTTGTTTATTTTGATTGTTTTTGTGGCGTTTCGGGGGTGGGTGGGTCTTATTCAGCGTGTCTACAGTTCGTTCCTTCATTTCTCTGGTATAACAATGTTTTCTTAAAATACAGTCTTTTGTTTCTTCTTTGTCTCAAATATTTGATTACAATACTTGTACCTTTGTACAGTCACTCATACTGATATTTAAAAATGTCCACCACTGTAAACGATTTTGGTTATGCTAGTTGCTTTCTTTCTTACATCTTCAAGATTGCGACAATCATCAATAATAAGCAAAATATTAATTCCTTGATAGAAGTCAACCGGTAGTTCTAACCACTTATCCAATTTATCCTTGCGATACATCACAATCACCTTTTCATCTCTGAGTACCCACTTTCTTCTTGTACAGAAAAGTTGTTGTTATGCAAGTTTTGACATTCAGTTTCTTTCATATGCAGCATATCCCACAATGAGTCACTCCAAATCTTATCATGTTGTGAAGCTCTCTCAACCACATTTACAGATGCCAAAACATAATTGATTTGAGATCATTGTTTTGAATGTTTACCTGAACATTTGATACAAAATTTTGTCTCTAACACGTTCTACTTTCAGAACGCCTATCCTCCGAGAATGAGTTTAACTTAAACATTGATTTTAAAAAAATTAATGTATGCTTCAATCTAGTTTTAACTGTTTTAGTGGTCCAGATTTGCACATCAGTGTATACAGTACAAGTGCATACTACGGCCTAGAGATCTTGGGTATTTGTTTTTAAATATGAGTGGTCCGCAAATGTTTTTGTATATGGAAACAAAAGTGTACTATAGAATAATACGATTGGTCCAGTACTCTCAATTTCCATATTACCTACTATTTTTGCATCTGTGTGTACATTGGTTCTACCCATTACCTACTATTTTGTGCATATGTATGTACATTTGTTCTACCGATTACCGACTATTTGTGCATATGTAAGTAGATTTGTTCTAGCTATCACCGACTATTTGTGCATATGTATGTACATTTGTTCTACCCATCACCGACATTGTGTGCATCTGTATGTACATTTGTTCTAGCCATCATCAAAGCGACTAATAAGATGTAACTTTATAGCTTGCAAAATGTTTGTGTCAATTTTCACTTGCTTACGATTTATTTGCATTTCCATGTTAATGCCACCGTTAAAAAAAAGTCCTATTTCAAAAACTTTGTGATTTCATTTAAGTTTAAAAATGGACTGAAAAGGTGTCAGAAAGAATATTAATATTACAAGGCATTGTCTGAGTTGAGCAGCACCATTTGAGTTTACATGGTAAAGTTTGTTTGTTTTCAGAGAGTTTGAGGACAAGAGACAAATGTTCGCTAGCCTCAGCAAATTTGTGTCCTTTTGGGTACTATTGCAAGCCAGCAAGTACGTTGACAATACTGTGCATAGACCGCTGCAACGTATCTGTATGTGAGAACAACGGGCTATGTTACATCGGGCATCTCAGCCATGATGTTCAGTGCAAGTAAGAACACATTTACTCCCCAATAATTATTACTCTAAAAGGGAAATTGTATGGTAATTAACTTTGTGTTTCAATTGAAATTGGACAAATCAATATGCATAGTCAATTCTCGTTTCCATCAGATAGTTTATGGGAACAAACTTGTTCGATGGTAAATTTGATCACACGGAATATTCAGCTTCTGACACGGACAGTAATTTCTCAGTAACAAACATGCATATTTCATTTTTAGTATTCTTTTCGAAGATTGTATGCAAACATTTTATTTCTAAAACTGAGTTATAAACGAAGGAGAATATGCATGAGATTTAAAAAGTAATGACAAAAACATCAGATATGAGGTTTGGATTTTTATTTCTTATCTATACATGATTTATACATGCTGAATTGACAATGATAATACAAAGACGATAACTCATCCAAGATTAAAGGCATTGTCTTAGCAATGACGTATTCGTTACTACGACAAAAAGACTGTCGGTAAATTCGGTCCTTATACTGAGAGTTGCCTGTACGTTTATGTCTTGAATGAACGCGTTTTAGTTTTAAAAAAATGTCCCACAGAACTTATTCGTTATGTCAAAAACGTGTTATGTATAACTTAACACATGAGACATGGATTTCGTGTTATTATAAAACTTTTCACGTGTAACTCAACACAAGGGACACCGATTTCTCATGATTACAAAAGAAAAGTCATACCCAAAAATGTAACAACCCACTTTATTCTCGGATTGCATATGATTTCACAAAGTCATACCCAAAAATGTAACAACCCACTTTATTCTCGGATTGCATATGATTTCACAAAGAGCAATTGGTCTTTTTGCTTCTGGATCTGCAGGTTGAGGAGTATGTTGAGAAGGACTCGCAAGTTTTGACTTATAACAGCTGATTTTTTCACCAATAAGAGAAACTAATTTTTCACTTTGCGGTCGATGAAACTATAAATCAGAGTCCGCAATAGAACAGTATAAAAGGATTTTGAAAACACGTGTATACAAATATACAGATGAAGGGTTTGAGGGGTGATGTCAAAAAATATTATCGAGCTTTGTCAATGATAAGCGTTGGAACATAATGTTTTCCATCATAATTAAACTTCCATGTGCCCTATTTCGGATGGCGTTGTATTCACTGGGGTGATGTCAAATACTATTACTGGTCTTTGTCCCTGATACGCCTTGCAACTGAATGCTTTCCGTCTTAAATAAACTTGTAGGTGCCCTATTTCGGATGGAGCTGTATTCACTGGCGAACGATGTGAGACAAAGCAGGTGGTGATGACAATACAGGAGAGAAATATCTATCTTATCATCGCTGGATCAACATTCGGTGCAGTCATCTTCTGTTTCGTGTTGACTATCTGTATCATCAATAGGAAACGTAGAATTCTGAAGAAAAAGCTCTCTAACAGCCTCAGGTAAGTTGCTGTATATATATATATATATATATATATATATATATATATATATATATATATATATATATATATATATATATATATATATATACCACAAATAAATGCGATCCAACACCTCGTCAAACCTTCACACAGCGTACTATGGTATGCATAGAATCTCTATCGTTCTTAACTTTGTATATAATTCATGTGACGTGTAAGATTTATCGATATGTAAGGTTATCTTTGGTTTATGTGCATAGAAGAGTGTTATGACAGCTCGCCGAGTGAACATATATATTATCTATAAAAGGGCTTAAGAGTGATACCTAGAACAGGTTCCTAACAGCTTCAGGTTACTCATAGAACAGGCTCTTAGAAGCCTAATGTTATATCCAGAACAGACTTTTAGCAGCTTAAAGGTTATACGCAGAACACACCTTTGGCAGTTTTCAGAAAATGGAAAACAATGGCCCAGATCATGTGTTTAGTGGGAGATTTTATCAGAGATAGGTTTCTTAATAAAAATAATATTTAAAACAAAATGCAGTGTATCTCATTACTTTTAATCAGTAATATGTGATCTTTGAACCCGACCCTTTCCTTCCCTGGGGACTGTCTCCAGGATCTGAATCGTCTTTGTTATCTATTCATTCTTATATAACACTATGCCAAATATATTTTACCTCCCTCAATCGGTGTAGATGAAGTTAATGTTACTTGGGGAGCCTACAGATACACAGGCAGTCAAATGGAAAAACGGACTGAGTTTAATGACGGTCGCTCGGACACGTAGGTTTACTGACAGACGGATATTTACCCGTCACCATATATACGTAAAAGTGCGGATATAAAAGATTTGGATCTGGATGTCGTAAGACTTGTAATGCTGGATAACTGATACATTTTTAATATTGTCGACACAACGAGGAATAAACATACTTATTATATACTCATTTTTTTCTCCATTAACTTTGCATTGTCAGAATCGTGCAGTATTTCTCCATACTGCACGGCTTCATACTGCACGACACGTGTGTCTAAAAATAGTATCGCGTGTTAGGAACTACTTTTTATTGTAAACAAACAATGTACGCAAATGTAGCAGACACCGGAGCTTTTGCTTTATTAGATTTGTCTGTGGATGAACTAAGCAAGCTGTTTGAGAGTAGAGATGATAAAGCTGACGATGTGGATGAATTCATTGAGTCACAAAAGAATCTTTCAACCAAGCAAGTGACATAACGTGATATTCACAATGTGCAGCGGTGGCTTTATGACAACAAACGTGAGGCATGCAGTATTGAAAATATCATTCTTATCATTTAAACACTTATTTAGCCGATGGTTCAGATTATGAACCGTGCTCTCTAGAGTCTATAAAAAATAGCATAAAAAGGCATCTTATGACCAAATTATATTCCGTTTCTCTCAGAGACCGCTAATTTTACAAGTCAGTCCAAGCACTAAATTCGAAAAAATACAACTAAAGAAGGCGGGTTTTGGTATAAAAGTAAGTGCCTCGGAGCCAAGAAGCCACGATAACGAAGAAGCCTTATTTTCCGCTGACGAAATGGGCTCTCACACCCCAGCCGCTTTGCAATTTTGCCGTTTTTTTTTTTTTCCTTGTTTGTTTTTTTTTTGTGAGAAATTGTTTGGATTTATTATGACAATACATATAAATATGTCATCTATAGCTGGTAATAAGAATGACAATAAATGTACTTACTTTTCTGCATCTTGAATTTCTTCAAAATGTACTTTCTGATCCACTGCGCGAAATTGCCCTGCAATCTAGACTACATTTCCAACAGAAATCACATTCCAAAGGAGAATTTACTGCACTCCAAAACGAAATGAATTTAATATTCCCTAAATAAATATTTAATCCTGCATCTTTTTGAGAATTTCACTTAAAAGAATTTCATATTTTGTCCACCTTATGATTCCAAACTATCAATGACAGGACAGTAACACATGTGTAAGCTAGCTTGCTGTCGAGACCAGTCCCTCTAGCTACATGTACATCGTACGTAATAGAACCAGCTAAAAACTAAAAGAGCAGAATTTAGCTGAATCGACATAAAAACAAAATCCCTCCATTCCAGATCAACTGGGAAAGTTGTTCCAAGGCGCAGTCATTCACAATATGACTCAAAATTTCAATTTTAAGTAGACCAAAATGAGATTTCTTTTTGAAACAAATCACTGAGCGGGCGGTACTCAACCAAGTTCAAAGGTCACTGGGCGGTGCCATGTGCGCATGAATACTGTTACTGTGTATTGGTTTAACTTCGGTTGTGTATTTACTTTAGAATATAGCAAAAATTCAGTTACTTTGTTTCTTGTAGTGTGTTCTTTTTTTAATTCAGCCTTAGGTAGAAAAGCAAAATGAATATATAATAAAAAGGTTACTGCATTTGTATGGGAAAATATGAACTCGTTTTCTCTGAGCTATAATGCACTCCTGACGTCGTGCAGTATAACTCAGAAAACTCGTTCATATTTTCCCATACAAATGCAGTAACCTATAATTACAAGGCAAAAATTTGTGAAAAAGTGTCCATTTATTTTCTATTGAAGATATACTGACCGGTACCGATTTTGCGGATATACCTTACAATATACATTCTAAATCGAAACAGTCATCAATAGATCATTTCCAGAGCTGAAATTATTTGCTATGAACAATTTATAGACAAAGAAAGTGAAACGTTATGCTTTGAACCTTAACAAGAAAAGAATACTTACGAGGTAAAATTGGTGTAAGAAGTCATATCATTCAATTGTTCGCGTAAATTCTTTTTGTCTTCATCTAATGTGCCTGATTACCAGTTTAAAATGAAGCTATCTTGTCTTCCTCCAGGGTACCTGAATACCAGTTTAAAATAAAGCCATTTTCGTTTCTTATACAGAATGGATCATGACCAATTGAATAAGATAGGCATCAAATACGTTCGTGATGTAAACAACAGATATGTGGACGGCAATAATACAGCTATTAATAGACATCGACAGCACAACTGCGATACAGCCGTAAATATTGTCTGTCTACCAACTTATCTATCTATCTATCTATCTATCTATATTTATTTATTTACGTTTGTAGATACGCATGCATATATATATATATATATATATATATATATATATATATATATATATATATATATATATATATAATACATGTAGCTAGGTCGGTAGATATGCATCTTATAATGTTTTTAGTTAAGTCTGCTAAGATGTATTTGTAATTTCGTCAATATATTCGTCGCTTCTTGTATTGTAAATATGCTGTTTGTTTTGTATCTGTCTGTTTGTCTCAATATTAAATACAAATATCTTCATAGAAAGTTTTTTTAGCTAAACGATATGTTATTTTCCTCACGTGATATTTCATGATAAAAATGAAATAGTATATTATTTATCCTTTTCTCTTTTACATAATCAAACAACGAGAACATTTAAAAGAGCATGCTTAATTTATACAGGAAAATGCCTATCAAGGACGAATAACTGAGGACGTAGACGACGGTTATCTACGAGCTGTGGAAGGCGTTCGGGCAGATGACGGTTATCTACGAGCTGTGGAAGGTGTTCAACGCAGGGACAACTCTGACTACGACTTCATTAAGTGAAATGTCGTGTTTCAGTAATGCATGTAGTCTTTATCCCTTCCAACAATATGTTGTGTTTTATTAATATATATAGTCCATTATACCTTCCAACAATATGTGTTTCAGTAATGTATATAGTCCTTTATCCCTTCGAACAATATTTTGTGTTTTAGTAATGTTTATAGACCTTTATCTCTTCCAATAATATGTTGTGTTTTAGTAATGTATATAGTCCTTTATCTCTTCCAATAATATGTTGTGTTTTAGTAATGTATATAGTCTTTTATCCCTTCCAATAATATGTTGTGTTTTAGTAATGTATATAGTCTTTTATCCCTTCCAATAATATGCTGTGTTTCAGTAATGTATATAGTCCTTTATCACTTCCAACAATGTGTTGTGTTTTAGTAATGTATATAGTCTTTTATCCCTTCCAATAATATGTTGTGTTTTAGTAATGTATATAGTCTTTTATCCCTTCCAATAATATGCTGTGTTTCAGTAATGTATATAGTCCTTTATCCCTTCCAACAATGTGTTGTGTTTTAGTAATGTATATAGTCCTTTATCCCTTCCAACAATGTGTTGTGTTTTAGTAATGTATATAGTCTTTTATCCCTTCCAATAATATGTTGTGTTTTAGTAATGTATATAGTCTTTTATCCCTTCCAATAATATGCTGTGTTTCAGTAATGTATATAGTCCTTTATCCCTTCCAACAATGTGTTGTGTTTTAGTAATGTATATAGTCCTTTATCCCTTCCAACAATGTGTTGTGTTTTAGTAATGTATATAGTCTTTTATCCCTTCCAACAATGTGTTGTGTTTTAGTAATGTATATAGACCTTTATCTCTTCCAACAATGTGTTGTGTTTTAGTAATGTATATAGACTTTTATCCCTTCCAACAATGTGTTGTGTTTTATTAATGTATATAGTCTTTTATCCCCTCCAATAATATGTTGTGTTTTAGTAATGTATATAGTCTTTTATCCCTTCCAACAATGTGTTGTGTTTTAGTAATGTATATAGTCCTTTATCCCTTCCAACAATGTGTTGTGTTTTAGTAATGTATATAGACTTTTATCCCTTCCAATAATATGCTGTGTTTCAGTAATGTATATAGTCCTTTATCCCTTCCAACAATGTGTTGTGTTTTAGTAATGTATATAGTCTTTTATCCCTTCCAATAATATGTTGTGTTTTAGTAATGTATATAGTCCTTTATCCCTTCCAACAATGTGTTGTGTTTTAGTAATGTATATAGACCTTTATCTCTTCCAATAATATGCTGTGTTTCAGTAATGTATATAGTCCTTTATCCCTTCCAACAATGTGTTGTGTTTTAGTAATGTATATATTCCTTTATCCCTTCCAACAATGTGTTGTGTTTTAGTAATGTATATAGTCCTTTATCCCTTCCAACAATGTGTTGTGTTTTAGTAATGTATATAGACCTTTTCCCTTCCAACAATGTGTTGTGTTTTAGTAATGTATATAGTCTTTTATCCCTTCCAATAATATGTTGTGTTTTAGTAATGTATATAGTCTTTTATCCCTTCCAATAATATGCTGCGTTTCAGTAATGTATATAGTCCTTTATCCCTTCCAACAATGTGTTGTGTTTTAGTAATGTATATAGTCCTTTATCCCTTCCAACAATGTGTTGTGTTTTAGTAATGTATATAGACCTTTATCCCTTCCAACAATGTGTTGTGTTTTAGTAATGTATATAGACCTTTATCCCTTCCAACAATGTGTTGTGTTTTAGTAATGTATATAGACCTTTATCCCTTCCAACAATGTGTTGTGTTTTAGTAATGTATATAGACCTTTATCTCTTCCAACAATGTGTTGTGTTTTAGTAATGTATATAGACCTTTATCTCTTCCAACAATGTGTTGTGTTTTAGTAATGTATATAGTCTTTTATCCCTTCCAATAATATGCTGCGTTTCAGTAATGTATATAGTCCTTTATCCCTTCCAACAATGTGTTGTGTTTTAGTAATGTATATAGTCCTTTATCCCTTCCAACAATGTGTTGTGTTTTAGTAATGTATATAGTCCTTTATCCCTTCCAACAATGTGTTGTGTTTTAGTAATGTATATAGTCCTTTATCCCTTCCAACAATGTGTTGTGTTTTAGTAATGTATATAGACTTTTATCCCTTCCAATAATATGCTGTGTTTCAGTAATGTATATAGTCCTTTATCCCTTCCAACAATGTGTTGTGTTTTAGTAATGTATATAGTCTTTTATCCCTTCCAATAATATGTTGTGTTTTAGTAATGTATATAGTCTTTTATCCCTTCCAATAATATGCTGTTTTTCAGTAATGTATATAGTCCTTTATCCCTTCCAACAATGTGTTGTGTTTTAGTAATGTATATAGACCTTTATCTCTTCCAATAATATGCTGTGTTTCAGTAATGTATATAGTCCTTTATCCCTTCCAACAATGTGTTGTGTTTTAGTAATGTATATAGTCCTTTATCCCTTCCAACAATGTGTTGTGTTTTAATAATGTATATAGTCCTTTATCCCTTATAACAATGTGTTGTGTTTTAGTAATGTATATAGACCTTTATCCCTTCCAACAATGTGTTGTGTTTTAGTAATGTATATAGTCCTTTATCCCTTCCAACAATGTGTTGTGTTTTAGTAATGTATATAGTCCTTTATCCCTTCCAACAATGTGTTGTGTTTTAGTAATGTATATAGACTTTTATCCCTTCCAATAATATGCTGTGTTTCAGTAATGTATATAGTCCTTTATCCCTTCCAACAATGTGTTGTGTTTTAGTAATGTATATAGTCTTTTATCCCTTCCAATAATATGTTGTGTTTTAGTAATGTATATAGTCTTTTATCCCTTCCAATAATATGCTGTTTTTCAGTAATGTATATAGTCCTTTATCCCTTCCAACAATGTGTTGTGTTTTAGTAATGTATATAGACCTTTATCTCTTCCAATAATATGTTGTGTTTTAGTAATGTATATAGACTTTTATCCCTTCCAATAATATGCTGTGTTTCAGTAATGTATATAGTCCTTTATCCCTTCCAACAATGTGTTGTGTTTTAGTAATGTATATAGTCCTTTATCCCTTCCAACAATGTGTTGTGTTTTAGTAATGTATATAGTCCTTTATCCCTTCCAACAATGTGTTGTGTTTTAGTAATGTATATAGACCTTTATCCCTTCCAACAATGTGTTGTGTTTTAGTAATGTATATAGTCTTTTATCCCTTCCAATAATATGTTGTGTTTTAGTAATGTATATAGTCTTTTATCCCTTCCAATAATATGCTGCGTTTCAGTAATGTATATAGTCCTTTATCCCTTCCAACAATGTGTTGTGTTTTAGTAATGTATATAGTCCTTTATCCCTTCCAACAATGTGTTGTGTTTTAGTAATGTATATAGACCTTTATCCCTTCCAACAATGTGTTGTGTTTTAGTAATGTATATAGTCCTTTATCCCTTCCAACAATGTGTTGTGTTTTAGTAATGTATATAGTCCTTTATCCCTTCCAACAATGTGTTGTGTTTTAGTAATGTATATAGACCTTTATCCCTTCGAACAATGTGTTGTGTTTTAGTAATGTATATAGTCCTTTATCCCTTCCAACAATGTGTTGTGTTTTAGTAATGTATATAGACCTTTATCCCTTCCAACAATGTGTTGTGTTTTAGTAATGTATATAGACCTTTATCCCTTCGAACAATGTGTTGTGTTTTAGTAATGTATATAGTCCTTTATCCCTTCCAACAATGTGTTGTGTTTTAGTAATGTATATAGACCTTTATCTCTTCCAATAATATTTTGTGTTTTAGTAATGTATATAGACTTTTATCCCTTCCAGTGATATGTTGAATTTAGTAATGTATATAGTCCTTTTCCCTTCCAACAATGTGTTGCGTTTCAGTAATAATGTAGTCCTACTACCTGTTTCATCGAGTAGTGAGGAAGACATTACTGTATTATTTTGTTATGCTATAGAAATAATTAAAGAAACAACACGAACTAGCGTTATTGGAACTTAACAATGGTGCAAAACATCAATGATGGTTGTCTCCCCTTGAATGCTCTCCATGTGTGGTGTATTGCTGTACTTACGCATACCAAATATAAAAGATAAATATGTACAATAATGTGATGAATATATACCGCTTTTTGTCATTTTATACATATTAACATTCTTAACAGCAAATAACATTCTTACCAAATACACAACATCTACGGATTATTCTAGGAAACATTAAATAGAAAAAACCCATGACAAAGCACATTGCTGCTAATAAAACAAAACTGACCAGGCGCTTACGATATCTACGGCTCCATTTTTCAAGGCAGACGATACGAAGGAAGAACAATTACAAATATAAAAAGTGCAAAATCTTAAATACTCTTCTTTTCCATTATTTTTTTTCTCAATACAAATTACTTATTTATAGTACTTAAAATACTGAAATCAGAATTATTTACTCGAACAAAACTCAGATACTTTAAGTAGTAAAAATGGGTTAATTGCTGCAGGTTAAATGAGAGTGTATGTTTTGGGGAACATTTTAATGAGACAATAGTTCAAAACATCGTCTGATATGTTTATTTTGTATGAATCTTTGACGTCACATCAATGAAAGATTAGCAATATAAAGATTGTAGGAAGAGCAATGAAAAGATGGATAAACACACTTTCTAATTAAAAAGCCATTTTTCTTCAATCAAGTGTTGAGTCTCGATGTCCCCTGCCTTAAAAGAGTGTTGTTTTAATTCATTTCTCTGGCCTATTTTGCAGATATGTCTAGTTCACTGACATATAGAAATAAAATGTTCTTTCCAATAATTTTACCCGAAAAATTAGAGAATGGAAGTAAAATTGCATAAAAGCAAGCTGAAGAATAATTTGTGCTAAACGGTACTTGTGTCACATTTTATCCTGAGACTATATGTGTGATATCAGAAGGAATTTTACACTATAATGGAGACGGAATGTGCTGAAATACTTGATAGCGGATCAGAGTGACACGTCGAACCCTTCTCCACTTCTACAGGCTCAGTCTCCGGCCCTCCGCCTTTAATAATACAAGATATACATTCACAGAAACTCATTTCGGTACCCCCCGCCTCCCTTTTGTTGTAGGGTAGCCTCGGTAGCTCTGATTGCAGATTGTCGGAATCCTAATCCAACGGTTGCGGGTTCTATACCTGTCCAGGCCAATCCTGGTTTTTAAAAATAAAAAATTGGCAGATGAACATATGTTAGCTTAAAACCAATGTACCAAGATTCGAAATTAGATTACTGCTCAAGTTTTGTTGAGGCAAAGTTATAGGAGTTTTAAACTCAGGATCGGGATGTGGGTTAGAAAATCTGCGGTGTCATTGCTCTGTGCCCTTATTGAAGGTACTAAATTAAATGGAACTGTTCCATAGGATCCAGGTGGAAGTGGATGCCAGCATTCTTTTGGGGTTTAATTTGTGAAGAGAATTCAGTCGCTTACGTGATAAAAATCGCAGGAAATTCTGGCCATATTAGTCACTTCTAGACTAGTAGAGCGCTAACCCTACTTGGAACTCCTCAGTTCATTCAGCGTACTGTAATGAGACCTCCAACTTCGATCGTGTGTCATGTTGGTAACTACTTTTAAAAAAGACAGCTTGAATTTAATGCATTAGTACCTACAGTGAACACTGCTGTCTCTCCTGTGTATGTCACGAAATATTTATTGGAGCTAATCTTAGTCATGAAGATATTACTAATTTGTACTAATCTTAGTCATGAAGATATTACTAATTTGTACTAATCTTTGTCCTGAAGATATTACTAATTTGTAGAAGATTCCTCTTTATTTTTTAACAATAATTTTCATACTACATTGTCGAGTATTTCTTCTAGGCTATATTATGTAGCGCCCTTATATTCATGCCAAGGGTTACTAAACCTGGTATAGTTCTGGCGAAGAGTATTTCAACACTTTAAAGTAGATCAATTTGTCGAATGACATCAGAGTCTCATTTTGAAACAATGATGTTTGTTATGACTTTCATCTTTGCTGTTCTTGTATAACGCTCATCCAACAGGTAAACTGTGAATTTACATACGAGGAGAACAATGGCTCTATATAGCCTGAACTCGGATGTTAAAAAAGAAACAAAATTAGTCTTGGAGTCATTCAGATATTGTTCGCAGAAGCAGATGTTACTGTTGAAATTTGATCGATCTCGTCTCTCTCTCTCTCTCTCTCTCTCTCGACGATTCAACGAATACTGTATACGCGCCATTTTAACTTCATCAATCTTGGGCATGATGTCAAGAAAGTATGCTTTACTACTAATGATGAGGACAAGGAAATGAAGGATCAAGATCGGTTTTGTTGTAATAGAAAGCGATCTGATATTCAACAGTCACGACTTGTTAACCCGTTCGTGTGGTCTCGAACGAGTGAATCTCGAATTTGGCGCTTATACAGTTGTTTGGTGTAATCGCCGAAACTGTATTGGTGACGAGTAGTAAGATGACTACTGTGATGTCAATAGTGAACACTTGTTGCTTTGAGGCAAGCTGTAGAAATACGTACCCTTGTCCACATACGCAACGAATTATTACTCATTGTCATCAAAATAAGGATTTATCACTGAATGGGGCAGAGTGTAGAATATCCAAACACTGCTCAATCATTCACCTCCGTTCCACATGCCCTACCACTCTCACCCCTCAACCCGTCCAATAACCCAAAAATTTTGATTGATTAAAGTTGTAAACCAGTGGGTGCACTTGCGAATATCTTAACATCTTAATGCATGTTTTGAATTCGGAATCCTTGCACCGACGGATGAAATAATTGACCGACAAGGTCATATAACCATCAAATTTCGTTAGAAAAATGCTAGAATCAGTTGGACTTCATTAATGGCATGTATACAATGCTAGACTCATTTGGACTCCCTTAATGGCATGTACATAATGCTAGAATCAGTTGGACTCCATTAATGACATGTATATGATGCTAGACTCATTTGGACTCGATTAATGGCATGTAAATGATGCAAGACTCGGACTCCATTAATGACGTGTATATAATGTTACACTCATTTGGACTCCATTAATGACATGTATATAATGCTACACTCATTTGGACTCCATTAATGACATGTATATAATGTTACACTCATTTGGACTCCATTAATGACTTGTATATAATAATACACTCATTTTGACTCCATTAATGACATGTATATAATGCTTGACTCATTTGAACTCCATTAATGACATGTATATAATGCTACACTCATTTGGACTCCATTAATGACATGTATATAATGGTACACTCATTTGGACTCCATTAATGACATGTATATAATGCTAGAATCATTTGGACTCCATTAATGACATGTATATAATGCTAGAATCATTTGGACTACATTAATGACATGTATATAATGTTTACACTCATTTGGACTCCATTAATGACATGTATATAATGCTACACTCATTTGGACTCCATTAATGACATGTATATAAAGTTACACTCATTTGGACTCCATTAATGACATGTATATTATGCTACACTCATTTGGACTCCATTAATGACATGTATATAAAGTAATATATTGACACATTTGAAAAAGAAACATTTGTGATGCTACTACTAATTCTGAGTCGTTGTTAATTATTAATTTCCCTCTTTTCACTAAGTTCCCAAGACATCCAAATTACACGTTTTTGAAGAGGATGTGTGCAAAACTCTAACAATACTTTTTAAAATCTGAAATAAAATTATTCTGTCGACATCAATTTGCCAATTTGTCCTCGTATGATTGAAAAATACGAATGTCTGGCATCGTTTCGGAAAAGCAAATTTTAAAATCATTTAATAACATTTTATCTTACAATTGTAAGAGAATTACACATTTTGTCCTCTTAGACATTGATCTCTGACCTTTGACCTTTCACAGCCTCAGTACGAGTCTATAGCTTACTACTTTTCACAAAGATTCCCATATACATCTATAGCAATTATTAGACCTATTTGAATTCTGTATTATCTCGCAATGTTCCACAACAAGATTCCATTATACGACAATATTAATTATTAGACCTATTTTAACTGAGACTTATATCACAATGTTCCACACCAAGATTCCCATATACATCTATAGTACTTATTACACCTACTCGAACTGAGTAATATATCGCAATGTTCAACACCAATATTCCCATATACATCTATAGCAATTGTTAGAACTACTTGAGCTGAGTGATATATCGCAATGTTCCACACCAAGATTCCCATATACATCTATATTAGTTATTGGACCTATTTGAACTACACTCATATCGCAATGTTCCACACTGGCTTTGATGTTATTTGGTTTGGTGCTTTATGGCACAGCAACACAAGCAGATTATTTAGTGCCCAGGATGGTTCGATAGTAGGATTCGAACCCGCACCATTTCGGTTTTGAGTCTGGCACGCTAATTACTGAGGCTCCGCGGCTCCCTGGCAGTATGTTATCCTTTAAAGCATTTTTGATACATTTCACATATGTTTGAGGACAACATATGTTTTAAATCAAGTGATTAACTGTACATATTGTTTTCGCAAATAAGAAGCCAACTGTAACTCGACCGTTTACATTTTGTTTCCATACTTTTCAGCACATTCTTCCAATGACCTATTATCTATTCAGCAAATACTAGTATTAATATTTACAAAATACTATAAATTGTATACACAATGAAAATCAATTGAATAGAATCTCACCTGAATATATTATGAAACAGACGGTTATAAAATTATCATTTACCAGAGAGGTCTATCGTATTCTTTAAACGAAAATTAATTGATATGGTTCCATTAACTTGTGGGAGAAAGACTGACGAAATGAAGCCATTATATCTCGCACTCTTTCGGAGAAGAGGTGGGGTGGGGTAGTGAGGGGTGCGGGTGGTAATATTAGAGAACTTAGTGGCAGAATCTGGTTGTACGCATGAATGCTTATTATTTGATATGGTTGGGGATCTAAACCGTGTCGAGGGTATGACCCACTTGCCTGTGTCTAGGGTATGACCCGCTTGCATGTGTCTAGAGTATGACCCGCTTGCCTGTTTCTATTGTAAGACCCGCGTGCCTGTTTCTAGAGTATGACCCGCTTGCCTGTTTCTAGAGTATGACCCGCATGCCTGTTTCTAGAGTTTTTATGTTGTATAATCCGCTTGCCTGAGTCTAGGGTATGACCAGCTTGCCTGTGTTTAGCATATGACCCGCTTGCCTGTTTCTATTGTATGACCCTCTTGCCTGTGTCTAGACTATGACCCACTTGCCTGTGTCTATATTATGACCCGCTTCCCTGTGTCTAGGGTATGACCCGCTTGCCTGTTTCTAGAGTATGACCCGCTTGCCTTTTTATGTTGTATAATCCGCTTGCCTGAGTCTAGGGTATGACCAGCTTGCCTGTGTTTAGCATATGACCCGCTTGCCTGTGTATAGGATATAGGATGTGACCCGCTTTCCTGTGTCTAGAGTATGACCCGCTTTCCTGTGTCAAGAGTATGACCTACTTGCCTGTGTCTAGACTATAACCTGCTTGCCTGTGTTTAGGGTATGACCCGCTGCCTGATTCTAGGGTATGACCTGCTTGCCTGTGTATATGGTCTGGGATGTGACCAGCTTGCCTGTGTCTAGAGTATGACCCGCTTGCTTGTGTCTAGAGTATGACCCGCTTGCCTGTTTCTAGAGTATGACCAGCTTGCCTGCTTCTAGGGTATGACCCGCTTGCCTGTTTCTAGGGTATGGCCCGCTTGCCTGTTTCCATGGTATGACCCACATGCCTGTTTCTAGGGTATGACCCATTTGCCTGTGTATAGGGTCTATGGTGTGACCCGCTTTCCTGTGTCTAAAGTATAACCCGCCTGCCTGTGTCAAGAGTATGACCCGCTTCCCTGTGTCTAGACTATAACCTGCTTGCCTGTGTTTAGGGTTTGACCCGCAGCCTGATTCTAGGGTATGACCCGATTGCCTGTGTATAGGGTCTATGAGGTGACCAGCTTGCCTGTGTCTAGAGTATGACCCGCTTGACTGTGTCTAGAGTATGACCCGCTGGCCTGTTTCTAGAGTATGACCCGCTTGCCTGCTTCTAGGGTATGACCCGCTTGCCTGTTTCTAGGGTATGGCCCGCTTGCCTGTTTCTATGGTATGACCCACATGCCTGTTCCTAGGGTATGACCCACTTGCCTGTGTATAGGGTCTATGGTGTGACCCGCTTTCCTGTGTCTAAAGTATGGCCCACTTGCCTGTGTCTAGAGTATGACCCGCTTCCCTGTTTCTAGGCTATGACCCACTTGGCTGTGTCTAGGGTGTGACCCGCTTGCCTGTATTTAGGGTATGACCAGCTTGTCTGGGTTTAGAGAACAACCTACTTGCCTGCGTCTAGAGTATGACCCGCTTGCCTGTGTATAAGGTCTAGAGTGTGACCCTCTTTCCTGTGTCTAGGGTGTGACCCGCTTGCCTGTGTCTAGAGTATGACCCGCTTGCCTGTTTCTATTGTAATCCCCCGCTTGCCTGTGTCTACGGTATGACAAGCTTGTCTGTGTCTAGAGTATGGTCTGCTTGCCTGTTTCTAGGGTATAACCTGCTTGCCTGTGTTTAGAGCATGACCCACTTGCCTGTGTCTAGGGTATTACCCGCTTGCATGTGTCTAGAGTATGACCCGCTTGCCTGTGTTTAAGGTATGACCTACTTGCCTGTGTCTAGGGTATGACCCACTTGCCTGTGTATATGGTCTAGGGTGTGACCCGCATTCCTGTTTCTAGAGTATGACCCGCATGCCTGTGTCTAGAGTATGACCCTCTTGCCTGTTTCTAGGGTATGACCCACTTGCGTGTGTTTAGGGTATGACCCGCTTGCCTGTGTTTGGAGCATAACCCACTTGCCTATGTCTAGGGCATGACCCGCTTGCCTGTGCTTAGGGTATGACCAGCTTGCCTGTGTTAAGGGTATAACCCGCTTGCCTGTGCCTAGAGTATGACCCACTTGCCTGCGTCTAGGGCATGACCAGTTTGCCTGTGTGTAAGGTCTAGGGTGTGACCCGCTTGCCTGTGTCTAGGGTATGATCCGCTTGTCTGTGTCTAGGGTATGACCCGCTTGCCTGTGTCTAGGGTGGTACCCGCTTGCCTGTGTCTAGAGTATGGCCCGCTTGCCTTTGTCTAGGGTGTGACCCGCTTGCTTGTATTTAGAGTATGACCCACTTGCCTGTGTGTAGGGTATGACCCGCTTGCCTGTGTTTAGAGTATGACCTGCTTGCCGGTGTCTAGAGTATGACCCGCTTCCCTGTGTCTAGGGTATGACCCATTTGCCTGTTTCTAGGGTATGGTCCTCTTTCCAGTGCTGGTGAACATACGAATTAGTCTGAATACAACAAGCAAACTTACTGAAAATATGTTATGCCCCGTGGATATAGCTAAAGCATTCAGAACACCTCGAGGTTTTCTCCATAGCCCTACAATCATGTCCGCCTAGTATTTCTGCCCGAGCAGAACAATTCGATGTGTTCCGAATGATATCTACATATATAAACTTGAATGCCTATGGAAGGTCTCAGCCTCACACGATGAAAAACATACACAACAATCCCATCGAATTAAAAACTAACAATTAATGTCTTTACAAAGATGTTGTGCAGAAAGTACATTAAAAACAAAGAATCCAATGTTGATGAAAAACACAATATTATCATATTTCTTTCAAAGATTGACTATATTACGTGCGATTATTATATTAAGTATCACAAGGAAATATGTATCTTAATGAAAAACGAATAACATTATTACATTATGTACCGTTATTACAGCAATGGTTGTAACAATGCACTTGGTGGCAGTCCTACTTCTGTATATATGGAGCTCACTTCAGAGCTAGTTGTATATATGATTTTGTTCCTGCTTCTTTTTTAGATGTCCTTTGATATCTCTGTTATTATTTCATCTTTAGTTAGATGCTCTTGATGCTAATTCAGATTAGTTTTGCTTCTTGAATATGTCGGTCTACTCTGGTTCGTGCCAACTGGTGGGTAGGACAAATTTCTATAAGGATGGAAAAGTAAAGGTTCTTGCACCATAATCAACATCAGTAACATTTAGAAAAGCAATTAGAATATCTCAATCGTGCACCATACATCAAGGTTGAGGAATTTTGTTCTCCTTCTTGGATCTTTTGTTCCGTTATATTTTTTTGCACATTGTTATATTATTTTTTTCTGGACACACATACGACACCTATTATCGTGAATAATCCAAATAAATTCTAATGCATTCATTTAGGGTAGAAATTAGACATCTCAAATGAGTCCGCATTCATTCAGTGTAGGCATTCGACATATCTAATGCATCCGCGTCTAAAATATAAGCATTTACATGCATGCTTCACAAATATTTTGATAGTGCGATCATATGCAATTGAAATTAAGTGATATTTTACGATTTATTCTATCCAGTTGCTCACATATTTTCTTTTTTATACTTTTGGATCTGTTAACTGAATTTAGTCATGTAGGCCACACATTCACTTTTTTGCACTTTCGCATTACTTATTTACAAATATATGTCTTAGATCCTAATCATTCAAAGGAGAGATACAGAAATGCAACCATGCGAGCATCTGCCATGAAATATAACTACATGCAGAGAATAGGGAGCATATGACATTCAAAAGGACACTTATTTAGAACGGATTATTTACGCTCTTTAATTTAAATTAATCCTTATGATAAACCACAACCCATATCTGCTATAACAGTGACCAGGGTCCTAATAAAATAGCAAATACTGCCTTCATTAAAAACATAAACATAAAGCAAAAGAATTAATTGAATCGCATTCAGTGATTTACGTGAATACACATGAAAGTAATAAAAAAAAAACACCGACATAGCTAAAGATCTAGTCTTTTGATATGTACCGGATTTTCTAAAAGTTCAGAAAACAAACAAAAAATGGGAATGCAAACCATCAGCACAAATATAATATTATGACACACAAGGTAAAAAAAACGGCGCAGGGTGAATAACAAAGTATCCCTATGTTTCGACGTAAAGTAAAGTCTTCATCTGGGGACAATAAATTCAACGCTACACATAGAGTGGTACTTGTAAAACAATACATATTTACCTTTTACCACAGAGAGGAAACAATATACTGAATAATGAAAAGGTCTGAACTAAAGAAAAATAACAAAATAACAAGAAATAACTACATATCTGCAATGTATATATGAAAATGCATATAGACACATACAAGGCATAATTTACAACACTGTAAGTGGCTGGCTTACATGCACTGCAATGTCTAGCTTAAATTGAACAGCCTGGATTTTTTTACAATAAAGAGTACAAATAATAATAATGTCTGATATACTTGTACTCTTTAGTAATGAATCAGGAATAGCATTTAAATGAAACTACATACTTGAATGTGTACAATATAAGAATTTCAACTTTGTTACCTTCCCGAATAAGGGCTAATGGTTTTATTTAAATACAGTACAACTGATACATATTTATTCTGGTAATGCGAAAATTAAAGCTGTAAGACCTCTGTTCAGGTTGCCATTGCATTAGTAAAATCTGATTTGGTTAGTACTTGCATTATTGGCTAACAAAAAAATGTAATACGTTATATTGACGTCCGGCAGGTAGCAAAATGTATTTGAATGTGAAATGTAATCAAATATAATTTGCATTAGGTACACTTTGCAGCTCAACAACATCCTTTCAATAAATATTGACAATTCATGTTATTATTGTTATTGTTATTATTATTAGTAGTAGTAGTAGTAGTAGTATTAGTGAGTTGTAGTAGTAGTGGTAGTAGTAATATTGCTCAGAACGCAGTCTCTTTCACAAAATATATCATCGAAGTCATGACGGGTTTCCTACTTTAATCCATTATAATTTCATATCCTTCAACTCACTTCACATTACCATCGTATCAAAAAGCAATCTGGTTTTAGCAAGATTACGTTCTATACAGATTTAACAATAAATGAAATTTAAGCGAAGCTATTGTACCTGAAGCTTATCAAACTGATGAAATTCTTCCTGCGCTTTCTGAGAAAAGACGAGGATATTGTTCCCAAGGCAGTATGCGCGGGCTAGTGTTTGCATGGAATGTATTGAAACTCCTTTGGGGAACGTTCCAGATATAAATTTCAGTTTAAGGTCTTTATCCTGAACATCTCAGCTCTCTCTTAAAAATCAAAGTCCACAATCCTTATCTACCTATGTATCGGTCTATTTGTATACATGTATATGTGTGTCTATTTGTATACATGTATATGTGTGTCTATTTGTATACATATATATGTGTGTCTTTGCTCTTCTAACTATATCAGCATAATAAACCTTCCTTTTCTTCCTCATCAGCATATCTATCTACATGTACTATCTACATATATCTTTTATGATAATTTGAACTATCGAAAAATGTTTTTAAGGTGCAAACAAATATAAAAGAAAAACAAATGTTCTATATTTCTAAAATAAAATATAATGCGATTTCCTTAAAACACAATAAAGTTCAAATTCCAGTCAGCTTGTACTGGGCAAGCTGACTTTTAGAAAAGTTGTAAAGCCTCGCCGCCAAGTTGTGTGACCACTCCTCGATCAACACATTCTTTCGTCTCTGTTTGAGATTCTTCAGCCTCAGAGAGAAACTTGTTAGAGATTCTTCAGCCTTAGAGAGGAACGTGTTTGAGATTCTTCAGCCTTAGAGAGGAACGTGTTTGAGATTCTTCAGCCTTAGAGAGGAACGTGTTAGAGATTCTTTAGCCTTAGAGAGGAACTTGTTTGAGATTCTTCAGCCTTAGAGAGGAACTTGTTTGAGATTCTTCAGCCTTAGAGAGGAACGTGTTAGAGATTCTTCAGCCTTAGAGAGGAACTTGTTTGAGATTCTTCAGCCTTAGAGAGGAACGTGCTTGAGATTCTTCAGCCTTAGAGAGGAACGTGTTAGAGATTCTTTAGCCTTAGCGAGGAACTTGTTTGAGATTCTTCAGCCTAAGAGTGGAACTTGTTTGACATTCTTCATACTTAGAGAGGAACGTGTTCTAAATCTAATTGAACGCAACATCTTTGATCGTTTTGATTTTATCACTCAAATTTGTACAATATAAATACTAAGTTGTTTTCATATATCCATTCAAATTTTTGTAGTCATCTACCTTTTTGTTTATTTCTGTTAAATCATTTTTCTATGGCACCTCTCACAATGTATTAGTATTAGATTATATCTTGTTCTTCATGAAATAAATGCTTATGCCAAAATCATTGACTAGCATTGTAAAGTCGTGATCGTTCTGCTCTCTGTAACTGTTCTTAATGAGATTGCAAAGTGCCATAGTTTCTCAGGAATCTTTCATTGTTTTCATGTCACCCTCCAAAGACTCTATCGCAGTGTTGATCCTTTGCTAGATCAGGTGTATATATTGCCTAACATTAAATGAATTGTCTACACTTTTACTTAATTTGTATAGTAGTAAATATTATATGAATCTCTGTTTGAATAATTCCTGTCCAGCTAATACTCTGTTCTCTTTACATCAATCTGTTTATGTAGTTTTTAGGTTTTGTTACCTTTTTCAGTACAACTCCTTTCAATAGCTGATAATGTAATTTCAAATTGTGTCCCTAAACATCTTGGTATATTTCAAATTGATATTCTCTTATATACTTGAGTATCACATCGTTTATTCTAGGAACGTTCTATTAGTGGGCTAAGATTTTAAATGGCTTTACAATTGTTTTTATTTATTTTATTTTTTTATTTTTTTTTTGTGTAATACAATGATTTTTTAATTCTAAGTTACTGCTAATAGTTTGACTCAGTACAGCATTTTTTTCATCTGGTTTTGTCTCAATGTGTACATTTAAGCACTCACTAGGACCTCTAAGCGATACTTCTACAATGGAAAACATACCTTACATAAATCCCGTGAAAACCTTTTACGTTTTCATCTTCATAGCTGATGCTGACGTTTAATCTGTCAATTGCACTCCTTTGTAATTGTTTCTAATGACCATTAACATTGTGTGAAAAAGTCACCGTATGTAACAATTATAACTAGCAAGACTCGGGCAAGGTTGAATAATTTCCATTTAAATAATGTTTGTGTTATAGATGTGATCGAGGAAACTGTATAGATTTTGCGGCTTCAAAAGCCCCCAAACTGTATCTGATTCAGTTGATGATTGTATGTAAACTATATCTGATTCAGTTGATGATTGTATGCTTTGAATCCTGACAATTTAGCATTGGAGTTGATTATGAATACTGTGTCATTGTTTTGGCACTTTTTATATTGTTTCAAACATTCAAATTCATACTTGTTTCGTTGTTGCCATTGCAGTCATTCCTTTTTTTACTTTTATCTTGCAGATATCGAGGAATTGAAGCAGTCTTTGTTTCAGTCTTGTCAAAAATGTAGAAACGTTGTTTAGAGTACATCTATAATACTGTGATTCCCAATAACAAAGCCTATTTTTGCAACAAAATAAATAGTGGTCCATTTCTGTTAACAAATGGATTTGAAAAATACATTTCTTTTTCAGGGAGTGAAATTATTGTAATATAACTCTTTTGCTTGTTGTTTTGAGGATCGACAAGGCTTTTCTAATAGGAAGGACACCGTTTATTTATTGAGCAATATTTGTTGGGGGGGATGTGTTGTTGGGGGTTGGGTTGGGGAGGGGCATGTAAAAGTCCATCGGATATCAGCTAGTCGCTTGTGACCTGGGTGAAAATCTGCAATGGAATGATCAACTTGAAAACTTCTTCAAATTTTAGTGGACATATTACTTCACCTGATCATGTTTACTAAAATGCGTGAATTTATATAGTTATATATCTCTATCCCAAGGAGACAAGTCCATAGACAGACAGAGGAGAGACGCCGGTTAATTTATCAAGTCAACAGATTGAATGCTCCGCAGTCCCATCACGTTTTACTTCATACAATCTAGACCCAGTTGATGTTTCTGTCAAGTAAATTGTATTATACATACGTACTATACATACATACATACATACATACATACATACATACATACATACATACATACATACATACATACATACATACATACATACATACATACATACATACATACTGAGACAGACAGACGGACATTACTACATCAATTACCTTGTTCTATACAGCTTAGTTCCGAAAATTATTTGAGAAGTTATAGAGTCATATCCTTCTATCGCAAGGAGACATACAGATAGACAGACAGACGAAAGACGCCCGTTAATTTATCGAGTCAACAGTTGTTTTTTTCTGGTTTTTTAGTGGGGTTTTTTAGTTTTTTGCATGCTTTGTGGTGTAACAACTGTCAACATGTATTTAAGCATACATTTGAACTCTCTATTATATTACATTTTCAGAACTTTACTTTCATATAGTGTTTTTGTGTTGATGTGCCGTTAAACGCTAATACACAAATACATACATTCAGACAAACATACATACATACATACATACATACATACATACATACATACATACATACATACATACATACATACATACATACATACATACATACATACATACATACATACATACATACATACATACATAGATACATGCATAGACTATATTAGTGTATTCTAATTTATAAATACAGAAATATTTATGTTAACTTTGTATTTATTTTCACGGATTGATCTTTAAGTTACCCGAATATTTTGCAATTGTCTGTAGCATATCTATTGATATGTATTACCTGTAAAGGTATCCGTCGCATAACTATTGATAGTTATTACCTGTAAAGGTATCCGTCAGTAGTATACGGGGGTGACTGAGGCCCAACTTTTTAGGGGGAGGCACTTGAGACCCATACGGGAAATTAACATTGTGGGCCTCAAGTGCCCCCTGGGCCTCAATAGCCCCTAGGTACAGAGGGGGCTCTATTGGTACTTACGAGAATTTATCATAGCGGGGGTCGCACCGTATGTAGTGACGAAGACAACGTCCTCTACCATCAAAAACTGGGTGGGGGTGTTTTTGATAGTAGAGGACGTTGTCTTCGTCACTACATACGGGGTGTGGGAATACTTGGCTAGGATGGGAATAATTAATCTTTCTTGAAAAATGGTTGGTCCTGATAAGGACAGTTGGATTTTTTTGTTTTTTAAAAGTGTATTTAGAGGTGGGGGCACCTCCCAGGCTTTGCCCTGCATGCAGGGCAGCTTCCCCTCCAGGTTTCTACACTCATGTTGCAACGCTTGTTGTGTAAAACAAAGGGAGGGTGGTCCGCTTCCGGATCCCAATTCTCCTTATTTTCCTCCTCCATCATCCGGTGGGGTTTGATGGGGATATTCTTCTCCTTCTCCTCCTTCTCCCTCTCCTCCTTCTCCATCTTCTCCAGGTCATGGAGGAGGTGCCACGCCACCTCTAAATACACTCGAATCTGACGGATTGTTACTTGTTTATTCATGTTTGTTGAATAAAATGGGTAGCTCAACTAGGGAAGACGTTGTTTTAATATACTAGAAGCGCGGACGTGAAGGAAAACATCCCTTACACCTAAAAAACAAAAAACAAAAAAAAAAAAACATCACCCCACTACCCCGCGTCTGACGTCATTCGTTTGACGTCATTCTAGGCTTCGCGGATTTTGCACTCCATCACCCCTTACTCTAAAAAGCGCGGACCTAAAAGAAACTACTTTTGATAAAAATCAAACATACACCATACCGTATTTTTTTTTTTTTTTATATAAACCAAAACACACACCATAAAACATACAATTTATTTATATATATATTTTTTATATCAAATACAAACTTACACACACCACACTATCTTTTTTTAATTTTTTAAAATTTTTTTATATCAAACTTTCACACACCACACAACCCTTTTTTTTTTAAATTTTTTATATTTAACACACACCACAAACATACAAGGGGAAGAGGGGTTTTTTTGTTGGGTTGACTATCACAAAAACATACAAACATATAAAACACAAATATATATGGCAATTTGAGAGTAGTAATCTTTTTCTAGAGATTGGGGTGGCCCTTAAAAGGACCGTTGGGTTTTTTTAAGAAGTTATGTTGTTTTTTTAACTTCTTAGGGGTGAAGTAGCAACAGTAGTGGTAGCAGCAGCTCCTCCAGCAGGGCGGCCACGTTTAGCAATGGGTCTCACAGCTTTAAGGTAGGCAGGTCTCTTTCGGGTGAAAGAGAAGGCAAATTCTTCACAGTCAATCTTGCAACTTACTTCGCCGTCAGGTAGTTTATTAGACTGCATAAGTTGCTGTTGCTGTTGCTGCTGTTGTTGCTGTTGCTGCTGCTGCTGTAGTCGTTGTCCCATCTCCCATTCTGTTCTTTCCCGAAGTATTTCTTCTCTCTGGACCTCTTCTACTAGATCATGCGCCATTTGAATGAACGTCATCGTCTTTCTCTCCGGCTGGGTTTCCATCAAATGATTCTTCACCCTCATAATGTTTACCATAGCTTCATTCAGCTTTGTAATCTTGATTGCTGCCATCTTCTTTTTGGAACTGTTGAGATCTTGACGAGTCAACGAGAATGACTACACTGGCCAACGCACCGCTTTATATGCTTAACGCGCGGACGCGATGGAAAACATGGTAGGGTTTCAGATCGACAGTGAGATCATAGATAGAGGAAAGAGGATAGTTTCTTTTAGATCGATAGAAAGAGAGAGAGAGAGAACATAATTATTTTTTTTTTCAAATTCAATAAAAAAAACCACACAACACCATTTTCTTTTTCAACAATAAACATTTTTTAAATCAACAATAATCATTCTAACATAAAAAAATACTAACAATTTAACAATAAATTTTTTTTTAAACAGGAACATATTTACAAGGTTGACAACGTTGGGGTGGTAAACTAAAACTCCACCTTTCTACATCGACATCATTCTGATTGACATTACGCTTGTGAGCTAAAGACAAGAGATAACCATAATGTTCGCAAAACCATTGTTGTACTTTAGCATCGTTTCGAGCATAGTTTCTATCAAACCAAGTCAGTAAATGTTCTAAGGAATATCCAAGACTGCGGTGATGAAGAAAATGTACACAATATTGTCCACACACCATGGAATCCGATCCTTGTAATCGAACATTATTGAATCTAGTCGAGACGGCATTTCTTCTCATAAAGTCAATGATGTCCTTTTCCAAAGGAGGTAATCCATAAGAATCAAAATATTCCACACAGTGAGCGTTGGGAAAGTACACGGCAACCCAATGGGTTCCTGGTAGATGACTGTCGTCGGTATTGATGATATAGGCATGAACATCTTTCGGTTTACGATGTGGTAGTTCATCTTTAGCACACACCACAGGATTCCAAGAAGAAGTGTAGGAACTGCGAGTCAACAGGTAATAAAGTTCTCTAGTATCCATTTTTTTTTTCTTCTTCTTTTTTTTACCACTTTGAATAATAGGTCACCAGCAATTCACACCTGACTTTATGCTTGAATTGATCTGTCTTGTAATTCCACGAATATTCACGTCGGATAGGTTCTGCACTCTGTTGAATGAGTCCTTCGATACGTCTGATCTCCAGATAATCAAGAGGAGGAGAAGAAGAAGTCTGCAAGTCTTTATACCACTGTTTCAACACGTGTTCATCCGAGATTTGTTTCCAGGCCGTTTCCAAATATTCATCCAATTTTTCTTCACCTGTCAACATCATACATTTGTCGTGTTGTATCTGACTGGGATGATCGTTTTGACATCCATAACATTGTTCTTTAATCAGACAGTTAATTATTTCAGTCAATTCCTGAGCATAACAGGTCACTAACTGTTTTTCTTGTTCTGGCCATCGACAAGCCATAAATCCAGTAAACTTTGGAACTGAATTGTTTTCTTCTTCTTCTTCTATTTGAGGTTCTGAACGAATGACTTCGTCATCATCATTATCATCATCCTTCGTGGTAGTTTGTGACTGTTGAATCACTTCACAAAATCCCTCATCTATCTCCATAGGTTCTTCTTCGTGCTGCATCTTTTTTTTTTCTTTTCTTCTAATAGTCTTGAATCACTTCTCTCAAGCTGTTGATTTCTAGAATGTTATCAAATTCTGTATACAAGATGACGTTCACTGTGTGAGGTAGAGCTTCTTTAAACTGAAGTTCCACACGAAGTGGGCCTGATTTTATAGGGTGGAAATGTCCTTCGTCGCTGCCTTGGTCCGGAGTGAAATCAAATCCCCACAAGGCATACCCTCCTTCATAATCCTCGTACGTAACGCCGTGGCTGGTGTTGGTGCCTAACTGTCCTGTGGCTTCATACAGGCTCAAGTAAGATCGCAAGTAATTTTTCTGGGGACCAAAGTCAGGTTCAAAAGGTCTGGTACACAAGGCCTTGCCATCTCGACTGACTTCTATCTTGGAGGCGTTGTAGTGTTGAAACTGGAACGGATTTTCATTGTTGACTCCATTGAAGGCTGAATTAGCAACCATACCAAGGATCAATCGTTTGGGGAGCTGTCCCTGGAAGATGTGACCTTCGACTATGGATCGGAGTCCAGCGGCTGCAGTAAAGGTTTTCACTTCCACGCGTCGCACAGGATACTTGGCAGTGGTTCTGCTCAAGTTTTGACTGATGTCATTGGCTACTTTTGGTAAGACTTCCACACGTCGCACGTAAAGTTTGGCTTCTTGGATGATGGTTTTCCACTCACTGTTTTCGCTCATCAAATGGAAAGCGGCACTGCTTCGATTCAGTCTCAGGCGTACATCTACTCCGTTCAACAAATACTTGTCTTGCAACCACAGGTCCAAATTCAAATGATCCATCAGTTCTAAAGTGCGTCTGATTTTCTTTCGACGGTCGTTAAATCCCACATTATGTGGGTCTGCTGATATTATAGTTTTATCTGCGGATTGCGTCGCCGGTACTGACACCGCTGTGTCGTCGAACTTTGTCGAGGTGTCAGGTTTCCAGACCACCGAAGCATCCAGATGAGTGCTCTTGGCTTCTTTTCCGTACGTCAAGAGATTTTCCAAATAAGCACGGTAAGGGTAAGTATCCAAACTGCTGCTGATCAGTTTGTTATTCAAGTACAAATCTACTCCGCTGAACAAAGAATGCATGAAATTATTGACGGGAGCCACTCTGGAATCGCCATCAGGAAGGGAACTGTCCGACGTTTTGATCACTTTGAGTTTCAGGAACAAGTAGCTGTCATTCAGATCGATGTAATCTTCGGTTTGTCCGTTGATTTCAAATTCGATAGGAGCTGAATCCGTCAAAGACGATACAGGATGAAATTCCACCCATTGAGATTCTTGCATCGTCATCATGGTGGGGGGCATAGAAAACAGATCCAGTTCTGACTTGGTACATTCGCAAGAATCTCGGTGCATCATTTTCAATGGTTTTTTTAATAATCAAACACGTCTAATTCTCTGATGGTTCTTTTTCTTTTCTTATTCTTTTTGGAACTGCCGTGTGTTCTTTTATGAACTTTGAAAGGATTTCTATGTCGTCGTCTCTTTCTACCTTGTCCTTGCTGTGAAGTAATGCCAGAGCCTGAAGCGTGAAGCGTATTTATAGGATTTTCTCGGAGACCCAAAAGATCTTTACCAGTGTTCATCAACACATTTTTGCCTGCTCTCATAAAAGCTTCTTTTAGATTTTGTTTGTCGATGAGAACGTTTTGCAAAAATTCTTTTCCTTGTGTCAAAGCGGCATCTTTTAAGGCATGAAATCCTCGAGACACCATCGGTTTCAAAATAGGAGCTACCGTCCGAAAAGCTGATCTTAACATATCTCCTAAACCATGTCCTCGTTGTCGCGCCACTCCTCGGTACACTGGATACATTTTTTTTATGTTACAATTCGTTAGAGAACCTTTTTTCGAAAATGTAGTTTCACCGTGACTTTTCCTTGGTCAATGAATGGTACATCTTGTCCTAAATCTCCTTTTATACTAATGTTGACACTGTCAAAAAACGATTTACTGACTGAAAGATAATGAGGGTGTACAAATTCACGGTGAACGTGAAACGTGTTTCCACCTTCTTCGTACGCACCAGCAGCAGTATCCACTTTGAAAGGAATGACTCTCGGTAAGGGAGCAGATGTGTGTCCCACCACGTTGTACTCTACCACATAGGAGTACACAAACATTAAATTCAGTCCCATGTTCAATTCCAAAGGGTGTTTAAAAGCATCTGCGGATTCTATGTTAGTTGAGATTTTTCGATTGGTATACTCTTTGTTTCCACCCAAAATGGCATACAATCCAGGAGAAAATTCGATGGTCATGAATCTTCTCTCCTCGGAGGGTATGTTTCTTTCTTTAGCAGTTTTGTCGTCAATGAATTCACCAGTAGCTTTATCCATCATAGCAAATTCTATGTGGAAACGGCGTGCCACCTCATTTAAACCGATTTGTACAAGTTTTTGGTTACGACTTAAGGCTTTGCTAAATTGTTTGTCAATGGTGGACTCAATGGTGTCCCACAAATGTCGGCTACTAAAATAATACCCCGTAGGAATTCTCAGGGTATACTGCCCAAAGACCCTTATGTCAGAATCTTTTTTTTTTTGGATCTGAAAACTTTTTGAATGCTCCATTCATGTCTGGATTATTTTTGTCTCCTTCCCAGATTTTAGGATCGTTTTTTTTCTAATTCATCTTGTATATTTTTGTTCAAGATTTCCACGACGATAGTGTTTTGACCTTTGTTGATGTTCATGATTTGCGTAGGATGAATGATTTCTACCAATCCTACTTCCCAATGAGCATCGTGATCCAATTGAATGGATTGAGGCAATTTGGTGGTGAAACAACATAATCTGTTGTTGGGAAACATTTTCATGGAACTGTCACTAGGTAAAGCTAAATAAAATTGGTCATTCATAGTTCCAATGTGGTTCTGGTGTCCGAGGAGTCACTCAAGTGAACAGAAGAATGATGTTCAAAGGGTTCCAAAAGAGGACTGGTATTTTGGTGGTGACTGGAAGAAGAAGGTGGACTGGCGTTGGTCGTACTCCCGTGGTGGTAACTGTTGTCCGTCGTCGTCGTAAATTTTAAAGAGGGATTGGGTAAAAGATAACCGATGCAACTGCTAAGTAAAGTGGTCCACAATTGTTTGTCTCCTTGTTGCAAACTCAAATTGGCAATAGCTGCTCCGATGACACAATACACTACAAAAATTTGGCAGAAAAAGACGATTTGATTTTTAGGCACACGTTCTCCGCACCACACCCAAAGCGGTTGTTTTTGTAATTCTTGAAGAGAAGAACTCTGTGAAGGAGTCGTTGAAGTCGTAGTTGCTGTGTTGAATGGCATGTTGTTGAGTTACTTCTTTTTCTTTTTATAGTCGACGACTTGAGAAGCAGCAATCCAAGAATCAAAACTAGGAGGATATCCTTTCCAACGTACTTTGACTTCTTCTACTCGTCGTTTGCCTAATTTACGTGTTCTTTGTTCGAGAATGCTTTCGATGTCGTACAAGGTGTCTTCTTTTTTGGTCACTCGTTGTAACTCAGGCAAGTAAAATGTTCCTTTGAGTACTTCACCGTGCATGTCTTCCAATTTATAGACGGGAGGATCACGACCACGGACGGGGGTAGTGACACGAAACAATTCGGTGGTCCAGTTGGATAAATAACCTTTGTCAAAAGTACGTTTGGTTTTTCCGATGCGAACCCAATCTCCCGTCTTTAACTCCAACAAGGGTTTCTTCTTTTTTTTTCTGGGGTGAACCAAACAATTTATCAAACACGGTCACTTCGTTTTCAGGGCTGACCTCTTCGGGGGCACATCCGATGCTACGATGGTACGATTGATTGTACGCTTTAACCAAACGGGGTAACACGTCGATGTATTTGAGAGTATGTTGATGTGTAAAATATTTCCACATGCGTTCTTTCAAAGTTCTTTGAAAACGTTCCACGATACTGGCTTTGGTTTCAGGATTTTCGGTAGTAAAAAAATGAATTTGTCTTTGTTTCAATTCTTTTTGAAAAGCTTGGTTTAGAAATTCGGTGCCTTTGTCAGTTTGCCATCGTAAAGGTTGGCGTCCACTTTGTTTCAAGACCAATTTTAAGGCACGTACCAATTCGGTGCTGCTTTTAGAGGTCAAAGGCACGACCCAAGCAAACTTGGAAAACACGTCGATGGCACAAAACAAATATTTGTGACCACGATTGTAAGTGGCTAAATGAGAGACGTCGGCTAAATCGGCTTGCCATTGATGATCGATGCCTTCCACTTGAGTTGTACTTCTAGAAAATTTACGTCGAATGGGTTTGTGTAACGTGTACGTCGATTGTTCTTGTAACCATCGTCATACTTCAGGTAAACGTACACTTTTCAATTTACTTTTAGCAGCTCGATATAATTTTTGAACTCCTCCGTAGCCACCAGCATGACCAGGATTGTAATAAATGGTAGCTAACAGTTTCTCCATGATTCCCTCAAGAATAAGTCAACCAAGTACCAATACTCTTTTCTTCGTGGGGTATCTGTTTGGATTGTTTACGTGTCCGACGTGCCACTGGTGTAAAAGAAGAAGATGTGGTTTGAACAGGGGTCATCGGTTCTGTTTTGACTTCTGACTTCACTTCTTTCTTTTTCTTTTCTGAGGGTAATGGGGTGGACAACATCTTTTTTATCCAACCCGGGGGTGGCTAACTTTTTTTTCTTTTTAAGAGTAGGTGGAGTTGGTAATTCTTCTTCTTTTTCTTCTTTTACTGTCATTCCTGTGCCGGTGTCTGTTTTAGTGGTAGCCACTTTAGGTTCACTTTTTATCAGGGCCTTAAAATCTCTCAGAGTGGGTGGAGCTGTTTCGTCGACTGCTTTTTGGCGAAAGAGTTGTAGACGTTATAAAAGTTGACCGTACCGTTGCGATTTTTCTGTTTCTGACAAATTGCTTCGTTCCATCAGGGTTTGTAATTCTTGTTGTAACTGGGACATCTCGTTGAGATTAGGATTGGGTGGTAAATGAGGTATCCGTTGTTCGTTCCAACGATGAAATTCCATCCATCGTTTGTAAGGTACTAAAGTCAGTTTTCGTCCTTCCATTTCATCCAAAGGTACCAAAAAGGTGTGGTCTTTTCAGAGAAGCGTGGTCCTTTTTATCTTCTTTTTTTTTTTTGGTTATCGCATGACACCTCCTAAAAGCGGTCAAGCAATCGTTCCTAACAAAGGAGCGGCTATTTTTAACAACGGTCCTATCAACATAGGTAGAAATCCTCCTCGTTGCACCGACATTTTTTTCTTTTGTTGAAGAGGTATTTTCTTTTTCAACATTTGACGAAGAACGTTCCGATGTTTCCCTAATTTCTGTTTTTGTATCTTGGACAAAGGTACCGTTCCTTTCAAAACGTTCAAACAACATTCACACACGGTATCGATGATTTCTTTAGGAGCTGTTTGAATGAGTTGTTTTCGCATGAGAGGATTGGATTTGGTCAAGACAGACAAGACGTCCCAATGTTTCGCCAGACGAGGTGGAAGTCGTCCTTTTTTGGTGGTTTTACTTTTCTTCTTTTTTTTGATGGTGTATACGTTTAGGAGTCATCTTTTTTTTAGTAGGGTAGAAAAAACAAGTCTGAAGTCTCTGGCAGGGTACCCTTCTATTTTATACTGGAACACGTCTCCAGTGATTGTCTGCACGACGTACCATCTTCATGACAGGCCTCACTCGACGTTGAGGTGTTTTCAAAGGACTAAATCGTCTCAATTCATCTTTGGAAAAATCCACTAAACTTTGTAACACGCCAGTTCTTTCTTGGACTTTGGTTTTAGGGGCCGGTACTTTGTTGGCGGCCGCTGCCATGGCCAAATCAGCTGAAGTCGAAGGTCCCGACGGGGTGACTTTCGAAATAGGTTTCCATTTTTGCATCAAATTAGGAAACACTGATCTTAAGTCTGGTTTGACAGGCATCATCGTAAAAGATGGTGAAGAAAAAGACAAATATGATGAAGTGGACGCAAAAGGAGACCTCGTCATCATTGTGGACTGTTGCTGTGATGGTGATGGTAATGGTGGTGGTGTTTTGCGGGTGTACGTTTGTGTCCTGGCCGCAGTACCTCTCTTACGGCGGGTGCTAGTGGTGGTGGTAGGTGTTGTTTTCTTCTTCTTGGCACGACTTTTCTTTTTCTGGTGGGTGACTTTCTTCTTCTTTTTCTTGGTGGTGGTTTTCTTCTTTGGACTTTTCTTCTTTTTAGGAGTTTTGGGTTTTTTGGCTTGGGCATTAGGATCCCATTTCAAAAGGGAACGAATCATGACCCCTCCTAAAGAACCGCTTCCACCAGGGGTTAAAATGATTTGTTTTTTAGTCCGTGAATCGATTCTTGGATCAGCTAGTTGTGACAATGCCCCTTTATGTTTTTGAAAAAAACGTTGAGTTTGATGAGGGATGTGAATGATGCCTTGCAGTAATTGACGTGCCGTCAAAGTAAACCATCGTAACACTTCTTTAAGACTCGCTTCTAACAAATGAGCACGGACTTGTGCATTTTTTTCACGACTGATACCATACAAGGCACGAATCAATTTAGCCGAAGGATGAGCTTGAAAGGAAGTCATCTCAAAAGAGTGTGAGACAGAAATGACGTAGTAGGTTGTTTTTATAGTTTTTTTTCAGAATGTGGCTGAAGGGGACGTGTAAATGACAGGACCACCTTCTTGACCCCAAGGGTGAAACAATTGGGCACGAAATCTCAAATAGTCAAGAGTGGTGGGTTTTAAGTCGATGAGTAAATACTCGTGAGGGGTTTGAGTGGCATCGTCGTACGCATAATTCAACCAAGAAGCACCTAACTGTTTGGCTAACACTTGTACTTGAGATTTATCTCTGGGGCTTTTAAATAAGACCAAGTAATGGTCGTTCAGACTGATGGTCCGATGGGCTTTACTTTGTTGAAATAAATTTTGAGTAATGTAGACAATACTAGCATTACGATGGTGTCCTTTTCGTGTAAACCAAAGTTTAATTTCTTCTTCGTCTTCTCCTAACATGTCATCAAAAATAACCAAATGGGTTTGACTCACGTCAGACACGATTCCATCGTCTTCGCGAGGGATGCCTTCTACAAATGAAATGGTTTCTCCTTGACTTTCTTTCAATAACGTGTAAGACGATTGCCGCTCTTTGTAACACCACACGATACGTTGAGGTGGATGATCAAACAAATCAGCTTTTTGTTCGATCAAACGTTTGACAAATTCGGTTTTACCTGAACCACTCGGTCCAGCAATCAACATGTTAAATGGATGGCGCAGATACAAAGCATTCCAACTTTGACGATCTAACTTTTCGTCAATCACTTTAACCACAGAAGAGGAGGTAGATGAGGTAAAAGAAGAAGAAGATGATGTAGCCATGACTGAGGTAAGAAGATTTTTGAGAAGAAGACAAAAGACCCAAGACATTTTATACGTTTCATACACGTTTATTTTTTTTTTTTTTTTTTAAAAAACAACCAACACAACAAAACATATTTTTACAACTTTACACGAACACGAAGAAGCGAACTAGTGATAAAATAGCAAAGTAAAAGTATCACGTACAAGATTAAGGCTCCCACAAAAACATTTAAAGTTCTGTACAAACAAGTCAATGTACAACATTCTGGTCTCCTCGGAATGGAAGACCTAGGCACTTGGGGTGGTATTCTTCTGCTCGTCTTTGTTTTTGAATCCTCTGACGGCAGCGGTAAGGAAGGGTTGTGTTCCTCAAGAGGTATTTGGACCACGGTGGTGGTGGTGTGGTCATCTTTTTCTGTGGTGTCAGGTTCTTCTTTTTCTTCTTTCAGGGTTTCCCATTGAGGTTCCCATTTTTTCACTTTTAAACCCTTATGGACATGTTGCCAAATCTTTGGCAAACTGAGCCACTTCTTGTAGCCAAAATTGGAAACCAAGGTTTCTCCAGGGTCGTACATCTTTCCAATTGAAAAGTTGTTGGTGTAACTCACTAGCAATACACACTTCTTGAAATGTTTTATAGACAGATAAAGTGTGACGAATGTCTTCTTCACATGGAGGTTCCTCGCTGATTTTTATTACCACTCTCAACGCTTTAAGTACAATTTGTCTTTCGTGTACTGATAAAATCAAGTTTTTATAGTCTTCTTCTTCTACTAAGTCCGAAGAAGAACAAAGGGTCATATTGTTTTTTTGAACTCAACAAACGAGTCCAAAACAACCACGGGTCCTCCAAAAGAATCCAAGGCAAACACTTGTCCTCAAAAATATTCCACAACGAATGTCCTGGAAAACGAATTCCAAGATAAGCAGTCACTAAGACACACACTGCATAGCGTCCAAAATTCAATGGAATCAGTTCTTGTATCAAGTCTTTATAATCCTCTAAAGTCTGAACACGATCGTTGACTTCCTTCCACGGAATCCGTTTCACAAGTGACGAGTAGAGCCCAGACATACCGGTTCATGATACGGGTCGATGGCTAAGGTAGGTATCTTGGGTGGCATGTTTTTATAGCCAGGCTCCCAAGGTTGGTACCTTTTGAGAAAGTCTCCGAGAACGTAGCTACTGCAATAGATGTTTCCCATAATCATTCTTCTATGACCTTTGAAGAGAGTATAGTGTACAGCTCGAGAAATGACTTTGAGTTTGCGTTTCACTTGGATCTTGACAAACTCTTGGTAAATCTTTTGACGCAATTCCAAAGGCAAGCCCCGAATGTACTCTGGTAAAGTTTCCGACTTGGAAAGAAGTAACTCTCTTTTGTGTTCTTCACGATACTCGTGATAGTTTTTCTTCAAAATCAGACTTCTGATATGTCGAAAATCACGGTAGTACGAAAATCGAGGAATGAATTGAAGTTTACGTTTCACTTGAATCTGGACAAACTCATCGTAAATGCGTTTTCGCAACTTCAAAGGTAAGTCACGAATACGATCTTCTAAGCTTGGTATATACTGAAAAATGTGTTCTTGCAACTCTAATGGTAAGCCACCAATATACCATTGTAAAGAAGTATCCTCCTTCTCCGACATGGAATTTTGTTTTTACTTCTTCAACTTTTGTAGAGGCATAACATCGGACTCATTGTACTCATACTCTTTTACGACCACGGGTAACTTGCAACTTCAAAGAGGAGTGAAGTTTCACATTACAAATAGGGCCTTCTAAAGAGTCCGTCTTCTTGGTGACAAAATACTCACATACCAACCAAATGGAATCGGTAGGTAATTCAAATCCCAAAAAAGTATTAGTGATTATTCTATTTAATTTTAAACGGCGTAAAGGCGATTCGTCTTGAGGTGACAGTTCTTGTAACAGTTTTTTGAATTCTTGTCTGTTGGTCACATTTTTTTCCTTCACTTCATTCCATCGAATTCTATATTTCACTGCCACATTGTAGGTGGTACCCTCCAATTTCTTAAAAGTGTCCTGTAGTTTTTCATGAATGTCTGACCATTTGAATATCTTAACCCCAATCAAATGTCTTATCACATTCAAATACCAATGGTTAAAATGTTTGTGTCGTAAAGCATGTAACTGTTCTTTACGTTTCACTTGAATCTGGACCAATTCTTTGTAAATCCGTTCTCGTACCTCCAAAGGTAAAACACGAATGCGATCTTCTAAGCTAGGAATATACTGATAAATGTGTTCTTGCAACTCCAAAGGTAAACCAGCAATGTATTCTTCTAAAGAAGTATTCTCCTCCGACATGGAATTTTTTTAACTATTTCTTCTTCTGTTTGGCATCTGGCTCATCGTACCCGTACTCTTCTAAGGCCACTAAAGGTAAGAACTGACAGTGCGGAGACCATCTGGCATGTTCAATGTAAGCTGAGTCGGTAGGTTCCCATTGGTGAAGTGTCAGACCACAACTGAAACATTGAACTTTATCTCCTTCTCCCGCGTATTTAAATCCAGATCTGGCTAAAGCTTCGGGTTTAGGCCCTTGTAGATATTTTGGCCACTTGTCTTTGAATGACTCGAGTCGACTTTCATACTTGGAATAACCAGGCAACGACACAGGTATTCTGACATGCGAATATTGACCAATACCTATTCCCTTGTTGTCGTTATGGTCAATACCGGTTCTTTTAGTATTTCCACTAAAGCAAAAAGGGCGTACTGCCTCTTTAGAGGGTTGTCGATGAGGGAGACTTCCAGTGGGTCCTGAATCCAAGATGTTACAAGCTACGGAATCCGTTTGAACGTGTGAAACGGGGATGCCAAACCGTACAGAATCCGTTTCATCGCATGGTACTGCATCACACTCCAAGTAGTGACTCATCTTCTTGCTTGATAACGTTGAAAGTCAGAATGAAGGGTTAGGCTTGGAAGGGGTTCCTTTTTTATACCTGTCGACTGTTCCATCCGAAAAGTATTGTAATGTGATCCGTGGAAACGCTAAAGAAAGGTAAGCACAGTTTGGTGACCATCTGACATGTTCCAGGAGAGCTGATTTCTTACAATCCATACGAATAGTGACACCACAACTAAAACACTGTACTTTGGTTCCCTGTCCAAAGTAAACAAATCCTGCTCTGGCTAAAGAGTGGGAAGTAGGTAATCCATTTTTCCTAAGTTTTTTTCCTTTTTTGAATGTGCTCCATCGATGAGGACAATAACAATAGTCAGGTATGTGTTTAGGCCAATTTTTGAACGTCTTCAAGCGACTGGTACACTCACAATAGTCAGGCAAGGCAAATGTTGAAGTCATCTTTGGAGTTGTCTTTTTTTTCTGTTCAAGGGGCTGCTGTCCTTTTTTTATACTTCAAATCAACGTGTCCGTAAGGCAAAGTCGTGTGATCTGGAAGTCTCACTCGTTTTTGGTACACGATACGGTACACTTTTTGTACAGGTCGAGTAACGATTTGATGATTAGGTAGGCGTACAATCTTGTGAGGTTCTAACGTGGTACTTGAAAGTCTTCCACTTGTCCAGACAGTAAAGTATTTTTTAAAACCTCAAAGTTCACCACTTGGTTAGTTCGATAGTTGAGAGTCAAGCTTTTGACTTTAAAGGAGGTGTGAAGTTGACCTTGCGGGTCTCGGTATCGGTACCCGTAATTTTTAGGGCCACCACTGGCAAAACTCAGAATGGTGTCTTGAGGGTGCTCGTCTGTCCAGGCTCCTAAACGATCGCCTTGAATGGTAGGGTGTGGGCAACCGGAGCGATGAATGTAGATGCAACTGTCAGTATCAAAGTACAGGACACGATCTCCCAAGACTTCTAACGCTTCGTCGTACAATTTCAAACGAGCATGAGCGGTCACGTAAGCGGCAATGACTACGTTGCTAAACTTGTCAGGTTTGACAAACTTGGGTTCTTCTTCGAAATTGACAATGATTAAATCATCGCGGACGATTTCGACGTGTTTGACTAGTATACTTTTGTCGTCCACCAGTTGAAAGTAACGATAAGGATCGGTGACGTATTCCGTTTTGGGTAAGATCGTACGTTGAGCCATTTTTCCCCACAAGCAATTGAGCATCACTTTGGCAAACAATCTTTTTCCTTCATTTTGTTCCACCTCTTCCAACGTGATGCCTTTGATCTCACGGTACTCTTCTTTGAATCGTTCTTGGTCTTCGGGAGTCTGACACCACGAAGGATAACCACTAGCTTCTTGTTTCAGTTTTAAAAACTGATTGACGTACCCCGAGAAAATGCCTGGATGATTGGTGGCGTCGTCCTTTTGGTATTGGGCTGTAGTTGGAAAGTGCCAGATTTCGTATACTTTCAACAAACGGTATCCACGATCCATTGCCCGAAACAATTCGGCGCTAACCCACGTTCCTGTCAAAGACCGTTCTTCCTCCGTGTGGTGACAGGGCTGATCTTGGTTGCACGTTTCGGCACACGTCCGACATAAAGGAAACATCAGTTTTCCTTGACAATGGTGAGGTAAGATGGGATGGTACAAGTGGGTCGGAGGTAAGACTTTACATTTGATTAATCCTTCGTATTGACGAATGTGTTCCACGTCAATATGTTCTGTCAAAATTTCAGGGTGACCGGTGGGAAAACGAGCATATTTACACACCCAAGGATACAAAGAACACACGTCAATGTATTTGATTTCTTCTCCTTGGGATTCATTCACGTCGTACAGCAAGCGAGTGGCATTGGTTCGTCCTCCAAATAAACTGTGGCGCGGATCTAAAGGTTCGATGGCGGCCGCGTCGTAACTTTGGGTAATGTTTTTAAATTCAGGATCGGTTTTCAAACGTCGATCGAACTCGTGCTCCCACATTTCTACCACTTGGTATCCTTGACTTTCTAACTTGAGGCGTCGTTGGCAAGTCTGTTCGTATAACTGTTCCATGGTAGAATCTGAATAAGGGCCCTTCATCTCTCAATCAGGATAACAAGTAGGGCATCCGTGAAACAAACAACCCTGAAACTCGTATACCGTGTGCGGGTTTTCTAAATCAAAACCATCCACGGAATAACCTCCAATCTTCTTTTCTCCTCCTCCGTTTCTAGCATGTTGTATCCATTTGTCTGCTTTTTCACACAAGTAATGAAACCAACGTAAAGCTTTGACCGAATATTGACGACTAGCAAAGAGAGACGTGTTGGAGTCGATGATGGCCAGTTGGTTCTCGGGCACGAAATTTTGCCAGTAGACTAAGGAACAGGCTTTAGGTAAGGTGGCTGCATCTTTCAAAGGATCAACCTCTCCGTGATCGAGAAATAACTCTCGAAACTTTCCACAACAACGTCTTAAAATATCCACATCAGATGGACAATACTTCAACATCTCTTCTTGAAAGTCAAATGGATCCGTCTGGTGAGCGCGGTACCAAGTGTGAAAAGCTTCTCGCTGTTCGGGGCGCATTCCGTCGGGGTCGTAATCATGAAGGTCAGGCAAATGAGGTAGGACAGCATGTTGATTAGCTTCCGTGTTGAAGAAGTGAGGAAAGTAGCCTTTAGCCATTTCTGTCATGCCAAACGTTTTTGGCATGCGACTCAAAGGCATGGCCAAATAACTCATAGAATCTTTAAACTGTACTTGTCCTACTTTCATGTAGATGAGCTTTTTTCCGTTCATGGTGACTTCAGGACGTTTGGTCCCAAATTTCAAATAATAATTGAGTAAAAACTGCCCATCGTATCCCGAAAAATTGTGAGCTATGACGATGGCATACCGATGACAATCTCCATAACGTTGAATGTCTTCTTCGCTCCAACTGTCGTGGGTGGTAGGGTCTAAAACCCATTCAGCAAACTCAGACAAAGTGTTAACTCCACGAAAGATTTTTTCACGTCCTCCTGGAATTCGACTACAATGAGGACAGTGAAAATGAATCGATTCTTGAATACACTGATCACAAGCCCGATGCGCCACACAGAAATTTGGAATGTGAATGCCTGTTTCTTGCATGCATTCAAAATCAAAAAAGATGAAATCCACTTGTTTCTTGTTCTTCTTCTTCTTTATTTCTTTCTTCTCTGTCTTGTCAAACTTTTGAATAAAAAATCGATGATCAAAATCGACGATCTGATGACAAATAGAACATTTTTTCTTGCCAGCACAAACGTGTCTCTTGGGGTCGTTGGTACGAATTAGCTGTCCACACGTAGAACACAATTTCAATAAGTCGCAAGCACATTTTTGTTGGTGACCTTGTGTCTTGCGATGCTGTTGGTAACAAGAAGGACTGACAAAACTTCGTCGACACACCTCACAATGGACGTGATTTTGTTGTTGTTGTTGTTGTTGTTGTTCAGGAAGGCATGGTTGGTCCGCTAAACAGCCCCGACATCTTGCTCCGCAATGAATGTGTTTCTCTCGACTGTTAAACCCATAGTTGCATTTCTCACAGTAGTAAGAGTATCCCAAAAATCCGGTAATACTAGTGATGGTATCAAAATGATCTTGATGGTGATAGAGGTGAATGTATTTTCCTTCAGGGAAATCGGAGCCTCGAAACACCATATCTCCGCGCACTTCTTGAGGGTGAACTTTCAAAGTATAATGAGGAGCCAAAACATCTTGAAGTTTCTGCATTTGAGAAATGCCACACACGGTCTCTTTAGGGATCCCAGCTTGTTGTAACAGGAGTTCTGCTTCTTTTCGTTGTTGGGGTCTTTGCGATCGTCGAATGTTCTTCCGGGCTTTTTTCCATTCTTTGCTCTCGTTCTTGTTGGCAAACGTACGCCCCACCACGATGGCCCGAGCCAAACACATTTGGTCTTGAGTATTGTTGATTTGGACGACACTTCGTTTGGTAGTACGAAGATCGTCCACCAATAACGGTTTTCTTTTTCGTCCACTTCCTCGAGGAGGAGCAACGTGTGTCATGTAGAGTGTGGCCTTTCCATCAGTGATGGTAAACTTGTCATTGGATTGTTGCACATGTTCTATTTTGGACATGACTTTGTCTGGCGTTAATTCTGCCGGGGTGATGAACTCAATCCAAACGGGACTCTTCAAGTTGTCGTGATGGATGGCTAGTCTCAATCGATCGTCCTCTTTGGCTCCACATTGCCGTTTCAAGTTCTGTAACACAGAACTCCACAAATCGCTAATGAACCCCGCCGCTTTCTCGGGAGTTACTTCGGACTTGAAGTCTTTGAAGTGCACCGTATGAGTGTAGGCAGTGGTTCTAAATTTTCGAGAGGTAATTTTTTGACTCTCTCGAATCCGATAGTAATTTTCAGGAGGAGCCAAGGTACTAGATTGTGTTTCTTGGTCTGGGGTTATGGTGTTGGCAGTGGTGGGTTTTGTTTTGGGTGGTTTTTAAGATGGTAAGGTTTCAGATTCACTCATCTCCTCTTCGAAGTCACTGGCATGGACTTGAGCTAGTAGTTCATCTAATGGTGTTTCAGGTGGTACGGAATGTCTTCGTCCTCGTGGCTTCTTTGTTTCTTCTTGTTCTTCTTCTGGTTTCTCATGGTTTGGGCGTGATCTTTTCATCATTAAGTTTACTTTGAAACTGATTCAGTTTCACCCAGGTACCTTTATATAGAGAGAGGTGAGTACATAAAGAGAGAGCTTCGTACCTTCAGAATCAGTCTTTGATTGAACTTTCAAACTGTAAAAGATGGAAGAGTCAAGAAGAAGAAAAAATCAATACTCTAAGAAAGGACATCCTTCTGAGTATAATTGGGATTATCTAGCCCGAGGAAGAACAGTGAGAGATAAAAGTCAAGATACTTGTTATATCTGTCAAGAGAAAGGTCATTGGACTCCAGAATGTCCACAACGACAACATCAAATCAGAGATAAAAGTGAAGATACTTGTTATATCTGTCAAGAGAAAGGACATTGGGCTCCAGAATGCCCACAACGTCTAAACCAAAAAAAAGAAAAGAGAGACAAAACAAAAGATACCTGTTATTATTGTAAAGGACCAGGACATTGGTCTTCGGAGTGCCCTCAGAAAGAAGAAGAAGAAGAAAATCTAGCAGAAGAGAGGGAGGAAGCCGAAGGATCTTCAAACCTAGAGGAAGAAGAAGAACATACCATCAAGAAAAGTAAGAAGAGATTCAGAAGAATGGAAGACAGTGAGAATGAAGAAGAAGAAGAAGAAGATATGATTCCTGTGACGATCAGGGTCCCTATGAAGAAGAAATTCAAGAAAAACAAGAGAGATAGTGAGAATGAAGAAAAAGAAACTATGATTCCTGTGACGCAATTCAAGAAGCACAAGAATTTCAGAAAGTGAACTTTGTTTTGTTTTTTTGGAGTGTGGTGTTATATGTTCATTGGTGAATTATTTTGTTAAAAAAAGGAGAGAATATACCAGACTGGAAAAAAAGTAAGTGTTTTTTGTGTTATTTTGTTTTAGAATATGGACGCACGCACGCACTCACACTTATATTCAACACAATGGGATTTTTTAAGTTTTACTTGATTTGGCAATTTGATTTCTTTTCTAGAAATCTGGGGGCCCTTAAAAGAACCGTCGGGGTGTTTGTTTGATTGAAAAAAAAAAAAACTTATGAAGTTTTTTACATAATCAACTTCAATTGTCGTAGTCCTTTACCACGACCCAATCCAAAACTACTGCTGGTGTTTTGCTTATGGTGGTAGTCACTGGTGGTGTTTGTGGTGGTGGCATCTCACTAGAACTGGTAGGCTTGGAATGTTTAGCCCGTGATGGTCTTTTTCGCTTTGGCTGAGATAAAGAATACTTATATGCGTTTGTCATCCATTTTAACTCATATAATATCTCTTCTAAAAGACTCACCGATTTTTCTTCAGGACTGATGCCTTCCTTTACTGTTTCCTTCTTCTCCTCCTCTTCTAACTGTTGTCTGATTTCTTCCTCACTTTTTCTTCTTCTCTCTTCTTCTTCTTTCTGCTGCTGAAGAAGAAACATTTCTTCATCCTCTCTTTGTTTCTTTAAAAAATTTTCCATTTCTTCCTGTTGCTTCTTTTTAAATTCATCCATCACTGGTGTAGCAACAACAGTAGCAGTAGTAGTAGTAGTAGTAGTCTCAGACGACTGAAACTCTTGATTAGAAAATCTAAATCAAAGTCTTCTGGCCGGAAGTTCAGCAAAGCAGCAGCAGCAGCAGCATTAATCATTGAAGGCTCACTCCAATACATACTACTTGTCTTTCCGGTCTCCATGAAGGCTGTCGAAAAAGTAATAAACCCTACGAACGCTACGATACCTTTATACCCAAAATGACGTCATACCCCTACTCTCTTCCCATTGGAAGAAAAGCCGACCCACTTGTAACGCGCTATTGGATTGGTAGTTGATTTCGATGCATTTCAATCCGATCGTAAGGTATATATACCACCACTTGTCTCATAAAAGCTTTACCTAAAAAAAAGAAGAATCATGTGGACTACAGTAGAAGCTTCAAGCATTGTGTCATGAATGCTCTTCAATCCTGACCATCTCATGTATGTTAGAGCATCATGGGTAGTCACTAGAATTGATGAAAGTGCCTACTGGGAAAGAAGAACATACATTGAAAGACAAGGATGCTTAAAAAGAGTACTAATATATGGGGAAGAAGTAAGAAGAAGTAGAAGAATAAGAAGAAGACCTAACAAACGATGTCATTGCTAAAAATTATAGCAAAAAAAAGGTCCTTTTAAGGGCCACCCATTTTTCAAAGAAAAGATTAATTTTCAATGATTGCCATATATATTTGTGTTTTATATGTTTATATGTTTTGTGTTGTTTTTTTGTTTTTTTTTTACCCCACCAAACAAAAAAACACTTTCCCTTGTATGATAGTGGTGTGTGTAACTTTGTGTTTGATATAAAAAAAAAGAATAGTGTGTTGTGTGTTTTTGTTTGTATGTATGGTTTTTTTTTTGGGGGGGGGGGGAAAGGGGGGATGTTTTCCATCACGTCCGCGCTTCTAGCATATAAAGAGGTGCCTTCCACAGTTTCACCATTCACACTTTCACTCTACAAGAATGAACTCTGTTGAATTGTTACAAGAAGCTTGGGATAGAATGGTGGATGTGGAGTCCTTGATGGAAAGGTTGGAGTATTGGTGGAGATATCCTGCCACCAAACCATACGTCACCAGCCAACTAGCGGCTCTCAAATCAGCGAGAAGGTTGGTGACTGATGTCTTGGTGGAGGAAAGACAAAAAACTTCCTCAACCCCTTGCCGTGTGGGGTTCATCAAGAAGAGCCTGGATTTACTGGATGAGGTGCAGTACTTCCTGAACCGAGTTCAGGAAGATTGTTATATTTATCCACCCGCCAGTAACGTCAGGCGCGAAGAGGTGAACCTTCACATGGTGAAGGTATTGTTAAAGAAAGTTTTAGAAAAGGAAGTAACCCACATTAAGATCTTGTGGGCTCTTGAACGATCCAAGAAAGAACAGGTCAGGAAAGAAAAGGAATTCGAACGCCTGAATTTAAATTGGATGAAAATCCAGGATAAGTTCAGGCGGATGAAACATCCTGACTGGCTACCTGATTCACCAACACTTCCAACCAAGAAAAAAAAGATCTCACACCCACCTTCCTAAGTTTCTTTACCCAATGTTGGAGGAAATAATAATCTTCCTCCAACGGTCCTTATCTAGACCACCCATTTTTCAAGAAAGATTAATTATTCCCATCCTAGCCAAGTATTCCCACACCCCGTATGTAGTGACGAAGACAACGTCCTCTACTATCAAAAACACCCCCCCACCCAGTTTTTGATGGTAGAGGACGTTGTCTTCGTCACTACATACGGTGCGACCCCCCGCTATGATAAATTCCCGTAAGTACCCATAGAGCCCCCTCTGTACCTAGGGGCACTTGAGGCCACAATGTTAATTTCCCGTATGGGTCTCAAGTGCCTCCCCCTAAAAAGTTGGGCTCAGTCACCCCCCGGTATACTACTTCCGTCGCATAACTATTGATATGTATTACCCTGTAAAGGAATCAGTCGCATAACTATTGATAGTTATTACCTGTAAAGGTATCCGTCCCATAAACTATTGATTTGTATTACCTGTAAAGGTATCAGTCGCATAGCTATTGATAGTTATTACCTGTAAAATTACCTTGAACTTGCTTGCATGCTACCTTATTTACCAGTTATACTTATATTTACCCCATAGAGGATTTTATTTATAGAATTATGAATATATTTTAATTATATGAAAAAGAAGAATAGACTTTTTTCATTACCTGCACTAGCTGTTTGTGGGTTTGTGTTTCTAATTATGTACCTTGTGGGCTGTGAATACGTTAAAAGACCAATTGAAAATCAAGGAACTTTAAAGCCCCCCTGATAGAACAAACCCAAACCCGGAAATAATAGATTAAAATTTGCCTATAGATAAAGTTTAATTTGGAAATTTTTTATTAATGAGTTATTCTCATCTTATAAGGTAACATATAAACTTATAAAAGCAAAAACAAAACAATCAAATTGTGGGGATAGACGCTTACGTTTTATTCTATTTTATTTTTCTTTTATTTTTTGTGTGTGGCCAACCCTATCATAATAAAGCCAATATTAAAGGTCCGTGGCCCTCGACCATTGGTGAATGCTTTTGAAGACCAGTGGCCGAGGATCAAAAGGTTAGCTGGCCAGGCTTTAAGTGTCAAAGGTCAAGTAGCCTCACACCATGACTTAACAGTTTTCAAGCGGTAGTAAGGAATAGTGGCCTAACATTAAGTTTTAATCGAAGGGGGTGATCTGGGGTTTAAGCAAAAAAAAGTGGCCATATATTCTGATGTGACTTAGGTCATGTAGGCATGTGTATTTATATAGAGATATTGGTAAACAAATTTTTTCATGTTCTAGAATTCCGGTTCTAAAGATCAGTCTGTAAGGAATCTATTTTAGTAATTACAGTTGTGTTGTTGAAATCAGATATAATTTGAGAGGAATTATTTGTTTACAATATTCATTGGAAATACTAAATTGCTCATTAACTTTTGGATTAATACATGATTTGGGGATTTATGTGAACTCATTCAAATACATCATGGATTACATCGTTGTGGTACATCAGGCATTCAAGTCTATTCCAATTCTTTCGGAACATTCTATTATTTTGGACTTGTGATTAGGACATTTAGGATTATTTGGAGTTTAACTCAAACATTTTAAGTGCCATTTGAATTTTCAATTAATTGCCTGAAAATAAATTGCTTGCTGAGTTTACTTGATTTTATTGGTTTCACTTTCTTTCTGTTACATATTTTAAGACGTAGAGTGATAACACCGCAAAACACCACAACATCAAATCTTTTTTCATGATCAACAGATATGTACAATTTAAAAGAGCACAATATTTACTTTATACAGGACCTTTGCCTATCGAGGAAGAGTACTTGAGGGGGCAGATGACAGTTATCTACACGCGGAAGGTGTTCGGCGTACGGATGACGGTTATCATAACGCTGGAAGGCGTTCGGCGTACGGATGACGGTTATCGTAACGCTGGAAGGCGTTCGGACCACAGACAACTCTTCATACAACTACATGCACTGAAGTGTTTCCTTTTATTGATATATATTCCTTTATTCCTTCCAACAATATGTTTATCTTTCACGTGATCTAAATATTTATATTGCCGTAAATTTATCTGTTATAAACAGAACTTTTTAAAAAAGCCACTATTCGTGAACTGTTTCTTTTCCATTTATTTTACGTGTTTGTTATTACCTGACAACAATAACACCTTATTGTCTTTGATGTATTTACTTTCTAATATATAGTATGGGAACATTATACTACCTACTTCATTGTGTAATTAGGAAAACGTTATTTTATTATTATTATTAGGATACAGTTAGAGAAACAATACACTATACGACAATTCCGTATGCTTAGCTGGTAAGAAGTATACCTCTGACATGCATATTTATTTGAATGTAAAATGGTATAGGATATTATATGATGATTGCCTCCCTTTGAATGCGCTCCACGTGTGGTGTATTTCTGTGGCAATGCGTACCAAACTAGAAAGTAATGATGTATGAATATATACCGATTTTTGTGATTTTACACATACTGATGTATATCGCAAATAACATTCTTGTATTTTATACATATTGATGTATATCGCAAATAACATTCTTCTATTTTATACATATTGATGTAGATCGCAAATAACATTCTTGTATTTTATACATATTGATGTATATCGCAAATAACAATCTTTCCAAATGCACAATATCTTCAGTTTAGTCAAGGGAAGGTTATACAGGAATCAAACATGACAATACACAGTGCTAGCAAATTCGAGTTATACAGGAATCAAACATGACAATACACAGTGCAGCAAATTCGAGTTATACAGGAATCAAACATGACAATACACAGTGCAGCAAATTCGAGTTATACAGGAATCAAACATGACAAAGCACGGTGTAGCAAATCAGAGAAATTTATCAAGCGCTTAGGATGTATACGGCTCCCTTTTTCAAGGCAGACGACACTAACGCAGAACAATTACAAATACAAACTGTGAACTTTTATATCTTGTTTTGCTACAGGTGAAATAAAAAAAATAATACAATCAAGTAATAATATATCAAGTAAAAAATCTTGGTTTTTGTACTGTGTAGTCTGTTTGTGTAATGTGTAGCCTGTTTGTGTATTATGTTGTAGCGTGTTTGTACTGTGTAGCGTGTTTGTACTGTGTTGCGTGTTTGTATTGTGTAGTGTGTTCGTGTACTACATAGCGTGTTTGTACTGTGTAGCGGGTTTTTACTGTATAGCGGGTTTGTGTACTGTGTAGCGTGTTTGTACGTGTAGTGTGCTTGTGTAATTGTGTAGCGTGTTTGTACCGTGTAGCGTGTTTGAGTACTTGGTAGCGTGTTTGTGTACTGTGTAGGGCTGTTTTGTGTGCTCTGTATCGTGTTTGTACTGTGTAACGTGTTTGTGTACTATGTAGCGTTTTGTGTACTGTGCAGCGTGTTTGTGTACTGTGTAGCGTGTTTGCACCGTGTAACGTGTTTGTGTACTGTGTAGCGTGTTTGTACCTTCTATTGTGTTTGTGTACTGTGTAGCGTGTTTTTGTACCGTGATAGCGTGTTTAGTGTATTGTGTAGCGTGGTTTGTATCGTCCTTGTGTGGTTTGTGTACTATGTAGCGTGTTTTGTACCGTTGTAGCGTGTTTGAGTACTGTGTAGCGTGTTTGTGTACGTGTTAGGGTGTTTGTGTACTGTGTAGCGTATTTGTACTGCGTAGCGGTGTTGTGTAATGTGAATGTGTGTTTGTGTACTACGTAGCTACATTGTACGGATAAGCATTCATTTGTTGTATCTTATTTTCATGTTCTTTCATTACCTTCCATAATAAATAAACATTATCATACTCTTAAATACTCTTCTATTCCATTATTGCTTCTCTACAAATTACTCATTGATAGTAATTACAATAATGAAAATAGAAGAGAATAACTCATAATACTTTAAGCAATAGAATGAGTTAATTACTGCAGATTAAATGAGAATGTGTGTTTTGGGGGGGGAACATTTTTAATATGACATTATTTAGAAACATTCGATTATTTTGTGGAAATCTGTGACCTCACGCTGTAGATGACGCTTAATCGGGTAAAGAAGTGACGTAAAATACTCGAACTAATGCTTATGCATGGTATTACATGCACTTTAACTATAAGCGTCTACACTACGAATACACTGAACGGTTAGTAGTAATAGAATATATCACCAGCAAGGAGCAGATGTGGTGAACATAGATCCCAATTAAAAAAGTCCTACATCAAATGATGAATTTAAATTTCCCCCTTTTCTTAAAAGAGTGTAGTTTTAATTTTATTTCTGGGGGGACTATTTTTCACATGTGTTTAGTTTACCGACATATAGAAATAAAATGTTGTTTCCAAAAATTATATCCGAAAAGTTAGTGAATGGAAGTAACATTTTATAACAGAAAGCTGAAGATTTATTTTGAGCTAAACGGTACATATGACACGTTTTATTTTGAGACTAGATTCATGATATCAGAAGGAATTTCAGACTGGAATGAAAATGAAATGTGGCTAAATAATTAATAGTGCATTCAAGTGTCAAACTTTCCCACCACCACACAACACACACACACACACACACACACACACGTCCTCCACCTTCCATAATACTTTATTGCAATTTACCGACACTCATTCGACAGACCACCTCTTATATTTAGGGGAGCCTCTGTATCTCTGTTGGTAGAGCTTTGAACTCGTAATCAAGGATAGAGGTTCGATACCCGCCCAGGCCAGTCCGAATAGGCTGCCTGTTTGTGCCCTTGGAAAAGATAGTTAGTTCCCATTTTCTCGGCATGATATAGCCATTAATGATTTGAAGTTAAAACAACAAATATATATATATATATATATATATATATATATATATATATATATATATATATATATATATATATATATACCCCTATTTGTAGCACTTTTACTCATATGATTCTCTAAGCAGTAAGAGAGTTTGCGAGTTTGCTGCTTACTTCATCAGTTAATCAGCAAGTCACGTGGTGTAGGCGAAACGTTGGTGACAGGTCACTTGGGGTAGGAGAAAACGTTGGTAACAAGGTCACTTGGGGTAGGCGAAACGTTGGTAACAAGTCACTTGGGTTAGGCGAAACGTTGGTAACAAGTCACTTAGGGTAGGCGAAACGTTGGTAACAAGTAACTTAGGCGAAACGTTGGTAACAAGTCACTTGGGGTAGGCGACGAAAGTTGGTAACAGGTACTTGGGGGTAGGCGAAACGTTGGTAACAAGTCACTTGGGGTATGCGAAACGTTTGGTAACAGGTCACTTGGGGTAGGCGAAACGTTGGTAACAAGTCACTTGGGGGTAGGCGAAACGTTGGTAACAGGTCATTTGGGGTAGGCGAAACGTAGGTAACAAGTCACTTGGGGTAGGTGAAACGTAGGTAACAAGTTACTTATGGTCCGCGAAAGGGGGGTAACAAATTACTTGGTGTAGGCCAGTGATTCCCAACCTTTTTGAGTATGAGGACCCCTTTTTAACCTCAAAAAAATTGCACGGACCCCCACATTCCAAATAGTTGTACTTTTAGACTGTGTCGGTGATAAACAATGTGCAGCTGGCGCTAAATTCGAACATGCCTTGCTCACAGAATACACATGCCTTGCTCACAGGATAAGCATGCCTTGCTCACAGGATAACATGCCTTGCTCACAGGATAAACATGCCTTGCTCACAGGATAACATACCTTGCTCACAGGATAACATGCCTTGCTCACAGGATAACATACCTTGCTCACAGGATAACATGCCTTGCTCACAGCGGCGGGGATAACATAAGAAAGCAAGAGCTGAATGGAGGAGCAATACTTGCTGCGAAGCTATTTGAATTCGCAGACCCTTGGGAATAATCCCGCGGCCCACAGGTTGGGAACCATTGGTGTAGGCGAAAGGTAGATAAATAGGTAGATAATAGTTAGGTTGGCAGTAAGAAAGGTAAGAATATATGCACGATTTAATTTATTGTTGTTGCCTTTTTTTTTCTTGTTCTTTTTTTTTTTTTTTTTTTTTTTTGCTGGGGGGGGGGGAGCTGCTTTTCATACGGTACAGCAACACAGGAAGGTCATTTAGCACCGAATCAATCGAAGTACAGTGCCTTGCCCAATGACACACCGCGTGCCGTCCCGGGTTGATGGGATGG